>LNAC01000102.1:985400-1128257 GCA_002007465.1 Ailurus styani | reverse complement strand
GGGTGGGGGTGGGTAGACTGAGTGTTCCAAAGGAGGAGCTCATCTGGCTGCTCAACTAAATACCAGTTGCATGGATTCTAACATTTTCTTGAAAATTCTATCTCATTATTTTATATTTATACTTACTCAGTTTTCCACTTCAAGCTAAACAGAATATAAATAATGTATCTTTTCAGAGATAAAAGTAAAAAACTCTCCTATTTTATACTTGGACTTTTTGAGGAAATCAGACACGAATTCAGCTACTTCTAAAGTCACTTGCATTTAAAAAAATTTTTTTAAGTTTATTTTCTTGTATTGAGGAGAAAATTGTTGTTCTGTCAAAGGTCCACCAATGGACCTTCTCCTTCCTCCCTGGATACTCCATGATTTCTCTTCGGGTGACTGCAGAGTTTGCCACCAGAGCTTCATGTATCACTTTGCCAAATGCTGCCACTGAAATTTGACAGCAGAAAGTGGTCCCTGGAATTTATTAGTATAAAGAGCTTCCAATCCTTCCTGTTCTCTCCAGTCAAAACAGAAAATATTTCATCTGACATCAATTTTATTTATTTCCTTTCTGCAACATGTAGTCAAGAATTCTGCAACAGGCCCTAGGACTTTTATGCTTCAGTAACTCAGACTTCCACTTAGCTTTCTAAATTCTCCATTTCTCTTTATACGTTTAACTTTGCTTAATAGAATAACAAAGGCTGCCCCTATTTCTTGCTTTCTTATATTTCTTAAAGTGGCAAAGGTCTTTGACCATTTCATAGTTTTCTTGAACCAGTATCCTTGCTAAGTAGTAAATGTGAGCAGGCAAGCCTACAGATTAGCTGTATTTTGTGCATGGGCGTCCTGGAAAATAAGAAATAGGGTTATCTTTGCCTTTCGCTACACAGTCATCTGTTTAATTTTTCAGCTTTCCATTTGATGGTACTCTCTTATTCCCTCTCAGTCTCCCCTAAAGAAAATTCTGGACTCTTCTCCATGGTATACAGATGGTAATAAAAATGTTAATTGTGTTTCCTCTATTTGTTCTCACTGTGATGCTTTTTCTGCCAACTGAATCAAGTCTGATTGGATTTGGGTAGTTGTATGCATTCACCCTCTCATATCTTGACTATTTGAAGAGTTGTTGTTGTTGTTGTTGTTGTTTGTTTTTAACTGTTCTTCCCTTCCATCCTTCAGCCAGGTCTGATGATACCATTACTTGGACAAAAATTTTAGTGGTTTCCCCCTGTCCTCAGAATAAGCCCAAGTGCCTTGATCTGGTATTCACGGTTGTCTATAGTTGAGCACCAACCCCCTTTTCATTTCTTTGTGTAATATTATTTTATCTCACACTTGATTATTTATTGGTATATTCATCTATATCAACAAAATTTTTTAATGGTCTGTTTTGTTTTGACACTAGCCCTAGCAGATAAAAAAAGAAAAGACATCTTACTTAGTCTCAAAAGACTGATCATCAACTAAGGGAGGAAATCATAGTGGAGTTTGATAAGTAGAGATCTGCACATGACAGTGTGCATTAAATAATTAATGATAATTTAATTGACTTGGTCCACAAATACTCATCAAATACCTAGGACAATACAAACAATGGGCAAACACATAAAAGATCTAAATTAAAGGTCATAGAAAGTTTATTAGAGTTGCTAATGCATCAGTTCAGTCCTTCAGGACCCCTGAGCAGTCAGGCCATCTACTACTTGCTGTCAAAATGCTCCTTGCAGAAGGCACAGCCTGCTTTATTTTTGCTCTCATTTCTTCATCTGGAATACTTTGTTTTAAAACCTCTCTGATCCTTTGGGGCCTAATTCTAAATGTATCTCTTCATCCTTTATGATTTCCCTAGGCCAGAAGGAAGCCAATACTGTTCTGAATTCCTACAGCATGCTGTGCTTTTCTCATGGCACAACTTTCAAGCTATTTTAAATGAATATCGAAAGTAATAAAAAGCAATTTAAATCACATAGAACTATGTATAGCAAACAGTGGAAAAGTGTCTTTACCCTGACTCTCTATCCCATTCCTGTCTCCAGAAGGAAGGCCTATCAATAATTTCTTGTGTGTCCACCCAGAGCTTTGGCTTAACATTTCTATACACATGTGCATGTGTGTGCAGGCACTCACACATAATAGAAGGTAATGTTTTTTATAAATGAACTCATACTCTGCATTGTTTTGGGAATTACATGTGAAGATGATATTTAGACAGCTCGTGTCAGTACATAAAAATATTATTTGTTCTTTTCAATGCAATACTTAGATGGACATTTATTTACTGACATTCTATTGTTAAAAAAACCCTGCCATGTACATTTAAATACACCTTTGCATATGTATGTAAGCACTTCCATGGATGGACTTATAGATGTGAAATTCCTATATCAAAGAGTATATACATTTATGAAATGTCAGTTGATACTGCAAATTGTCTTCCAAATAGACTATCCCAGTTTAAACTCCCAAAAAGAGTCCTTAGACCCTCATTTAATGGCATCTTGTACATATTTGATCTCCCTTGGTTGATGAAAACATAATTTCCTTTGGACAGGGACTATGCCTTTTATTATTTTAGCATTCCAGGTGACTTCTGACACAGAGCAGTGATTGGCACATGATATAAACTTGACAAATATTTGTGGACACAAAATGAACTGCATAGATATAAAACACCAGGTTTTCCCTAAGGCAAGGAAGGTACTATTTATATTTAGTCTTTTTGGAAGCTCTCTGATCTGGCTCCTATAGGTTGAGCTCCTATTTCTAGCCCCTAAGTGCTTGGTTCTTAATTAATTAGGTAGACAGAGTCTACCTAGATGTTGTCTTATAATGAAGATCTTAGATAAGATTTTCTGAGGAGTTAACAGGAAATTCTGAGAGTAAAGCTCCTGGACCAGGACCAGAAAATAAATAATGAAAAGGTCTGGAGATCTAGGGCCTCCTCTTGGCACTGTTGGAATGTGGCGGGCAATCCCAAGTGTACAAGAGGGATATAGGCTCATAGTAATCTTCCAATGGAGCCAGGAAGCCTGAACAGGAAATAGTCCCTAATGTCCGATTGCTTTTACATTTGTGTGCTTTAAGTTAGAAGGTCTGAGTCAAACCCCAGTTCCATGACGTTTGGTACTCTGTTCTTTTTGCAAGTCCCTTTGCTCTTCTGTAAAGGAAAGCACAGTCCTCCAGGTTTTTGTAAGGATTAAGAATGATCAAGTAAAAGGAACTAGCACAGCACCCACTGTGTAGTAACAGCCATCTAGTACTGAGTGCTGCCTTTCAGGGCAAAGAAAAGGACTGCCTTCACTGGACACACAGGACTCACTAAGGAATATTGTTTCTGAAGACCTACTTTCCAACAGCTGTTTTGTCAATTTTATGCATGAGTTTCAAAGCCACCTCCTCAGAAAATAAATCCAGAAATCCATGTAACTATGTTTTACTTCACTGTTTTTATGGTTTTAGATTCTTTTCAATAAAGGCAAACTTTAGTTTATGGTTGTCATGCTCAAAGCAATGAAAAGGGCAGTTATAGCAGTCACAATGGATATAATGTCCCTCTAAGTTCTAGATGAGGAGTCACATATCAGGACATTCTGTGGCCATGAACAATTAGTGAGCCTTTGGGAAGGAAGGCAGTAAGTGCTGAGAGACAGCTTGGGTTTCTAGGTTAAGTCATTCTCCAGAAAATCTAAATGGGTTCTGTGCAGGCTGCCAAAGCAAAGGGTATGTGAATGCCACCAAAACATAACATGATATGTTCTTTTGCTCTGTGTCACTTTTGTTTGTTATTGCTTTCATCCTTCCTTCTCATTTCTACCTGGCAAAGTCCTCTCATCATTTAAGGGCCATTGTGAGACTTCTCATTCAATTCATAGCATTCTTCCTTGTAGCATTGTTCTTGCGTAGCATTTTTCATATTATGGTTTCCTGCTGATTTGTCTGTTTTCCTCCCATAAACGATAAGCACCTCAAAGCTGTCATTTTCACATTTCAATTTCTCTTTCCCAAGGCCTGAACTTTACACTTTGCCTTGTACTAAGTACTTCTCCAGTAATTCTTTTTAAAGAATTAATAAATGACAAGAAGAAGAAATATGGGCTGAGGTATAGTGGGTGGGTTTGTGACTAGTGTCCCAAAAACTGTTGAAGATGTTCAAGACCTACTTCTTTCATAAGGTAATTCTCAGAAGTTAGAATGTGACTCTTTTACAAATTTGCTTATCTATGGCCACAAATACACAAGTAATTAGAACTTTACAGTAAGCCCTTAATTAATAGTAAAAAAAAAAACAAACCAAGAGTTAAGCAATGGTATACTTTCCTAGAAAGTTAAATAATCCATGAGTGGTCTGTGAACAGTGACTCAGGATGCATTGAAAGAATGTGCACCCATCCTCTTGGATTATCATCTTGGATAATTTCAGTCCAGATCTTTCATCTCAGCTCCAAACTTATTAAATTCTCTCCTGACTGAATAACTGGGAAGATTACTTAATTTCTCTGTGGCCTCTGTTTCCTCTACTATAAAATGAGATTAATAACAATACCCACCAAATAGGATTACTATAAAGAGTAAATTAATTCATATGTATATAAAGTGTTTTGAACAGCACATGTTCAAATATATGACATGTTTGCTGTTTTTAGTTTCAACATCTCTGTTTGTTTCAGTGGTACCCAGACCTACATGTCTGAAATCAAATGTATTCACTTCCCAAACCTGCTATACCTTCAGTATTCCCTGTCATAATCAAGGGTACCACTACTCATGTAGTTATAAAGATGAAAAGCTAAGGGACATCCTTTATACCTCTTCTCCTTAGTCCTCATATCAAAGCTATCAATAAGGACTGTCTATTTTATTCCTAAGTACCTCTTGAATCCATCCATTTTTCTCCTTCTCCACTGCTGGGACCCGAGTCCAAACAGCTTTCATCTCTTGCCTGAATTACTACAATAGCCTCCTGAATGATCTCCCCATAAACACTCTTGCCTTCTCTAAACCTCTCTCCACCGAGTGATCTTCTAAGAATAAAGATCTTACTGTGCTCTTTCCCTGCTTTGAGACTCACAGAACTTTCTACTGCTCCCTCAATAAAGACCCAACTTCTAAATTGGCCCTTGCCTCATTCCACTCCCTTGTGTCTGTGCTCTAGCACTACTACTTTCTCTCATTTCTTGACCATGCAAGTTCCATCACTAGTCCTTTGCCGACAGTGCCCTCCCCTCTTCACCTTGATGATTCCCAGCCCAAACAGCACCTGCTCAGGGAACTGTCTTGAATCCTTACACCAGGTCAAGTGTGCGGCTTCACACCCTCTATTTTTCCTCTAATAACTTATGCATTTATATATATGACTGTATAATCTATGTCTGTTTTCTCCACTAACCTATAAGCCCCATGAGGGTGGTGACCCTGGCTGTTTTTCTTACCCCACCATATCCCTCCTACCTTGCAAGTAGCCTGGAATTTAGTATATGTTTAATATGTTGTTGAAAATTGAGTTAAAGAACCCAGACCCCTGCTCAAAATATCTATTAGTGATTTGGATAAAATCATAAAGATACATTGATCAAAATTACAGAGGTAAAACTTCAAAAAATTAAAAATGGAACTATCATATAATCCAGTAATCCCACTAGATATATATTTATCCAAAAGAAATGAAATCAGGATCTAAAAGATGTATCTGTATTCCCATGTTCATTAAAACGTTATTCATGATAGCCAAAACATGAAAACAACACAAGGGTCCACTGACGGACAAATGGATAAAGAAAATGTGGGAAATACATATCGTGGAATATTATTCAGCCTTTCAAAAGAAGGAAATCCTATCATTTGCAACAACATGGGTGGATCTGAAGGACATTATGTTAAGTGAAATAAGTTGGTCACAGAAGGGCAGATACTGCATGATTCCACTTACATGAGGTGTCTAAAATAGCCAAACTAGGGGCACCTGAGTGGCTTAGTCGTTAAGCCTCTGCCTTCGACTCAGGTCATGATCCCAGGGTCCTGGGAGCGAGCCCCACATCCAGCTCCCTGCTCAGTGGGGAGACTGCTTCTCCCTCTCTCACTCCCCCTGCTTGTGTTCCCTCTCTCGCTGTGTGTCTCTCTCTGTCAAATAAATAATAAAATCTAAAAAAAAAAATAAAAATAGTCAAACTAATAGAAGCAGAAAACAGTGTTGTTTGCCAAGAGACGGAGGGAAAGGGAGAAATGGTGAGTCGTTATTGAGTTGGTATAAAGTTAACAGCTATACAAGATGAATACATTCTGGAGATCTGCTGTATGATATAGTACCTGTAGTTAACAATTTGATATTAAAAAAATTGTAGAGGTTAAGGGAAAAAAAACCGGGACAAGTACAACAAATTCAAGATTCAAAAATATCTTAAAAGCATGAAATAATCCTACTTAGACACAAAAACTAATCAGGATATATATAAAACCATGCATTAAACTTTAAGAAAAGTTCCCTATGGAAATAGAGTATCAGGAAGACTACTAGATAAAAGTGTAGGGGCACCTGGGTGGCTCAGTCGGTTAAGCATCTGCCTTTGGCTCAGGTTGTGATCTTAGGGTCCTGGAATGGAGCTCCATGCAGTATGCAGCATTGGGCTTCCTGCTCAAAGGGGAGCCTACTTCTCCCTCTCCCCCTGCCTGCTGCTCCCCCTGCTTGTTAGTACTCTCTGTCAAATAAATAAATCTTAAAAAAAAAAAAGTACATTTGGACACAGCTAAGTGAAAGTGGGAGGGTGCATCCTGGGCTGAATTAACAACATGCTGGGACTGCAGAATGCCTGCTACCACCTTGGGCTACACTAAGAAGCCAGCCATCCTGAGAATGAGGGGGAGTATGGACGCTTTCCCTTGTCCCTGTTGAGATCACAGCTGACAAATACTATTAAGCCAGAGGATGAGGAGAAGGAAACATTCATACAACACAGACAAGGGATTGCATACTTTGTGTGGACTCCAAGATCTAGAACCAAGATATATGAATGAAAGGAGGCAGATTTATGTGTAATTTAAGAGTTTTCCAACATGAGAAATTTATAAAATGCTTTCTGAAAGCTAAAGTTCTAGATTGAACGACATATTAAACTGGGGCTCCACTGCCGCCTCTCAGAAATGCTGTGGAGGATATCCCCTCTGGGGGAGGGAGTTTGTGCTAGATGACAATTAACTTCTCCAACTCTAAGCTGCTGGTTCTCGAAGAATTAGTGGTGGTAACCTCACCTGGCTGAACCTAATGTGATAGAATGGATTATTGGTTAGCAAATAGTCCTTTGACTCCTTCTCCCTGGGGTAGAGTGTAATTCCTTAACTCCACTGATTTTAGTCTTGGCCGTGTGACTTGCTTTGGTCAATGAAACGTTAGAGGCTGTGGCTCAAGTACAGTCTTTAAATGTGCTTGCTCAATTCAGCTCAGCTCTTGAGCCCCTGTGATCAACTATGAGATACTCCCAGTAGCGACTGCCCCTTCAGCCTCAGCTTCAGAATCAACACCTGCAGATCTAGGCCTGAACCCAGTCCACAGCCCGCAGCCAAGATCAACAGATCGCAGCTGATTCCCAGATCCATGAGTATGAAAATAAATTCTTCTTATGGTAAGCCATTGAGCTGTGAAGTAGTTCTTTCAGGATTTTTATGGCAAAAGCTGACTTAACAAATACCCGATTCTCCCTAAACTGAGATAATCCCAACTTTTACTCATATCAGGCCCTTTACTGGTCGTGGTTCTCCTTGCAACTCTCTTGTCTTATGATTCCACCTTGTACAGTTGTATGGGGGCAGAGAAGGAAGGTGAGTGAGTGCCAGAGAGTTGACACGCTATCCCCGTTTACAAGGATAGCCTTGAGGCTAAAGCCCTTCAAGGAAGTACCAGTTTTGGTTTTTCTCTACCTCCTTAAAACAACAGAAAGAAAAACTGTAGTCATCCTGTGCTGTGCCTGTCTTTTTGTGGTCTCCTGGTAGTGTCTCACGCCATCTTCTTGGTCTCTCCTGACTTAGGTAACACTACTTGGGGAAATCTATCAGATTATGGAAAGGGCTTCTTCCTTTTCTGGGTCCCAAGTTTTGAGTCCATGTTATATTATTCTCTTAGAACTCATTCAGGAAGAATTTAACAGGAAGGCAAAATCCACTTCTGCCCTCATCCTGCCTTCCTAATGAGCAGAAACCAGCCTGAGCTTCCAAGAGTCAGAGGTGGGCATGTGAGGATGGAGGGAGAGATACTGGACCATGGGCTGGGTAGAAAGGTAGAAACTAGGCATAAAATGGGAGGGATGAGCCCAGAGAGATCCCCAAAGGTGATCTGGTGCTTTCTCTAAGTTATCTGTGACCTCTCCAGGAGTGGATGGTCCTTCCAGATACTTCTCCTTTAAAGCCTTAAATTCTAAAATTGCTTGTGCCAGCTTTCTTTGGTAACCTTTCATTTTTGGGTTCCATATGGTATGTGAAAGTAGAAGAGGGAAGAAAGGGTGGATATGAGTGACAGTACAAGAAACATTTCCTTTACATTTGGACAGAGGGAACAAGTGGCAAACCTCCGATCTGCAGGAACCCAGCCTGATTTTTAGCTCTGCCTGTTTTTTTTTTCCTTCTCCTATCCTTCCAGAATAAGATACTTTAACAAAAGAGACAAGTATACTTACATGAGTAACAAAGGGTTGTGAGTTAATGGGAAAGGAGAGAGAAAGCAATCTATGTACATAAGGATGATAGGAAAGAAAGAACAGAAAGAACTAGTGCCAGACACCATACCAGAGAGTTGACATATGGTTTTTCACTCAATACTCACAGTAGTCCTTTCTTAACCTTTCTGAGATAGAAATAAGGAAACGGATAAAGAGAAGTCCAGTAACTTGCTCTAGATCCCACAGCTAATTGGAGAATTGAGAAAAGATCCCGGCTAGAGCTAGGATTAGAACCCAGATCTGCCTTTAGAAAGTGGAACAAAGGATGAATAACGTTCAGACTCAGTCCTACACATAGATGTTCAGATGTTGCACGATTTGAGAGACCAAAAAAAAGGTCCTCTAATCCAAAATGGATCTTGCACTTACTTATCCTGAGGCCTAGATTTCCACTATTATATTTCCCTTTCACTGAGCTAAATCCACATTTGTCCGACCAGGTTATGCATAGCTTGGCAGGTATGTGGCAGTGTGCTTGGAGATAGTTATAGGAGAATCATAGTATGTTGTTCAAGAACAGTGATTTCATGCCAAATTATGAAGGAAAACGTTTTAGCAAAACAAATATTGATATTTTATAAAATGCAAATTTGAACTGAGTTTGAAAGCTAAAACGTGAGAAATTTCATGTTTGCTTTATGCCAGAATCCCAGCATATGAATCTAAGCATATGAATTCTTTCAGTGCATCGTCATGGGCTATTTTGTTGGAAAAGTTTGATGTGTCCTAGTTGAAGATACTTTGTCCCTAGGAAGCCTCTGGGAAAACAAAAACCTGTTGACTAGTAGTGGTGAGGGAACATTTACATTCCCTGCCAAATATGAGGAGTTGAGGACAGATGAATTTATTAGCTTAGATTCACCAGCCCAGAGAAAATACTTGAAGTAATGAGACCCCAGAAGCATAAGTTTGACTGAATTCTGAGAGCATCGAAATAATTTCCGTTGAGCAACATTGAGGAGGTGTCTTGGTGGGATGTCAGAGTAATATATGTAAGGGATGGAGTTACTAAAGAGGTCAACTTTTCCTCTGTCAAACATTAATTCTTCATCCCACATCCCTTGTTAAAGAATCTTCCCAGGCTCCCTTCCCAGAGAAAATGCTCGCAGAGACCTGTTAAATAGGGGACCCAAGCATGTGATACACTCTTTCCTCTGCAGTGACAGCTGACTCACCCATACACAGATACTAGACCCAAAGCAGTGCATTTGGAATGTGTTTGTGTGTATGAAAAAAGCCAGGAATCCTTGTGTTCAGGAATATGAAAGTCAAAGTTCAAGATCTGACTTTAGTCCTTATGAATTGAAGGTGATATAAAGCTAGAGATAATAGTAGCCTTGTGCATGCTAAAGTGGGAAAGCCAGTGTGCCAAAAAGAAAAGACAAAACCGGATGTGCAAGGAGAAGCAATCAAGAGAACAGGCAGCTCTGGAGAGAGAAAAACTGGGACTTGAATTTTTGAGTTGTGGTCCCTTGTGAAGTCTGGCTGTTTGGTGAACTACCTCTGTACCTTAGGCATGAACTCCCTTCCTTGCTTAAGCTGGCTAAAGTGGGTTTCATTCTTTGTCATTAAAGTTCCCTGACAAAGGCCAAGGGATGTGAGAAAAAACTCCTTTACTGGGGTGTAGAGTTACTGTGTAATTTATCATCCTAACTGGGACACGTGGGGGCGCTGTTAATAATTACACTGACAAAACAGGAAACCCAGAATGTATAGCCATCCTTCCTATGTGGTTAAGAAGGGAAATGAGATGTTAACTGCTTGTATTTCCCAGGCACTGTTAGCTGGTTAATATAGACCATCTTGATGATGGTCACAACAATCCTATCAAGTTTGTCCTCTCTCCAACCAGGAACTAGCGCTAGAGGGATTATACAGGAAGCAGGTCTAGCTAACCCCAAGTTCTGAGCTCTTCTCCCCAGGCTCTTTCCCTCCATACCAGTGTTACATGGGGCTCAAGCTGTACTAGCCCATAGTCCCCAGATCAGCATTCTGGGGTGTTGACAGCAATGATCAGTGAAGAGAAACACATGAAAATACACTAATCTCTCAGAAAACCCATGCCCACCCTATTGACACAAGGATGATGTCTAGTCTCATTCCTGTTTGAAACACCTTTCAGCTGAAAAAGCACAATACAACAACATTTCCACTGGCAAAGAAGGAAACTGAAGCAATTCTGCGACAATTTAGGAGAAGCCCACGTCTTCACCTGAGTTATCTGAGCAGGCAGGACACAAAAGATTAGGGGTCAGAATTTTTCAGATAATTGCTTGTTTTCCAGGTCCAGCAGGTTTAACTCTCAAGCTTGCGTTTTGAGCACGTATTGTCCTCGCCACATAGTGAATAAGCACCAATTTCTAGATAAGAGCTGTATGGCAAAAGAAAGAGGTGACGGGAGAGTAGAACTCAATATTCTAATTAAGACTCCCGTGAAAAATCTCTTCATTAAAATTCTAATGTGATCCCAGTCTTATTTCTACTAAAATGCCAAATATAACAGGAAAATAATGTGTTCTAATTTCTATATCCTTTTTCTTATCAGGCACTTTTAGCCCCCAGGACTACTCCAGTCACAATCAAGCAATTATCTGATGATTGGGGCTTCTGGGAATTGCCAGCCATTGTGGGGAGTGTGCCAGGTTCTTTCTGAGTCAGAAAAAGGGATCAGTTACTGCCAACTGCACCCACCTGTTTATGTTTGGTAAAGGGTAGACTGCCAGGTTAGTAATTACATCTTAATTCAAGGTGACGTGACCTAGATAGACAGTGAGCTCTCCTACCACATTGATCTCATTGAAGAAGAGGCTCCAGCACCAGACTGAGAAGCAAGCAGGGCTTTATTCCCTTAGAGTCCCAGTTATTTTTCCTGACACTACTTTTAGAACAAGTGATGAGTTTGCCCTTGTGTGGTTTGTTCATAGCATGTATTTCCAATGGAATCCCTGACCTTGTGAAAAGGTAGAAGGACAGAAGAATTTGGAAGAAGTTGTAGAATGGATAGGAGAACACAATTTGGGTTGAAGAACTGTTACAGCCACACAGAACCATTCATTCTAAGGTCTGAGGTCTGACCTCTTAAGCTGTGATTCTGATCACCTATGGCTGAGGCCATGTGAAAACCATTGCTGGCATTTTGAAAGTTATTTGAAGGCCAGAAAAATACATTTGACACAAGGCACATCTTATTGAAACTTGTAAAATGGAAACATGAATTTTTTTATACTGCAATGATAACATAATTGATAAAGAATATTTTTAAAGTAAAGAAGCATAAAACATGATTTTTTTAAAGAACTTTATGGACTATTGTAGTGCTCTTGGTGCTGCATCCCAAGCTACGCAGTATTTTACCGACTTTTACCAGCATACTGAATTCTATCACCACAGTTAAGGGACCTCACATTCTCTCTTTTGAATGACTTAAATCCTTAAGAATTATTTGAGAGCTTATATTATTCTTACTCTTTCCTCACCCAACTTCCAATTGAGATAAATAATTTTTTTAAGATTTTATTTATTTATTTGACAGAGAGAGAGATTACAAGTAGGCGGAGAGGCAGGCAGAGAGAGAGGAGGAAGCAGGCTCCCCGCCAAGCAGGGAGCCCGATGCGGGGCTCAATCCCAGGACCCTGAGATCATGACCCGAGCTGAAGGCAGAGGCTTTAACCCACTGAGCCACCCAGGTGCCGAAGATAAATAATTTTTNCCCTGAGATCATGACCCGAGCTGAAGGCAGAGGCTTTAACCCACTGAGCCACCCAGGTGCCGGAGATAAATAATTTTTTTAAATTACCCAAATGCATACCCTCAATGCATGTATGCTCACAAAGTGTCTTTCAGTGGTCTGCACTTAGGAAACTATTCCTCTGCAAATGAATTGCCCTGGTCTGTGATAAATGACCAGGGAAATTCATTCATTGTAGCAGCATAAAAATAGTTAAATAAGGAACAGAGTGACACAAAACAACTGTTGAACATAAAGGCTAATGAACATAAAGCACAACTCCTAACTGGGAAAGGAATCCCATCCTCCCAACATAGGATAATTCTGCATTACTAGCTTACCGATATTTTTACTTTTTTCCTCTAATAACTCAACTTTCTTCTAATAGGCCTTAAAGAAAACCTATATTTTTATTCAAAGATGCAATAATGACTTCCACACAGAACCGCTATTAAATATTTTTTCCTGAGAACCTTGAATTAATTTTATTTTTCCAGAAATCATTGTTTGGAATCTAGTTTTCTTCCTGGTGGTCAGAATGCAAATGTTCCAGAAATGTTTGTCTTCTTGTCCAGTTTTCTACCCTAATATTAACTCTGACCTTTAAATTGGGTAAAAATTATGTAAATAGGGATGACTGTTCCTTAAAAAAATAACATTTTATCTGTTATAATAATATAGCTTTATAATGGTACCAATTTTCCTAGAGGGTCTGAGCTTTGTTTTGAAATCCTATGCAGTGATTTCAAAAGTGCTGTGTCTTTACATTTTTCTGGACCTTAAAGGTATCTTTTTATTCACTAATTACACACAATGCCTCAGATTTTAAATTTTGGTCATGGGAACTGAACTGATTCCTATTGGGAAAAGAGGGAGAAAGGGGAAAAGAAATAATTAGAACAAGAATATGATTATAAATATTTGCTATAGTTACATTAGGAATTAAAGACAGGTTGAAGCTGAGGTTGAGTAGTTTTAGCAGTGATCCGTTAAGTTTTATTACACCATTTGGGCTGTCAGTTTGCTCCATCTATTTACACTCTGGTCTTTCCTCATCTGTTAACAGCTGGTCAGCAGCTCACTTTTACCCTGGGATTTTTAGTCATGCGGGTATGGTTATTGTCAATGCCTTTTGAAAGATGTATGACTAAAAAAATATTTTACAAGACTTTTGAGAAACAGAGGCTGTCAAATAAATGGGATGACATTTCTGTCCTATTTGATTCCTGGTGTCAGACCAAGACCTCTATTAAAATCAAAGAATGCAATCAGCTCGTCAAGTACTGTCCCTTTCTGCAGCTGTGGTTTGGCAAAGACCCTGAAGATTTGGTAGCCCAGAAGGCCACACATTCTGAGAGGGTGCTTTCCTCCTTAGCAGCAGCGGGATAATATGACACTGAGCATCACACAGAGGCCTGAATCCTGCCTTATTCCGCTGTCCGTGTGGGAATTGCACCCTGGGGAATGAGACATCAAGATTTCAGTCATTCATTGAAATACAGCTCCATTAAACACCACCTCCATTTTGTTGCACCAGACACACAGGCAGGTACATATGCACACGCTTAACTTCTTTGGGCTAGGAAGTTGAGAAGAAAAAGCAGAGCCAGTAGCAGCAAGCTCCAGGTTCCAAGGTTTCTAACAACAAATGTTTGACAGCACAGCACATCTTCTGTCTCACTGGTTTCTATTAATTTTTAAAAGGTTCTTCTAAACCAGACAAGAGATTTTCAACCAGGACAGGGTTGTATTTCCGAGAAAGCAGATAAAACGAAACTTTAAATTTCAGTAAAGAAACGCAACTTGAATTCTAAGTCCAAAAATTTAAGTTTTGGATTCGTGTTGAGAAAGCTTGCCTAGGAGCCTGGGTGCGGGAAGTCAGAATGTAGAACAAGCTCAGAGATGGGGTGAAGGGCTGACTCTTGAGGCTGGGACTGACAAGGCTTGTTTCTCGAAGGACAGATGCCAAGGGTTGCTCTGGGAAAGGATGGCCCAAGTTCTGGACTTTTCAAAGTGAACTCAGAGCCTCAAAGAAGAAATGATGGAAATAAATAGCTGGCTTCCTAGACCAGGAGGAGGAGGAGGAGGAAATTGACAGGCATGAGATAGTTGGAGGGTGCTTCCTGATGGTACAGAGGAAGACCTGGGGATCCAGGGAGGACAGCTACTTCTATCAGGCTCAGTTACATGACGCGGGGGTGGGGGAGGTGGGGATTATTTTTTTTAACTTAGTTTTCTCTTTATTTGTTTCACAAATTTAACAGCATCTTCCCAGTTTCATTGGCCATTTTCTGCCCTACATCCGATGTATTCCAGGGTGCATATAGATATCCTTGTACATCTTAATCTGGGCCTTCACAGCACACGATAACATACCACATGCAGGGAGTAAAATACATTGCTCTCCTGAAGACATTAGAGAAAGCACATTAGTCCTGAAGCTATTCGAATAGTTATTCAGAATAGCTAGTTAATTGCTATTCTGTCTTGACTGCCATGGCTCAGTAGAGAAAAATTCATTTAAAAAGCAAAACAGAAGTATTTCAAACCTGATGTTTGAAAATAGGCTTTTGCAGGACAGTATTTACCTGGTTCAAAAGACAGTCCACAAAGGAATCATTCATTCATAAAGAAGGCTCACAACTATTAAAGTAAGACAGCTCTGTCTTATTAAGGATTTCTAAAACAGATTTAAAAGTAGTAGAAGGTTTGGGAATCTTTGTCATCTGCTTCCCATATGCTGGCAGATACAGGCAAGGAAATGTCTCCTCTCAGGTGAGGATTATTTTGAAATAGAGTTTGGGTTCAGAAACCAAACAGGTGTCAGGGAACTTTCTTCAATTCAAGTTTCTGCAAGAGTGAGCAAAAGGATAATAGAAGGTTCTAACCTACACGTTGGACTTTGTCCTAGCTTGCACGGTGCAGTGACACTGTAAAAGAGGAAGAATTTAACTTTCTTCTGAATGATTAAAAAAGAACTATTAAATATTATAAGCTAAGAGATTTTCTTACATAAATCACCGAGTGGTATGTCTCTTGGTATTTCCAGTTTAACGATTCTTTCAACTGCTATGCTTTCTACACATGCCATAGTTAACATGTAGCAAAGAAGAGGGAGAGGAAGTTTCCAGTCACCTTACCCTATTCTCCCTACATTGTTGAAAGTTTACTTCTCTGACCTTTATAGTTCAGTGTTTTGTCCCATTCTGTCTGTGGTAGACAGAATAAGGGCTCCCCTTATTCTTATCCTCNTGACCTTTATAGTTCAGTGTTTTGTCCCATTCTGTCTGTGGTAGACAGAATAAGGGCTCCCCTTATTCTTATCCTCAGATGTCCATATCTGAATCCCAGAACCTGAGAGTCTATTACCTCACATAGCAGAAGGGACTTGGTAGATGTGATAAAGATAAGGGCTTTTTGACGGAGAGTTATCCTGGATTGTCTGGGTAGGCCCAGTGTAAACACAAAGGCCCTTAAAAGGGATAGAGGGAGGCAGGAAAGTCAGAGAAATAGACATGACAACGGAAGTAGAGGTCAGCATGATGCAATTCCTGGCTTGGAAGATGGAAGAGGGTTGCAAGCCCAGGAGTGTGAACAGCCTCTAGGGGCTGGAAAAAGCAAGAAAATGGATTCTCCTCTAGATCTTCTAGATAGAATGCGGCCTCGCCAATACCTTGATTTTAGCCCATTAGACCCATTTTCTGACTTCCAACTTCTAGAAGTGTACGAAAACAGTGTTGTTTTAAGCCACCAAGCTTGTGGTCATTTGATGCAGCAGCCATAGAAAACTAATTCAATGCCTCACCACATATCTGGGAATAGAGAAAGATAATCATAATATTCTTTTCCACACCTGGTTGGTTGATGCCTTGCAGTTCCTGATCCAAAGGTGCTAGGGAACTTGATACTGACCACTGAGGCTTTATTCAGAGCCCAAGATGCAGCCATTTCTTTCTGAGCTGCACCAGCCTTACCTTGGACTTGGGATATTTGTGCTTCCGAACCTGTGGGTCTTGGGAGTTGCACAGAAGAGTTTGCATTCCTAATTTCCTCACATTCTATTTCTGTCCCCCAGGCATCAGTGGCATCATCCAGAGCACGTGGCATGTTGTTTTCAAAATCTTCTCTGTCAGGGAAGACCTGAGGAAGTTTCTTGGTGCCAAAATAGGGGGTTTGCATCAGCTTTAGTGATGTTTGCCATGGTGGCATTCTGAACTTGGTTACACACCACGTCGTCCACACAAATTTTCACGGAATCCTTGGTAAATCTCTCCTCAGGTGGAATATGCAATGAAATAGTGTCCACTTGGATTAAACTGTCGTTCATGGCAAAATAAAGAACAACTCAGCTTCTTTGACTCTTCCTTAGACATTGTGACTCAATCTAATGAAAATGGTTCTTTTAAGATATTTATGCACATTAGTATTGATATGGGGAAAGTTATGACTATTCAAAGTCCATATGCAAGGTTCCAGCCTCTATGGGGCTCTTCTTGAAAAAGTTGGGAGAAGCCAGACTTGAATGTCTTCATTATGACACTCCCAGTCAGCTGTCAGAGCTCAATTCACTGTTCTGACTTCGTGGAGCTGTAATGCTGAATATAGCACATTGATATTTTTGAAAAGCTCTCTGGGTGATTTTAATACACAGCCACGGTTACAAGCCACCATTTCAAGCACTTTCTATATTAAGAATTTTAGAATAATTACATATTTTGTCCTCACAACATCTCTATAAGTACTACCATTAATATCCCCATTTCACTGAATGAGAAAGCAAAGCATGGAAAGGCCATATAGTTTGTCCAAGGATACACAACATGCAAAAGACAAACCTAGGTTTCAAACCCAGGCTCTAGAACCTGAAATGTATGTCTTCCCTATTGTCTTGTGAATAGTTGAATCCTAAGCACACTGCAGAGTCCCTATTACTCAACAAATACTTGTTGGATGAGTAAATGAAGAAATAAGCAAACCATAGCAGATATTTGTGAAATAGGTTTTTAATTACATTATTAATGAATGTAAGTCCAGTCTTCTTAGTTTACAAAGTGTTTCCACACATTGTTTTATTTGTTCATTTGTGACATTTTTTTCTGTAGACCTTAATTTTTTCTTTTAATTTTCAAAATAAAAGTCTAGAATTAAAAAGTAAAATACTAAGAGGGAAAAATAGTAGCATTTTTCTTCCAAATCCATGAAAAATTGTTACTTTTTGTGTGTGCTTATATTCCAGGATTCTTAGGTATATAAGTTACAAAATTATGGTTTTATTTTAAATAGCTAGCTGTATTTCTTATTTTAAGAAATTCAACTTTAGTTAGCCCAACAGTTAAATTAATCTGAAATGGTTAAAATACATCCTATTTGATTCCACTTTTAAAATACTGATTTGTCTTAAAAAAAAAAAAAAAGGCTTTACTTTTATAACGTAACATATACACTTCATCCCCNGGTTAAAATACATCCTATTTGATTCCACTTTTAAAATACTGATTTGTCTTAAAAAAAAAAAAGGCTTTACTTTTATAACGTAACATATACACTTCATCCCTAGGATGTTTAAAATAGTGACAACGTCAACTGCCTGATTGTTTAACAATAAAAGAGAATTCACTCTTCATTTTAGATAAGTCTGAAACTCCCTTTAATATTAGTGGAAGTAGGGAAGCCAGAAATGAGACTAACTCATTTAAATTTAGAGCAACTTGTTCCATGGTGGCATTTCTTTTCTTTAAAAATATATAAAACTCAGGAGATGCAAAAGCAGGTTTTGCTACAAACTGCTTGTGCACTAAAATAAGATTAGAAAGTGGAGGAAAAGTAGAACAGTAATTGTGAATTGCCTTTTTTATTATGGTTGAAGGCACTTTCCTGTTCAATAATTTTAATAAAGAAATCCCCCTAGCCATCCCCCCGATCAGTTTGAACATAATTCAAGCATTACACACATTGTTCCCTTGGGTTTATACCTTCATGGTTTCAAATTATGTCTAGCATCCTGCCAAGACTTAGATCAGTGTACCGTAGTTAAAAATCAGATTCCAAAGCAACTAGAAATTCATGTTTTTCCTGTTTCAAAACAAAATCCTATTTACAGTAAACCTATCTTTTTTTTAATTCAGCAAGTCGTCAGTAGAATTATAGACGACTCAAAGAAATAAAATTCAAATTAACTTTGTGGTGTTTTCTTTTTCAAATTCTCAGCTAAATATCTTTAGGCATTGGTCCTGAGTTATAAGACGTAGGTCTCTGAGGCTAGGATGTTACGGCAAGCGATTCTCAGCTTTCTAGACGGATGTTCACTGAATGGTTAAGATGCCACATACACAGTTGTGCTACCATCTTCCATATGTATGTGCTAGATGTTAATGGGATTCCTGCAAGTCCAATTCATTTTTAAGTCTCAGTTAAGTCACTGTAACTGTTTCTCGTGATATATCTCCTCTGTCAGTGGGCAATTGCTTTGGGGAAAGGATAGTATTATGTAATATTTCTTATAATCAAGAAGAAGTATTTGATTAAAAACTAGAGCAGATACCTCACTGGAGAAAACAGCCATGCCAATGGTCATCTGTCTCGACAAAAATAAATAAAGACAGCAATGAACACCTACCAAACTAATTGTCAGAGATCTGCGCTGCTCTCAGCTCATAGTGATATCCCTCGGCCAATAATCCCAAGTATGTTAACAACAAAAACAACAAAAATAGCACAAGTTAGGTGATATAAACAAACTTCAACACTTCCTGAAGTAAACAGTGTCTTTTCAGAGAACTGTAAAATGGGGACAGAGGCTGGGGAGGATAATGAAGGATAATGAAGAACAAGGAAGAGAAAAGTAGAGGATATCAGACTGACCAAGGCCACATAGTCAACTTTGTTTGGGGTGAGAAGGCCCAGAGATGGCTAGGTGTTTGGGGATTGGCTGACTGGATACACTGCGTTTCTGGTCAACGGGAGCACTCCCTGGGGTACAAAGGTTTCAGTGTGTTAATGGAGTGCCCTGGGCAGGAGTGGCTTCATCTTGGGTCTAGAAAGTTATTTCAACATATCTCGAGCCTCAAATGTATTGCCAGATAATGTGGAAAATGTATTTTAATCCCCTTTACATTTGCAGAGCAGTGGGGTTGTGCTCCCTCTATAAGGAAGGTGTACAGGCCCAGCAATCCATTGCCAAGGTGGGCATCCTTCCTCTGGGTGGTTTTGATTGAGTTAGATACAAGCAAGGCCCTTTCAGGCATTCACATTTGGGATCCCACTGCACATCTAGGAACCCTGGCAGGGAATAAGAGGTGTCTTGAAACAGAAGTGCACTGTGGTGTCCTAACTGAACTTAAGGGGTTCACTGTTTGGGGTGCATTTGATTGAACACAATCCAAGGAAGTGTTGAAAGCAAAGAACTTTTATTGTTACAAATAAGGAGACCTGGAGATAGCTGTCAAAGCACTGTCTTCCTGTGGAGTTAGCATAGGAAGCTCTTATTCCGTGTATTAGGGGGAGGGGGCAGGGAGCTTGCATATACATTAAGGAACTTACACATATTCTATTAAGCATTTCTGTTCAATTGCGTATGCCTAGCAGGTCAATATGCTAGTCCATACGCTGCATGTTCAAAAAATGGAAGAAAACCCCACCCCAGGAGATCTGGGTGTTAAGAAGAGTTAAAGGTAACTCCAGGACAGTAACTGTGGGAGGATGGGGCTTCCACACTAGGTCTCAGCTCCAAACCAACTCACTTAGGCAGGTGAAACACCTAGCTGGACGTCTACTCAGGGACCTGCTGGTTCTGCAAAACAAAACACATTCCTTTCTGGCTTTTGTCCCTTTCTGTCCTCCCTTCTGCTGATAGCTTTCAGCCCTCTGATTTGAGTGGCTTCCTGCTGCATGCTGGCTAACAGTATCAGCAAATGGCTGACCAACAGTCCTGGCTAGAAGCCTCTGTAGAGCAGGCTGGAGGCAGAGGAAAGCCTAGCTGTGTCCTTGTGTTATAACTAATCTCTCTCCTCGGGAATCACTGCTACTGTTTATTTTGAATTTATCAGGAGTCAGCAATTGTTCTAAATTCTTTGCTATTGTTTCATTTAAATCTTGCAACATAGCAAATGAAGAAATCGAGGTGGTGAGAAGTTGGGTGGACTTGGGTGGAGAGTGGTAGACTCACGTGTACAACCCAGATTTAACTTCAAACCCTTGTGCTTTAGCTGATACTGATGACAAGCCAAACCCTGGTCAGAGATGTGAACTGGGCTAAGTCCTCTCTCTCCTTTGTTTCCTGCCATTTATTTTGATAAATGTTGCAGGACACTGTAGCCACTACTTCTATGTATTGGGAACCAGTATAATTTGGGGGCTCAAACTGAGGGCTATGGAGTCACACACAGCTGAATTCAGGTCTCTATTCTATTCCTTGCTAACATTGTTATCTTGTGCAACTTACTTAACCTGTAGCCAGGGCACAGGAGTGCAAGAGCATCTGGCTCCGGGGCTCCCAAACAGACCAGGTTTGGCCATTCTCCACTGACAAAATCTAAAGGCAGAGAGATGAGTGGTGATGAAACAAGGAACTTATTTCAGTGTGGGCAACACCGGGAAGACAGAAGACTAGCATCTCAGAGTGCCAAAAATACTTCCAAGTTTATAAAAAATGAGAACATAGGGCAAAGGTAGGTAGGTAGGGACATGCAGGTGGGCCAGTGAAGGTCAAATCGATCATTGTCTTGGATCCTGAGCAGGCAAGAGTCTTGCTGGTTTAGGGCGGTCCTTATTGCTTGAGGGAATAGTTTCAGTTCCCATCGGGGGATGCTTTGTTCTCAGGTTCTTCCCCCTAATCCCAGAAACAAGCTGGAAAGAACCTAACCAGAAAGTTCAAGGTCAAAATGGAGGCAGCTGAACGAAGTTCTCTTTCAGATCTGTCAATTCAATCTTTGTTCCATAAGGTTCTTATGATGAAATCAAACAGTACTATCATTCATTCAGATTTTAGCTGAAAACCCATGGCCTTCGAGCAATCCAGGTGCAGGTTAACGACACAGCGTTCTGTCCTCACATAGCTCACATTTTAGCTTGGCAGTACCATGTTATGATTAATAATATGTTTGGTCTTCATCTGTTGCTGGTACAGAGTCCCTAAAACTCTCCAAATGTCCTAAGTGAGGAGCAAGATAAAGATACCTTTTGATATTTTAATGAGCTAACTTTTGGAAAGCACCTAAGGATGGGGTCTGGTTGCCAGTAGAGTCAACCAGGTGATTAGGAGATTAGTGCTTTTCGTTTTCGTTTTCCCTCCCTCTTCCTCCACCCCACCTCTGGGAAGGGGAGGGGGCCTGGAGATTGGGTTCAACCTCCAACTGCAGGTGATGTAATCACGNCTCTGGGAAGGGGAGGGGGCCTGGAGATTGGGTTCAACCTCCAACTGCAGGTGATGTAATCAATCACACCAATGTAATGAAGCCTCCGTGAAAACCCAAAAGGATGTTTGTAGAACTTCCAGAGAGGTGAACACGTGGATGTGCCAGGAGAGCAGTGTGCCTCTTCCCACCTACTTTGCCCTACGCATCTCTTCCATCTGGATGTTCCTCTGCATCCTTTATCATACCCTTATAAATAGACTTGTAAATGTAGGTGCTCCCTGGGTTCTGTGAGCTGCTCTAGAAAATAATCGAATCCAAGGGGAGGAGATGGGGACCTCCAATTTGTAGCCAAGTCAGAAGTTGTGGGCAACTAGAGGGCCTACTAGTTGCCATTGGCATCTGAAGTGGTCTCATGGGACTGAGCCCTTAACCTGAGGGACTTGATGCTATTGCCAGGCAGATAGTATCAGTATTGACTTACATTGCAGGATCCCCAGCTGGTGCCACAGAGAATTGCTTGGTGGGGAAAAACCCCCGCACATGTGGTGATCAGAATTGTCAGAAGTGAAGTGTTCTGTGTAAAACTAAAGGAGGCATAGAAGGGGAAAGACTGTTTTTTTCAGTATAGGGAGTCAGGAAATAAAAACTAAAACAAATACGTAATTCAGCAGTTATGAAGAAACATAAAGCATGCTTAAGGGAATGAGGATGATGGAGTGGTAGGGCTGCTGTTTTAGTAAAGGTTGTAATATACATTAATATCAAACTCTTAACACAGGATCTGACACATAGAATGACTCAAGAGCTGTTGTCCATTATTGTCATTAGGCCCCTTATACTGACCTGTGTGTTTGGGCAGCTCCCCAAAAGTGGGAGGTTCAGGAGAAATGATTTCAGTGTGTGGCATTTCAGATCCTAAGGGAGGCATGTAAGGCAGTTAAATGACCCTTCCCTCAGGTAAATCTATGCTGCTTATGGGTGGGCCTGAGTTTTCCTCCAATCTCAGTGAGGGAATGGTGAGTGAATACATCTAATTAGTCACATTTGAAAGGGTTGAAGTTGCTCCCTATTAAGCAACATAAGGGCCCTGCTGTTTTGCCTCACCAGGGTCTTTGTTAGGGCCATTCCTGTCTAGTCCAACAAGTTGTCTGAAATTTCAGTCTCTAAGAGCAACTATTGGGTCTCAATGTCTTTCTTTCCAGGAAGCATTTGGCTCCTTTTATAAATTGGTTCACAGGGTTCTACAAAGTTAGACCTTCATGAATTTTCAAAGTTGATTTTATTCCCCACCCCACCCAGGAAAAAGCTCTTATTGTTATTTATTTACATCATGCAGTGGGTATCATTTTACTGATTTTTCCAGGAAAAAGAAAAGTTCATTCCAGATGAATTTTTGCCACTGCATATAGGAGAGGAGTTTCTCTTACTTGAAAAAATAATAGAATCCATCCCACTCCATGAAACTGCTGACTATGAATTCTCAACCTTCTGAACTTTGATGTTGTACCTTAGACGGTGCTTGGTTCTCCTAGCAGGCTAGTTCTTTCATTTTCTAGTTTGGGGAATGTAGCAAGTTATACCTATAAGTGATGCTGTTCTCACCTGTGACTCAGAAAACACTGCCTCATCAATGGAAGAAACCAACTTAATGAGGAAGTAAGTCCTTTCCAGGGAAGGACACTGAGGGGCCTTGTTTGGGTCTCATGCGTATATCACTATGACTAGGTTAATATGTCATCCCAAACCACATGACTTCCATGTGACATGACACATGACAGGGACGGAGGAGACCCTGACCTGATAAGCCCTCACTTGATCTGTGAGGTTGGAGTCAGGGTGGCACAGTTCTCCAAAAGGAAAAAAAAAAAAAAAGTGAAGGCTATTACTTTGGCTGGGGGCGGGGAGGACACTTAATAAATATTTGTTAATGCAAATTTCTTGGGAGAATTCAACTAAAAGAAGTTCAGTGGAGAAACATTTTGTATCAAGATTAGTTTCTGACTTCAAAATGTTCTCCAGCCTACTTGAACGCAGGCAGTTCTTATTCCAGCAGTAGAATGAATTACTCTTTCTTTTCTCCTCAGCATTCACTATAAGTGCAATCACCATCTGTCACCATACAATGTTATTACAATATTACTGACTATATTCTCCATGCTGTACTCTTCATCTACCGGACTAATTTATTTTATAACTGGAAGGTTGTATTTCATTATCCCCTTTATTTTATTTTATTTATTTATTTTTAGTATTATTATTATTTTTTCTTTGCCCATTCTGCCATCCACCTCCCCTCTGGCAACCACCAGTTCTCTGTTTTATGAGTCTGTTTTTTGTTTGTTTCTTCATTTGTTTTGTTCTTTAGATTCCTCATATAAGTGAAATCATATGATATTTGTCTTTCTGTCTGACTTATCTCACCTCTAGGTGAGATATGATACCCTCTAGGTCCATCCTTGTTGTCATAAATGCCAAGATCATTCTTTCCATTGTATACACACCACATCTTCTTTGTCCATTGATCTATCAGCAGACACCTGGGCTGTTTCCATATTTTGGCTATTGTAAATAATGCTGCAATGAACATTGGTTTCAATTTAGTGTTTTCGTTTTCTTTGGGGACATACCCCACAATGGTATTACTGGATCATATAGTATTTCTATATTTATTTATTAAAGAAGCTTCATACTGTGTTCCACAGTGGCTGAACCAGTTTGCACTCTCACCAACAGGGCATAAGCGTTCCCTTTTCTTCACATCCTCGCCAACACTCATTTCTTGTCTTTTTGATTCCAGCCATTCTAATAGGTGTCAGATGACACCCATTGTGATTTTGATTTGCAATTTCCTGATAGTTAAGTAATGCTGAGCATCTTCTCATGTGTCTCTTGGCCATCAGTATGTAGTCTTTGAACAAAAGTTCTATTTAGGTCCTCTGCCCAATTTTAACCACATTACTATTGTTGTTGCTGTTGTTGTTAGTGTCAAGTTATGTAATTCTTTATATAATTTGAACTTTTTTAAAAAAGATTTTATTTATTTATTTGACAGAAAGAGAGATCACAAGTAGGCAGAGAGGCAGGCAGAGAGAGAGGGGGAAGCAGGCTCCCTGCTGAGCAAACAGCCCGATGCAGGGCTCGATCCCAGGACCCTGAGATCATGACCTGAGCCGAAGGCAGAGGCTTTAACCCACTGAGCCACCCAGGCGCCCCCAAAATATATTTCGAACATTAATCCCTAATCAGATATGTAATTTGCAAATATCTTCTCCCACTCACTAGGTTGCCTTTTTATGATGGCTTCCTTTGCTGTATAAAAGTGCTTTGTTTGTTTTTGTTGTTGTTGTTTTGGTGTAGTCCCAATAGCTAACTGTGGCTTTTGTTTCCCTTGTCTGAAGAGATATATCCATAAATATGTTGCTAAGGTCCATGTTCAAGAGATTACTGCCTATGTTTTAGGAGTTTATGGTTTCAGGTCTCACATTTAGGTCTTTAATGCATTTGAATTTGCTTTTGTGTATTTTTTAAGAAAGTAGTCCAGTTTCATTCTTTTGTATGTAGCTCTCCAGTTTTCCTAGCACCATTTATTGAAGAAATGGTCTTATTTTCATTGCATATTCTTTCCTCCTCTGTTATAGATTAATTGACCATATAAGTTTGGATTTATTTCTGGGCTCTCTATTCTGTTCTATTGATCTCTGTGTCTATTTTTGTGCCAGTACCATACTGTTTTGATTACTATAGCTTTGTAGTGTAGTTTGAAATCTGCGACTGTGATACCTCCAGCTTCGTTCTACTTTTTCAAGATTGCTTTGGTGATTTGAGGTCTTTCATGGTTCCATACAAATATCAGGACTATTCTAGTTCTTTGAAAAATGCTGTTGGTATTTGATAGGTATTGTACTAGTCTGTAGTTTGCTTTGAGTAGCATGGACATTTTAACAATATTTTTCTCATATGTGAGCAAAGAATATCTTTCCATTTGTGTCATCTTCAATTTTTTTCATCACTCTCCTATAATTTTCAGGAGGTCTTTCACCTCTTTGGTTAAATTTATTCTAGGTATTTTATTCCTTTTGTGTAATTGTAAATGGGTTGTTTTCTTAATTTATCTTTTTACTACTTCATTATTGGTGTACAGAAATGCAAATATTGATATGTATTAACTTTTTATTCTGTAACTTGACTGAATTTATTTATTACTTCTAATAGTTTTTGGTTGAGTCTTTAGGGTTTTCTAAATATAGAAATCTGCAAATAGTGACAGTTTTACTTCTTCCTTACCAATTTGAATGCCTTTTATTTCTTTTTCTTCTCTGGTTGCTGCAGGTAGGACTTCAGTATTATGTTGAATAAAAGTGAAGAGAGTGGACATCTTTGTCTTTTTTCTGATCTTAAAGGAAAGGCTTTCTGTTTTTCACCACTGAATGTGATATTAGCTGTGGGTTTGTCATATATGACCTTTATTTTGTTGAGGTATGTTCCCTCCAAACCACTTTGTTGAGAATTTTTATTGTAAACAGATGTATTTTGTCAAATGCATTTTCTGCATCTGTTGGGGTGATCATATGGTTTTTATCCTTCCTCTTGTTAATGCAATTTATTGTCTTGAATGATTTGCAAATATTGAACCACCCTTTTATCCCTGTAATAAATCCCACTTGATTGTGGTGAATGATTAAATGTACTGTTGAATTTGGTTTGCTAATATTTTGTTGAGTATTTTTCATCTATGTTCATCAGGGATATTGGCCTATAGTTTTCTTTTTTTGGTAGTGTCTTGATTTTGGTATCAGGGTAATGCTGGCCTGTAGTGAATTTGAAAGTTTCCCTTCTTTGATTTTTTAGAATAATTTGAGAAGACTAGGTTTGTTTGTTGGTTTTTTTTTTTTTAAATTACAAATTCAATTTCATTAATAGCTATTGGTCTGTTCCCATTTTCTATTTCTTCTGATTCAGCTTTGGAAGATTGTGTTTCTAGGAATTTATCCATTTCTTCTAGATGTCCAATTTGTTAGCATATAATTTCTCATAATATTTTCTTTTAATTCTTTATATTTCTGTGGTGTTAGTTGTTTATTTCTTCTCCTTCACTTCTGATTTTGAGTTCTGTTTGGGGATGGAATGTTCTGTATATCTGTTGTGTCCATCTGGTCTAATGTATGGTTCAAATAACTGTTTCCCTTTTGATTTTCTGTCTGGATGATCTATACAGTGATGTAAGTGGGGTGTTAATATCCCATACTATTAATGTATTACTATCACTTTCTCCCTTTATATCTGTTAACATTTGTTTTATCTACTTAATTGTTCCTATGTTGGGTGCATAGATATTTACTTGTTATAGTCTCTTGTTGGATTGAATCCTTTATCATTATATAGTACCCTTCTTTGCCTCTTGCTATAGTCTGTTTTAAAGTCTATTTTGTCTGATACGAGTACTGCTATCCTGGCTTTTTTGTTTGGTTTGGTCACTTCAGTTGGTATGGTATATGTTTTGCCATCACTTCACTTTCAGTCTATTGTCTTTAGGTCTGAAGTGAGTATCTAGTAGACAGCATATAGATATGTCTTGTTTTTTATTCATTCAGTTCTCTTTCTTCTCTTTCTCTTTCCTTGTGAATGATGACTTTCTTTACTGCTGTGCTTGGCTCTCTTTCTTATTATTTTTTTGTGTATTTATTATAGGGCTTGGTTTGTGCTTACTATAAGGTTCATATGTAGCATCCTAGTAGTCTATATTAAGTTGATGGTCCCTTAAGAAGAAGAAAGGAACATAGAAGAATCATAAAAGCAACCAGAAAACAACAAAATGGCAATAACTACATACCTATCAATAATTACCAATAATAATATTTACAATGTAAATAGGCTAAATGGCCCAATCAAAAGACATAAGGTGATTGAGTGGCTTTTCTTTCATTTAAAGAAATCTCTTTAACATTTTTGTAGGGCTGGTTTAGAGATGATGAAGGCCTCTAACTTTTGTTTGTCTGGGAAGTTCTTTATATCTCTTTCTGAATGAAAACCTCACTGAATGGCAGCCTTGCAGGGTAAAGTATTTTTGGTTTAGGTCTTTTCCTTTCATAACTTTGGTTGTATCATCCCACTCCCTTCTGAGCTGCGAAGTTTGTGACAAAAAATCAGCTGATAGCTGTAGGTTTCCATTGTACGTAACTGTTTGTTTTCCCTTGGGGCTTTTAAAATTCTCTTTATCATTACTTTTTGACATTTTAATTATTATGTGTCTTGATGTGGACCTCCTTATATTCATCTTATTAGGAGTTCTTTGTGCTTCCTGGACCTGAATGTCTGTGTTCTTCCAGATTAGGGACGATTTCAACTATTATTTCTTAAAAAAAGTTTTCTGCCCTCTTCTTTTCTTCTGGGATTTCTATAATATGAATGTTACTGCATTTAATGATATCACAGAGTTCCCTTAATCTGTTCTCATTTTTTAAAATTCCTTTTTCTTTTTGCTCTTCAGTTTTGTTGCTTTCTATCACTCCGTATTCTAGATCACCAATCCATTCCTCTGCATTCTTTTATCTGTTGCTGATTTCCTCCAGAATATTTTTTATTTCAATTATTGAATTCTTCCATTCTGGTTCTTTTTTATATTTTCTATCTCTGTGTTGAAGTTCTCATGGAATTTACCCACTCTTTACTCAACTCAAGTGAGTATCTTTATGACGTTCACTTTGAACTCTTCATCAGGTGTATTATTTATCTATGTTTCATTTGGCTCTTTTTCTGTGATTTTTGTCTTGTTTATTCATTTGGGGCATATTCTCCTGTCTCCTCATTTTGCCTAGTGCTCTGTGTTTGTTTCTATATATTAGGTATGTCAGCTACATTTTCTGGTCTTGAAACTCATGGCATTATGTAGAAGAGGTGCTGTGATGCCTTATAGCATAATCCCCCCTACTCATTAGAACCAGGTTCTCTAGGGGTTCTTCCTATGTAGATTGCTTGCACTCCTATTGTGACTGAGCCATGACTGCCTTCAGCCCAGCTGGTTGCATGACCCACTTGGCCTGCTCTGGGTGCATAAGCAGGGTTTGCTCCCTGCACTGCTAAGATATCTGTCTAAAGTGGTCATAGAGTCAGTTGTGGCTGGGGCTGGCTGTCAGCCTAGCTGTCTGCAATTAGTCTCTCTGCCATAGCTGCAGGTACACCAATGGGCAGGGCATGCTCCCTGTGTAGCCAGCTAAGGAGCTTAGCTATAGGAACTGTGAGTACAATGGTGTGTGGCCTTATCTCCCCCTTTCTCAGGGCAGAAGTCACTTTGAAGTGGTACTGGTCCCATCTGGGGCTGCCTATCAGGTGGGTGGGACAGGACCTGCTTTGGAAGTATGCTTGCTGAGGCAGCCAGGTTGAATGGGGGCAGGTCCCCAGGGAACACCATAGTTGGGCTAGAGTGTTGAAGCAAAATAGATGGTGAATGTTAGCACTGACTCTCACAACCCACCAGCTGTCTAGGCTGGAGGGATGGAAGAGAATTGGCATCTGCCAGCACTTTTGTTCCTATAGAAATCTGCCAATCCCTGCGCTCTAGCTAGTTCTAAGATTAGTCAGTAAATCTTCCATGTATACTCCAGGTGCTTTTCGGACTATTGCTCTGTGATGTGTCTCCAGTGAGTTATTTAGTAGTGGGCTCTTTAAGGGCAGGGACTCCATTTCCTATAATTCCCGGCTCTCTCAGAGTTAAGCCTGCTGATTTTTAAAGCTCTGGGAGTTAACTCCTGGTTTTCAAAGCCAAATGTTATGGGGACTCATCTTCTAGTGCCAGGGGTACCTGGTGTGGGCTCTGATCCTCTTACTTCTCTGTGTTTATAATATTTTTCCCATTTGTGGCTAGTCTACTGGGAATTTGGTTCTCAATCATATCTCTGCCTCTCCTACCCTTTTCAATATAGCCTTCTCTTTGTGATTAGCTGTGGAAGGTCTATTCTGCCAGTCTTCAGGTCCTTTTCATAGTTCTTTGTGTAGATGTAGCTGTTATCTCCAAGTGTCTGTGGGATAAGGTGAGCTCAGGATCCTCCCACTCTGCCATCCTCCCGAAAGTCAATTACTAATTCTTTAGTAAAGAGTATGAAAGAAATTTGGCTGGTGTTTAGGGTTTATGTTAATGACAAAATGCTTTTCTTTAAAGAATCAGAAGCACCTTGTCCAGAGTAAGATGATCAACTATGAGAAGTATTTGGGAACTGAGTGGCCAAGGGAGTGGGACTCATCTATATTAAATCTATTCCAGATATAATCTCTGCAGGAACATTTACTTGTCTATTAAAATCCCTGCAGGAGCATTTACTTGTTCATTAAAATGATGAGTGAATCATTGGAATTGTTAAATGAATGAATATATATACATGTATATTTATAGACATATATGTATTACATAAATATACATAATAATAAAATATATGTATAATTAAAAGAAAAAGACAAGTATATCCATGCTTACACATTTTCTCTCTCCCCACCCTGAGATTATATTTTGAATACAAGTAAACTACATAACAGTACATGTAACGTGTTACGCTTTGAGAGCTTATCAGGTGCACCCTGATTGTCTGTTGAAATAGAACTTGACTGTTTTTCCCTCCTAAAGAATGACTTTTACTCATATGGCTATCCTCTCAGCTTCTTGCAGGTTTCTCTGGGAATGATGGGGCTGTTTCAGAGATAATCAGGAGCTCTCAAAATTCTTAGTGTCAGAAAAAAAATAGGAGAAGGATTTTTTTAACATGTTTCTACTCATGATTTGGCCCTTCTCCAAACCCACTCTGAATCTGTTCTTATTTTTCTGCAGTGGAATCTTTTCTCAAGCTAAATTTTCAGATATTACTAGTGGCATCTCCCACATTTTATGCACATATATATTACCCACTTCAATGAAAATAAAGGCACACCCAACATTCCATTCTGTGGGAGGGAAAGCACTCAAATACACTGAGTGGAAAACATGCATTTCCTGTTTGTATTGAATTAAGATTCAGGCAGCTTCAGAACAGGATATATTATAATATAACCATTGCATGCTTAAAAATGCCCCTGTGAACATTTCATCTACTTCTAATTACTTTATTTAGTCTGGAGTCTTTGAAGAAAGGTTAAAGTGATATATACATGGAAATAGTATACATTTAATACAAAAAGGAGTCTTTTTGTCAGCAACTAGTAGACTACCAATTGTGCTAAGCATATGTGGGACCTAACTTGTCCACGAGAGAATCTTTACTAGCTGTGCTTTTTCCAAAGGCTTTTAGTTATTATATCATTATGATTATCGAAAATATCATTCAGATATTTTTACATATTTGGGTTGTCAGGCTGAGTATTTTCAGGAGAGCTTAGGGACCTAATGAAATAAACTGACTTTTTAAATTTTATTTTACCATTTCATTGGAGGTGAGAATTCATTTACTGAATAACAAATTTGTCCTATTCCGCTTAATTACTTTTCATGACTCTCCTGTCTCATGCCTGAATCACGTTTTTTTCAGAAGAGTAATTAAGGCATTCAGAGTATATGGCAAGGGAAAAAATAGGATTGAGACATGTTTAGCTTGTAAAATGATAGAACTGAATATTGATGTTTTAAAACTGTATTTCAGGAACTGTGCTAGGACCTAGCACATTGGATTTAGCATCTAGGGCATAAAAAACCTTGGAAGGACCAGTTTTAGTATAATGGGTGAGGATGGGGAGTTGGATAGCTGTGGGTTAAGAAAGAATAGGAGATAAAGAGGGCATGCTAAATATAGTCCTCTGTTTCAAGCAGCTTGACTTTTTAAAGGGACATTATTAGGTGGCCTGTAATTTACTTTAATATCCTTCAGCAAACATTATGTGTGCAAATATATGTTTTACTTTGTTTTCATCCAGACCCCAAGGCAGACAGTTAAGGCAATTGGAAATACAGACACCCACAGTGGTTACTGGTAGCATTTAATCAAAATGCCGAACTTCGGAGGCAGCTACAGGGGCCTTAGAGCTCTTTTACCTCTAACACCAGAGGTTTTGATAATTAGAATAATGAATGTCAGAAGTCGGTTTTCATTTGTGAAATTCCAGGTATTAGAGATGTATGGATTAGTTATATGATTTAGAAGCATTCTTACATTTGTATGAACAAGATATAAGAATGTGGTGAATGAAGCTCCCTAGGCTTGATTTTTATGTAGCCATATGTCCAGGATAAATGGAATAAGGTCTAAGAGGAAGAAGAGATAGGATCAAGAATGGAAGTGGTAGGTTGAGTCCAGGACAAGAGGAGGATGCCTGATGATTGGACGTGAAGTCTGGTTTGCCTTAAACCTTTCCAAATTTTAGTAACTATTAGCTCTTGGGATCTGTAATTGACATCACCATGGTCTTCTCACTCTCTCTCCCTGTCCCTGGGGCGAGGTGCCTGGTTTCTGGATATTCAGTCCCTTTTGTCAAACTGGGATAGTCTTTTCTCTATCTGAAGCAGATTCAGAGAGACTCTTAAGACTATTAATGGACTTCATCTTTCTGGGGAATGATTAAAACTTACCTAGAATAGAACTAAAAATTATCCCTGCTTATAAATTATCCTCATTTGTAGTTGTTAATTAATATGTATAACCATGAATAGTATATATTTTGATTGGTGTATAAATACTTTCAGAGTAGTGTCTGTTTGGTAAATGTGAATCTTTACATTAGCAGAGTTTTCTTTCTTAAAATGATAATACAGCAAATTTAAGGAGTGAAAGAAGATGGCAATTAAAAAAAAAAGAGGTCAGTCACTGTGTTAATGCTAAGATAGAGTTGTCAGTAAGGTCAATGAGCTAAGATAGATTGTGATAAAATTAACAGTATGCCATGACATTTCACTGGGAAATTGACACTAAAATTTTGCTTATTTCTTGTGCCCACTCTATTTACCATAAACTGACTTTTTCTACACACGTTCTGATCAAAGGTGACTAAAAGAACTATACTCTGGAAGGTGAATAAATGGTTTAATTTTTTTCTCACATCTAGACAGGTTTAAAGGTATTCTAAAACCAGTATTTTGTTGTATGAAGCAGTACTGCTAAAGAAAATTACTACCTGATGTAAACAGTAAAATGGAGCTATTGTGCCATTAAGTAAATTGTGTGAAAACTAATGTATGTTTTTGTTTTTTTGGTGTTTTTACCCTGGGAGATTAAGTTCACATTTTTCAGAGAGAAAGGATAGTCATAAAATGGATTTCCCTATGGTCCAACACCATACTTGGGATTACTAGGACCCTCTCCCAGTCTAAACACACTGAATGGTATATAGCACAAGCTAGGAGGGTTAAGAGGAGTTATAGAAGTACAGGATGGGAAATCCATAAAGCTCCATGAATGTTCCTATTTGGATACAAGGGGTCCTCTCAATGTTGAAAAGAAAGACAGAGCCAGTGCCTGAAAGAAAGGCCAAGAGTTCCCAGTGTAGGGAACCCTGGTTTCTGGAGAATCCTTATTTGGAGTAAAACCAGAATGTGAAGCTCTGTGCTATTGAGAGCATCCTTCCACATGGCACTAAATTCATAGGCATTGATTTTAAAAAAAATCCTTAAGTATGGAAAACAAACACTGAATAAATTACACTTGGAAAGCAAATATGCTATACAACCAGCACTTTTAGGATTTGAACATTACTTACAGAATCAGATTCCAAATGTATCATTACTTATCAGTTTAAAACTAAATAGTAGGCCAAAGGACATGTTTTGAGAACTTTAACCAGATCAGAGAAATGAAGAGGTCCTAACGTTTGCTGGAGTTTCATACACAACAGTTCAATGTTGTATATTTTTTTAAAGGATTTAATTTATTTATTTGAGACAGAGAGATACCGAGAGGGAAAGCATGAGCAGGGGGAGAGGCAGAGGGAGAGGGATAAGCAGACTCCCTGCTGAGCCAGGAGCCCGACGTTGGGCTCGATCCCAGGACTCCGGGACCATGACCTAGGCCGAAGCAGAAGCTTAACCATCTGAGCCACCCAGGCGCCTTCAATGTTGTGTATTGATCCTCTCTTTACCCATCTCTGATGTAGGAGCCTTTGGTTTTGAAAAATGTATTAGTTTAGGGGCCAGAAATGGGAACATTTCTGGGCAGTGATACATGGACCCATACAAATCTAACTTGTTACTAGTCTGCAATGAAATAAGCACAGAAATTAAAGTTAGCTTTAGAAGCGTTTATAGCAATTTGACATAGTAATTTCATATCAGTTAAATCTAATAAAAAATTCAGCTTCTATTTTTGTATGTATTTGTTTTCATTTTCAATTAATTTTTCCAGTAATTCATTTTTATCATATTTTCAAAAATGTTCCTTTGCAGATTAGGGAAAAAAAACTGGGTTCTTTACCAGACAATCTGAGGAGCATTGGCATAGACCATCACTGTGCTGTAATTTTTTTTAAGGATTAGGTATGAAACTGCAACGTCCATAGCTTTGTTAACAAGATTTTTTGGATTAAAAAAAGACATGGTGGCATCTGAGATTCTTTAAGCTCTTCACTCATAGAATGCTTAGGCTTAAGCCCTACAGGATAAGAAAACCATTTGTGAAAAAAAGAAAAATGTTTGTGAGCTGTTAATTGACTAATCTTAAATTCCTGACTCAAAAATCTTTGTCTATCCTGGGTAACTTACCTCTGACAAACTTCCCTTAATTCCTTTTGTTTTCTGATTCCTATTCTATAAAATCATGTGGGAGATCCTGATTCAGAGAAATAACATGTGGACTTCATTTTTTTTTTCAAATATACTCTTCAGCTTTCCAATTCTAATGATTACTTATAATCATTAAAGAGCCTAATGCATAGATAACTAGACAAGAGTCACCTATAGTTAGCTTTGTAAAACATTTATATACCTTGAAAAAAAAATTGTTCTTCCAAGCTGACTTATGTAAAGTTAATATTAGCTATCATTTCTGAGCAGAGCCCAGTGAAAAGTAGTATGAGGAGCCCAGGCTTTTTTTTCTTTTCTTTCCCTTTTTTTCTTCAGTCTTTTTTTATTTCATTGTTCTCCTAAGCTGCATATATACAGGATGGCAATTAAGGGTTGACTGTACACACAGACTTCTCTCTCTTAACTGGCTCTGTAACAAAAGAAGGGCTTCAGTCAAGGTAAGCTCCGATGTGGGAGGTGCCAATCCTCACTGATCTCTCTAATCAGAGCATAGGAAAATAAATGGTGTTGGGATAGCTAGCAAATAATTGAGAAAAAAATTATCTCTCTGCCTGTGTCAGTTCTCCATAAATAAATTGTAAATGGATGGCAAAGGCTTTTCTAAGCAAAAACAATGCAGAAAATTAGAACATTTAAGGAAGAAGAATGATAACTGCAACTTCAGCAAAACAACCACCAAAAACTCCACTCTCAATTGAAAGAAAGCATAAATTAGAAAAACATATATGTGACATGGACGACATAAAGGAAAATAAGGAGTTAGAACTCATAAGACACATTTGGAAATATAAAAACTATAAAAGAAAGTCTAGATGTATTATACTACATAAAAACATTCAAAGTCTGTATGGAAAACAGTACCATGCATAAAGCCAAAAGACAAACAACAGGCAGGAGAAAATATTCATAACATATGATCGATTAATAATAGTAAACACATGTAGCACTTACTTTGTACCAGGTGCTATTCCAAGACACATTACATGTGCTAACTCATTTAATCTGCCCAGGAATTAGTAGTATTTAATGAGGTATGTACTATTATTACCCCATTTTACAAATAAGGAAACTGAGACACAGAGAGATTATATTAGCAAGTACATGGACAAGGTGGAATTCAGATCCAGGCAGTGTGGCTCTAGGGTCTGTGTTTTCAATTACCAAGCTGTAGTACTTCCTCAGTTCAGGCCTGAATAAACTTACCAATTAGAACCATCGAAAGGAAGGCATGAGAACCTGGAATGGAGGGAAGGAGCAAGAAAAGGAGGAAGGGTAAAGGGAAGGAAGAGCTAAAGAAATAGAAGAGAAAGAAAGAAAGAAAGAAAGAAAGAAAGAAAGAAAGAAAGAAAGAAAGAAAGAAAGAAAGAAAGAAAGAAAGAGAAAGAAAGAGAAAGAAAGAAAGAAAAGAGGGAACATAGATCAAGAGAAGAGGGATGTTCACAATTTTTAAAAAAAGCAAGTATAATATCTTTTTTGTGGCATGTCTGTATATAGAGTTGTATGAAAAGACAGATAACAAAAGATTAGTGGTGATTGTCTCTGGTGATTTTTTTTTTTACATAACTTACTCAACTTTTCTCTGTTGTTTGAATCCTTCCATATAAAAAAGCTTTAAAATGTTTATACATGTGCCATGTTAGCAATGCTGTAGGTGATGGGGTCAAGGTGAAACTATAAATTGAACAACTTCTCAAGGTCAAGTTGATGATATTTAATGGAAATCTTTAGAATTTTGCATGTCATTTGACCCAGAAATTCTACCCGTTTTCATGTCACCATTTTAAAGTCAACCTTTATTCACTGAGACATGAATTTTATTTTTCACTCATTTATAACACTACTAGAATGCAATGAGAACTCACTCAAGTATTCAAAATACAACCCAGTTTAAACAAGTGTAAACTATGCTAGCTCTTCCCTCTTCTCCCCACCAATACAGTTTCTTATCTCGGACACACAGTTGGACCACATATGCTAGTCTCCCTGCAGTTACATCATATGACTGAGGTCTAGTGATGAATACCCTTTTGAGACAAGGCTTTAAAGAAACAGGTGTGCTCCCTCTATGCTCTTATTTTCCCCCCCATTGATTGGAGGCAGATGAAGCATTGGTGGAAAAGAAACAAAATGAGCTTAGGTCCCTGAGTGTGAAGTGTGGAGAACCATCCACCAACCAGGAACCCTGCCTGGGTCAAGTTAGTGATAGTTAAGTGAACAAGGAATGAACTTCTATTTTGTTTGTGCTATTTTATATATCTAGATCTATTTATCTTTACTGCTTAATTCATGGTTCAAATACAATTTTTTATATTTTAAGATTTATTTTAAAAACTTTTATTGAAGAACAATTGGCATACAATATTGATTTAGTTTCAAGTGCACACACAATGATTTGATATTTATATGCATTACAAAGTGGACACCACAGTAATTCTAGTCATCATCTGTCATATGAAGTTGTTACATGGGATAGTACATAGCCACTCTGGGGTAGACACAGCATAATGTATAAACTTGTCAAATCACTAAGTTGTACACCTGAGACCAATGTAAATTTGTGTGTCAAATATACTCAAATGAAAAAGTGAGGTTCATTAAAAGTAGATTTTAAAAACTTCACAAGTTGTTTCAATATTCTCAAGGTCTTTGTGGATATAGTCTTTGTGGTATACATTACATCCGTTTATCTTATTTATTTATAACTGGAAGATTGCTGCTTAATCCCCTTCACCTATTTCATCCTGCCCCCCACCCAATTCCTTTCTGGCAACCATCAGTTTGTTCTCTGTATTTATGAGTCTGTTTCTGTTTTGTTTTGCTTTTTAGATTCCACATATAAGTGAAATCATACAGTATTTGTCTTTCTCTGACTTACCTAGCATAATACTCTCTAGGGCTATCCATGTTGTCACAAAAGATTTTAATTTTTTATAGCTTTGTAATATTCCATTATATATATATATACACCACATCTTCTTTATCTATTTATCTATCAAGGGACATTTAGGTTGTTTCTATATCTTGTTTACTGTAAATAATGCCACAATAAATATAGGGGTGCACATATCTTTTTGAATTAGTGTTTTCATTTTCTTCAAATAAGTACCTGGAAGTGAAATTACTGAATCATATGGTTGTTCAATTTTTAATTTTTGGAAGGACCTCCATACTGTTTTCCATAGTGGCTGCCCCAAAATACATTTCCACCAACAATTCATGAGGAGGGTTCCATTTTTTTTTCACATCTTCATGAATACTTGCTATTTCTCCTCTTTTTTGATAATAGCCTTTCAACTGGTGTGAGGTGATATCTCATTATGGTTTTGATTTGTATTTCCCTGATGGTTAGTAATGTGGGGCATCTTTTCATGTGCTTGTTGGCCATCTGCATGTCTTCTTTGGAAAAATATCTATTCAGGTCCTCTGCCCACTTTTTAATTGCTTGTTTGTTTGTTTGTTGGTGTTGAATTGTATCAGTTATTTATATATTTTGGATGTTAACCTCTTATTAGATCTACCATTTGCGAATATATTCTCCAGATTAGTACATTGCCCTTTCATCTTGTGATGATTTCCTTTGTTTTGCAAAAGCTTTTTACTTTAACGTAGTCTCATTTGTTTATTTTTATTTTTGTTGTCCTTCCTGAGGAGACATATCCAAAAAAATACTGTTAAGACCAATCTCAAAATACTTACGGCCTATGTTTTCTTTTAGTAGTTTTATGTTTTCAAGTCTTATATTAAGTCTTTAATCCTTTTGGGTTTATTTTTGTACATGGTATAAGAAAGTGGTCCAGTTTCATTCTTTTGCATGTAACTGTCAAGTTTTCCCAACACCATTTATTGAAGAGACTCTTTTCTCCACTATATATTCTTGCATCCTTTGTTGTAGAATGACCACATAAGCATGATTTTATTTCTGGGCTCTCTATCCTGTTCTCTTGATTTATGTGTCTGTTTTTGTGCCAGTACTGTACTGTTTGAATTACTATAGCTTCGTAGTATAGTTTGAAGCCAGGGAGTATAATAGCTCCCACTTTGTGCTTTCTCAAGATTGTTCTGGCCATTCAAGGTCTTCTGTGTTTCCATACAAATTTTAGGATTTTTTGTTGTAGTTCTGTATCGTATTTAACTATAGTGTTTTAAACTGCCACTGAACTGACTTGGCCACATATTTAAATTTTGCAACAAATCTGTAGAATATGCTTTCTTTCTGGTCAGCACAGTCACTTTCTTTCATAGTGGGCTCAGATGAGACACATTTTGACAGAGGAGCTCTGTTCCTGGGAGAGTTTGTCCTCAGCTTCCTGGTACAGTCTGTGATAATGAACTTGCACAATATTGGAATTCTCCAATATTCCTGCTGATACTCATTCTTTTTTCACAGCAGGCTAGTTCTTGTTCATCCAGCTGATGATTTTTCTGAATCTTCAAGAATCTTCTGTTTTCCCTCTATTATTGTTTTTGCCTTGAATTCTCCTGTTCTCCATTTTGTCCTTAGTGAAGTCAATGGATTTGAGTGAGTTCTCAGAAGATATCAGTCATGTTCTTTGCTTCTTATTTTTCTCCTTTGAACTTCTCAGCCTTCAGGACCAAGTAATCAACAGCTTTCTTAACCAATATATGGTTCCAGATTGTAGTCGAATACTGTTCTTTTAACCTGTCCTTTTTGGCCTGTAAGTAGCCATCTTGAAGATGCTATGGACATTGATATCCATGGTTACTTCATTCTGAGGACCATTATTATGTGCAGGGGGATGCCAAGAATGTCTTTGCTGTCTTTGGCTCTTCTCTCTCACATTATTATGCCTGCATGCTGACAGCAAGTAGTGTCCAAGTAACAAAGGTCTTAAGGACATAGGGGCACCTGGGTGGTTCAGTTGGTTAAGCATCTGACTGTTGATATCGGCTCAGGTCATGCTCTCATAGCAATGAGATCAAGCTCCATGCTCAGTGGGAAGCCTGCTTAAGATTCTCTCTCTCCCTCCCTCCCTCTCACCTCCCACTAGTGTTCTTTCTCTCTTTCACTCACTAAAAAAAAGAGAATATTTAATAACATAAAAAATATTTGTGATAAATATTTTAATGAGCAAAAAGCAGGTTGTAAAAGTATATACAGTATGATCCCATGTTTATAAATAAAAATATATATCCATTTAGCAAATAAATATCAAGCCCCTACTATGCATTCACCAGGCATTAGATATTGGTATTTGTATTTCTGTGTGATAGAGCAGATTTTATATTTTCCAATTTCTCTACAATAAGTATTTATCAATCTTCTAATAAAATATCACTATTAGATTTGAAATTCTTTGAATTATAAGAAAAGACTAACGTCATAATAAGGTTGTATAAAATAAACTGACAACACATACGTTATTTTGGCCTTGTGTTCCACAGTGACTCACTAAATATACCCTGAAGTGTTTATTTTATTTTTTTTCTATTTCACTGTTAAAACGAGCAGATGCGTTTCACATCACATGGATCTCGTGGAAACACGCCAACCATTTTCTTAGCAACCAAACTCCTGTCTTCTGCACTGTGCATGATTAACTACAACAGCCTGTTGACGGTTTAAAATAAACCTGCCTTTTTCCATTTAGCATTTTATCAAATGAATGTAATTTCATTTGCTGATGAATTTAGTTCAGCTTCAAGGGAATTTTTCTCTTCTTCATGGGGAGGCTGAAGAATCAGAATTGTCATGCCAAAGAAAGAAAAGCAAGCCTAGGGAGAAAAACAGTCTGATGTTTACATGGGTAAAGTAAAAGTATCTTTGTCAATTTCACTCCCACCACCCTGCCCTGTTTTTTATAGGGTAGAATGTTGATTTAAATTTAAATTCTATTCTACTTTTGCATTATGATGTTTTGGTTGCTTGATTAAAAGCGTTAATTTAAATGGCTGTTCTGATGATTACTATTGTTATTATGGGTGAGCTCTTATTTTTGTTTAGTTCTAGCACTTGAATATGACCTAAAACATAATTAGACTCATCTCACAAAATTGTAGACCCTTTGCTGGGGTTCAGAAATAGAGGGCTGAATCAGTATATCATCTGGCAAGGGGAGAAGGATGTACATTATCAGCAATGAGGAAAGTCAATGTTTTCTTATAGGGGGTGACGACTTGGAATAAATTGCTGTTCTGCTTGGTAAATATATCTTTGTGTCTCTATGCACATGTAGACATTTTGCATCCAAGAACTATAGGAATATTTGCTAAATAGGAAAAATTTAAAGACTAACAGCTTAACACTAAAGTCGTCTGTGCAGTTTAAGCAGCATGTATCTATGGAATCAATGAAGGGAAGGGTTGACTGAATATAATATAGTCCGAGCAAGTTCCCTCTCATCTTTCATTTGTGTTCTCATTTGGAAATAGACAGTGAAATCCTGCAGTAATGACAAGTTGCAACACTATTTAAATTTCCACTTTATTTCCCCCAGAGCAAATTCTTAAATGTTAACCATCATTAAGCAATCAAGTTGATGTTTTAGCTGCAGAGTTTTGCATTTTTCCCCCCTGGGGAATAAAGATACAACAAATACGTAACCTATTCCTGATAAATCCATGTTCTGATTTCTGCTCCATTTATATTTTGAGAAATAATCTTTTTTTTCTTATTTCTTAAATGTTTTAAAAATTTGTTTATTTGAGGGCGCCTGGGTGGCTCAGTGGGTTAAAGCCTCTGCTTTCGGCTCAGGTCATGATCTCAGGGTCCTGGGATCGAGGCCCGCATCGGGCTCCCTGCTCAGCGGGGAGCCTGCTTCCCCCTCTCTCTCTCTGCCTGCCTCTCTGCCTCCTTGTGATCTCTCTCCCTCTGTGAAATAAATAAATAAAATCTTTAAAAAAAAATTTGTTTATTTGAGAGAGAGAGAGAGAGAGAGAGAGAGAGAGAGAAGGGAGAGGGGGAGAGAATCTCAAGAAGACTCCCTGCTGATGAGCAGGGAGCAGATGTGGGGCTGGATCTCATGACCCAGAGATCATGACCTGGGCTGAAGTCAAAAGGCAGACACTTAACTGACTGGTCCACACAGCACCCCAGAAATAATCTTTTTTTAAAGTCAAGACTAGGGGTGCCTGGCTGGCTTAGTCATTGGGCATCTACCTTTGGCTCGGGTCGTGGCCCCAGGGTCCTGAGATCGAACCCCACATCAGGCTCCCAGCTCAGTGGGAAGCCTGCTTCTCCCTTTCCCACTCCCCCTGCTTGGATTCCCTCTCTCGCTGTGTCTCTCTCTGTCAAATAAACAAACAAACAAACAAATAAATAAAATAAACTCAAGTCTATGCCCAACATGGTGCTCAAACTCATGACGCTGAGGTCAAGAGTTGCATACACTACCAACTGAACCAGCTGGGTACCCTGAGAAATAAATAATCTTGATTTGTATTTTACATTAGATAAAAGCAATATAAGATTGATAGATAGTTTCCATTAAGCATTTTAGAATATCTGCTCCCATATTTCAGTATTCTTGTAATAAGTTTGAATTCTTCATTGCTTAAACCAGGTCCTGATGCTGGTCAGCCACTCTGGATATCTTTTTCAGGTTAGTGTTTGAAAGAGTTAATACAGTTTCAATACTGTCCAGCATAGTTTCCAAGTTAAGAAAATCTTACTCAAATGTGTAACCGTATGTATTTGAGGCTAATCCTTCTGGCGGGATGACTTCTCTATTATGAGAAGACTTGATGACCAGCACTCTCTTCTGCCTCTGGTCTTCAGAGAGGATTCCTGAGACCACACTGGGAGTTTCCCATGGGTTTTTTTTTTTTAAACCCGTGGTTTTTTTAATAGAAAACTATAAAACCTTGTATTTGGGGATACTGTTTGTGTCAATATGCTTGGTGTAGCTTTTTCTCTTTATATTGCATAGTCTTTTACTTTATTCCAAAAGATCTTATGCTTTTTAAAAGATTTTGTTTTTCTTTGAATAAAATTACATTTAATTTTAGACTCACTAAAACAAAACAACATCAATAGTCATCAATAGTCAGTTATTGGGAGAATGATATTAGTTAGTTGCTATGCTAAGTCCTATAGAAGAATTAATTCTCACAGTGTCACTAAGAAGTAGAGCCAGGTCTTTCTGGTGCTTTATAATTGAGAGGAAAAGAACACACACCACACCCTCATTAAGAATAGATTAAATGTCTTAGTTAATTAGCCAAGGATAAAGAACTTCTCCAGAGCAGTGACCAACATGGCCTTTCTTGGCAAGGATTTCTCTGCCTCTAAGCCCTAAGAGAGTCTACCAGGAAGGCAAAGTCACAGAAAGTAAAGAGTCAGTGTCCAAGTGTCCCTAATAATACATGAGTCTCCAGCCTTCACAAATAATTATATCCTCACAACCAAGAATTACTATTTTCTAAATCCATGGCCTTAACAATTACAGTAGACCCTAGAATATTATACCTTTGCAGTGAGGTGACTCCTTTGAAAATTGGGGCACAGATGTCTTATTTAATTGTATAATGAGATGAAACTATAGTTCAGTTTCAATTCAGTGACTGAGGCAACTAAAATTTGATTGTTTGAAGAAACTGGAAATTTAATTTTCAGTATAAAAACAAAAAGCTAAAGTATAGACATTGGAAAGTAGAATATTGGAAGTCATCAGGATAATTTGGGAGTGCTTCTTTCTAGATCAATGGATGGACCAAATAAGAATGTCTTTGACCTATGATACTATGATACTAAGATGTGAGACTATCTGCTGTCATATCGGGACTATTGGGAAAAGCTTTATTGTAAGATTTGCTCCATAAAACTGATTAGATATTTATTGAGAGTACCCATTTAAGTGTAAAACCAAACAGGCAATATTTTCTTCAATCTACAATGATATGTCTGCCTGAATATAAAAGGGCGATGGTGTCTTTTACTTGCATAGGGAGATAACTAGAAAGATACAGATATGTACATATACTCACACATGCATATACATACATATAAGTTTCTTAGTACCCAATATAGTAACATGAATGAGGGCTATAATTATTAGGAAAAGATACTCTTCCAATGTAAGGTCTAAGGTGTATCATCTAATTCAGGAGCTATTAACCATTTGTGATTATTTAAATTTAAATATAAATGAATTAAAGTTCAGCTCCTCAGTTGTACTAACACATTTCAAGGCTCAACAGCCACATGTGGCTAGTGGATACCATATAGCACAAATATAGCATTCTTCTGTCATTATGGAATGTTCTATTGAACAGTGCTTGTCTGGCAGTTGGGAATATATATCTTAAAATAAATTTAATTAGGGCTTTTAAATCTTATCCTTTCAGTAAAATCTTCCATGAACCAATTTCTGTCATAGATTACTAAAAGCAGTCTATTTTATATGCTATCCACATAGTGATTCAATTTCTAATTAGAAGTTGATGAAGTTCTTTCATTTACTACAGTATCATTTGCACCACATTTTCCAACTGCATTAAGAAGTTAAATTATCTCACAGAAGATAACAAAAGGCAGGGAAATTTACTCAACAGTCTAGAAAAAATAAATGTATATGAGGTGTATGTGTGTGTACACATATGCATGTGTACATATTTGTGTTGACTAAAAACCAAACTTGAAAATAGTGTGTTTCTACTTCTAAAGTGAAATGCTGAACACACTGTGCTCATCTTTGCAGCATTGCCTAGAAGAGGCCAGTTAAGTCCAGTGACCATCACATACTTCTGGCCCACATAAGGAAATAATTAGGATTCTTGGAAGGAATTCTTAGGAGCAAAGAATTACCAGTGGCTCTTAAAGCTTCTGTTTGGAAGTAGCATACTGCTCACATTTCATTGGCTAAATCAAGCTAAATGAAACCTGATGTTAATGGAGGTAGCAAAGTATGGTCACCTCAGAGAGAGTAACAGCAAATAGAGACAGCAACACAAGGCCCTTTGCTAATGGTAAAATAAATAGCTTACTTTTTCTTCTATGTAGCCTGTTAAAATGTAGCTGGTTCCTAAGTAGTATTTTTATCTCTTCCTAGAAAAAGGAATCCTATTTTTAGAACATCTGAAGTATCTGGTTCTTCAACGCTATCAACAATAGTCCACTGTAGTTTCTGGAATCTGTTATCAGCCTCAACCTAGACTCAGCTACACTGGTTGCCTTCCTATTGTAATCTGCATCTGTAGAATGAATACACAAGCAGAGAAAATTTGCTCATAACTCTACCTATTCTAATTACAAGAACCTCATGTGAAGTAAAAAGTCTGTTACTGAATGATTGGAAAAGAAGGTGATAGTTATGGCCATGGGGATACAAGAGTAACAGCCCCTGGAAAACTTTGCAAGATGATGGTCATGTTTCTCATTATCCAGGTATTTCAGAGAAAGCTGTAGGGTGGTCACTTTATTCTATATGTACAAATACAGCCTGACACTGATCTTTTAGAAGAATCAACATAGAACCAAGAAATGATACCTATGAGACAGGTGTTTTTATTCACCTTTTGCAAAAGAACAGAGCAAAGAGAAATTAAACAACTTGACCAGGGTCTTGCAAATCTCAGGAGCCATATCTGGATTTGAATTCAAATCCTGCTGATTCCAGATTTACACATGGATCTGATGAGCATCCTTCTACTCATGTCAGTAAGTAGCATTTGTCAGGTGACTTACAGCATTTGACAGGCCCATTGCCAAGAACACAACCTATATTAGCTTATTTTTTCTTAAAATCACCCTGTGAAATAAGTATCATCTCTTCTTTTTTTGTGACTTAGGAAAAGGAAACAAAGAAGTAAGTACTATATACAAGTTATACTACTACTAAGTGTTGGAGTCAGAATTTGAAACTAAGTCTAACTTTAAAGCCTCTGTTTATAAGTACTTAACTAACCTCTACTGTTAAGGCTTCTCTGCAATGCTTAGCACCTTCATCTAAAACCTAGGATGCTCTTGGGACATCTGGGTGGCTCAGTTGATTAAGTGGCCAACTCTTGATTTCAGCTAAGGTCATAATCTTAGGGTTGTGAGACTGAGCCCCATGTTGGGCTCCATGCTGGGCGTCGAGCCTGCTAAAGATTCTCTCTCTCTCTCCCTCTGCTCCTTCCCTCCCCCGGCTCATTCTCTGTCTCTCTCTCCCAAAATAAAATAAAATTTCTTTAAAACCTGGGGTGCCCTAAAGTGGAGAGAGAGTCAGTAAACCTAAAGTGATCCCAGAAAGGTAAATAAAAGACAAGGAAAAAAGAACTGAATTACTTGAGACATAACATATGGGATTAGATAGTGATATGGATTTATGGTGGAAATGAGAATATTAAAATAAGAATTAGAAAAGAAAAGTCACTAATCATGAAATAAAAATGGACTTCAGTCTAGAAGCTCAATTACTAATTTTGCCTTTCAGATCTAGTTTTTGTCTTAAGCATGCTTATTTTGATTCTAATCCAGTTGGAGCAAGCTTATAATTAAAGTGGCATTTACTACATTGGATGTTTTTCATAATGATTAGATCGGAATGCCTAGGACAGAGAAAGGCCCTTGGGATCTGGACACATCCAATGTCTTGATCACACAATAGAAACAGGTAGCTGAAAATCAGTGTTAGTGGGAGACTGGCTGAGACACAGGCATTTTTAGATGGTAAGCCAAAGCAGAAGCCAAGGAGCTGAGTTCCCCAGGATATATTTATTGCTAGGGACTCTGTGTTCATTATGTTTTCATCAGTGACCATTAAAAGAGAGCAGGAAAAATGAATAAAGGATTATTAGGATGACTGAATCATGTAATAATCGCATGCAGTTCGAACACATCTAGTACTAAAATATGGCATACTATGACTGAAGTTAGGATGTAGATAACTGACATTAGTTATCATTACTGAGTGCCTTAGAGCCAATCTTTTTAAAAGAACTGATATCCAAAATAATAGGATAAAGAAGTGAGGCCCTTGCTAGGCCAAGTTTAACAGGAGTTGGTATATAATTTCTGACTACTTCAACAAGAAATAAATACCAGGCTAGGTAGCTGAAGTCCAATAACCCTTGCAATACTTAGAAATCCCTCCTCAAGAGAATCATTCCCAATTCCTATGTTTTTGGAATGGTATCCAGAACTGAAAAGAGTCTTGTGTCTTGCTACTAATTTTAACTCAGAAGGCAAATGTCCTTGATATTGGCTAGCTAGAAAAATGGCAGAAAACTGATAAAAGTTTTCCTGTAAGACAAATAGTCTTACAGACCTCAGGCTGTGCCAGAATGGAGATAATTATTGTTGGTAAAAATTGTAGTTCTGGGCTTAATGAAGATATTTTTGTGCCCATGAGAACCTAGAAAGTACCCCTTAGAAAAACAGATTTTTCAGGATATTCACCATACTCTGCAGCCACTGAAAAGAATATATAGGCTTCCAGATGTCATATTCTACACGGAAGAACTCTTTTCTTCCTAAGAGAAAGAAATGACCAAGTTCGGAGTGATGTCACCAAGATGACAGAATGGGAGACCCCAGCCTCCATCCCCCCAATAAAGATCAACAATTAAAAAGCTATTCCTGAGTAAAACTAGCTTTGGGAGAGCTCTGGAGCTCTGGAATCCACTTAAGAAACTTTAGCTGAGGTTCCTGGGTGGCTCAGTCAGTTCTGTCTGCTCTTGGCTCAGGTCATAATCCTGGGATCAAGCCCCAGGTCAGGTTCCCTGCTCAGCAGGGAGTCTACTGCTCCCTCTTTCCTTACCCCCCCAACTCCTGCTTTCTCACTTGCTCACTCTCAAATAAATAATAAAAAAATAAAACTAAAAAAACCCCCCCAAAACAAAAAACTTTAGCAACAGAGTAGAACAAAAGACTTGAAAATAACAGCATACAAAGGGAAGGAAGAATAGCTCTATTTTGCCCGCATTGTCCCATCCACCAAACCAACATTGCTGACCACCAAGAGAAACTCCCTAGCTAGAAAGAATTCCCCTTGCATGGGAAGGAAGAACATGGTGAACAACCAGTTTCCCCAGTTTTTCAGGACACGACGCAAAGGTCCCACTTCAGTTTCATTCCAACCAGAGATTGTCAAAGCTGAGACTTACAGAAAGAGCTAGGAACAAAGAAAAGCAGAGGCTACCAGTATTAACCACACAGTGGGTGTGACCGAGTTTCCCAGTGACCTGCTCTGCAAAGGACCTCAGCAACTTTTGCCATTGAAGAAACCAACAGTCAGCAAAGCTGCCATAGGTCCCCTGCAGATTTCACCAGCTTTTACCCCACAAGTATTTGCATTTGCTGATACCAGCCACCTGAGTCCACCCTGCTCCCTCCTCATCCCTGCTCTCACCAGATCCTGGGAACTACACTGGAAGCCCAGGCTTCTGTGCCTTTGTGAATGCAAGACATTACCCTACTCCTCTGAGTTGTGTGCACTCCACTACTGTGGGTGCACTCAGGTCTGGCCCCTCCAGCTATGCATTTGCATGCCACTACCCTAACAACTGTCACTGGCCTCCACTGTGATATGCAGACCTAAGGAAGACTGGGAAGTCACAATAGAATATGCCAACAACCAGTATCATCACAGCTACCAGTGTGTTTATAGTTGGCCCTGACACTTACTACCTGCCCTGGCCCCCATCAGTACATGTGTTTGCTATTAGCCCCTACCACTATACCGGCACATGTAACTGGCCCCCACTGCCAAGCATGTGCATACCACCAGCTCAAGGTACTACTTCTGTTTGCCTTCATATCTAATTGTTGGACTTGGAGGCACTGTCAAATATCTCAATGCCCTTTCATGCTCTGTGGACAGCCCCAACAACCAAAATGCTCACCAAGGACTGTGTAGTTGTTGTGGACCTCAAAAGCCTGGTCTTCATATCCTCCCCCCACCACCATTGATCTGGTGACACAACACACTCCAGCACTTGGTGGCCTGCATCACTAGACCCAGGGTTACAGAATGTTCCAACATGCCCCACCCATGGGTAAAACTCATTTCTTACCAAAGTTAGTCAAGAAAGTCTAGAGGAGGTGACTGCTTTTTCAAATACACAGACACATATACAAAGCTACTAGGATCATGAAGAACCAGGTAAAAATGACTCCACCAAAGGAATACAGTAAACCTCTAATAACTGGCCCCAAAGAAATGGAGATACAGGAATTTCCCAACAAAGAATTCAAAGTAAATGTTCTAAAAGTCCTGTCAGAAAGCTAAAAGAGAAAATACAAACAACTTAATGATATTAGGAAAACAATAAAAGAATAAAATGGGAAATTCAACAAAGAGAGAAAACAAAACCAAACAAATTTTGGAGCTAAAGATATAGCAACTGAACCCAGATATTCAGTAGAAAGCCTCAGCAGCAGACTACTAGATTAAGCAGAAGAAAGAACCAAAGATAAGTTCTCCCAAGAGAAGTCATTTGAAATTATCTAGTCAAAGAAGAAAAAATGAATGAAAAGGAATGAAGAAAGCCTACAGGTCTTATAGAGCACCACTAAGAAAAACAATCTGCATATCACTGGAGTCCAGAAGAAGAGTGGGAGAAAGAGAGCTTCTATAAAGAATTGGCTAAGAACTTCTTAAACCTGAGGAGAGATTTGGATATCCAAGTTCATTAAGTTATTAAGTCACCCCAAAGCTTCAAACCAAAATGATCTTCTCCAAGACATGTTATAATAAAACCATTTAAAATCAAAGAAAAGAGAGAATTTTTAAAAGCAGCAAGAGAAAACAAAATTACCCTATACAAGAGGACCCCTCATAAGGCTATCAGCAGCTTTCTCAGCTGAGCCCTTATAAGCCAGGAGAGAGCAGGATGATATATTCAAAGAATTGAAAGAAAGAAATTGGCAACCAAGAATACTTCACCCAGAAAAGCTGTCCTTCAGAAATAAAGGTGAGGGGTGCCTGGGTGGCTTAGTGGGTTAAAGCCTCTGCCTTCAGCTCAGGTCATGATCTCAGGGTCCTGGGATCGAGTCCTGCATCAGGCTCTCTGCTCGGCGGGGAGCCTGCTTCCTCCTCTCCCTGTCTCTCTGCCTGCCTCTCTGCCTACTTGTGATCTCTCTCTGTCAAATAAATAAATAAAATCTTAAAAAAAAAATACAGAAAAGTGAGATAAAGACTTTCCAAACAAACAAGGGCTAAGGGAATTCATCACCACTAAACCTGCCTAAGAAATGCTGAAGGAAGTTCTTCAAGTTGAAACCAAAGGACACTAACTATAATGTAAAAAAATATAAAAATTTAAAAAACACTGACAAAAGCAAGTATATAGATTCAGATTACTCTAATGTTATATAGTGGTTTGTTAGCCATTTTAGCATAAAGGTTTAAGCACAGAAGTATTAAGAACAGATATAGCTACAATTATTTGTTAATGGATACATAATATAAAAAGATGAAGAGTGTGACATCAAGACCATAAAATGTGGGAAAAAGAAGATTGTATGGGATCAAAGTTAAGTTGTTATCAATTTAAGATGTTTCAAGTGAGCTGAAGAGTAATCACAAAACAAAAACCTATAGTAAATACACACAAAATAAAAACAAGGGAATTAAAGTATACTGCTATAGAAAAAGCATCATTTCATGAAGGAATACATCAAGCATGGAAGAAAGGAAAAATAGAACTATGAAACAGCCAGAAAACAATTAACAAGATGGCAATAGTAAGTCCTTATCTACCAATAATTACTTTAATTGTATGTGGGTAAAATTCTCCAATCAAATGGTGTAGAGTAGATGAATGGATTAAAAAAAAAATACCCAGTTATATGTTGCCTACAACAGACTCACTTCAGACTCAAGGACATACACAGGCTCAAAATAAATAGATGGAAGAATCTATTCCATGCAAATGGAAATCAAAAGGAGCAGGGTTGCCATACTTAAGTCAGATAAAAAATACTTTCAGTTAAAACCTGTAACAAGAGACAGAGAAGGTCATTATATAATGATAAAGGGATCAATTCATCAAAAGGATATATCAATTGTAAGTATATATATATATATATATATATATACCAAATATCAGAGCACATAAATATATTGAGCAAATACTAATGATTTGAAAGGAGTAATATACAACAATACAGTCATAGTAGGGACTTTAATACTCCACTTCCAACAGTGGGTAGATCATCCAGACAGAAAATCAATAAGGAAAAAACAAACTTGAACAACATTATAAAACAAATGGACCTAAAAGACATATATAGAACATGCCATCAAATAGCAGCAAAATATATATTCTCCTTAAACACACACAGAACATTCCCCAGGATAGATCATATATTTGGTCACAAAATAAGTCTCAGCAAATTTTTAAAAATTGGAAAAGATACTTGGTATAATGTAAACCATGATGGTGTAAAGCTAGAAATCAGAAACGGGGAAAAAATTGAAAAATATGTGGAAATTAAAGTCAGTCCTAAACAACAAGTTGGTTAAAGATTAAATAAAATGGGAAATTAACACATATTAAAACAAACAAAAATCAAAAAACAACATGCCAAAACTTATAGGATGTAGCAAGAGCAATGTAGAGGGAAGTTTATAGTGATAAATGCCTACATTAAGAAAAAAATAAATATCTCAAATATGCAACATAACTTTATATCTCAAGGAATTAGAAAAACCAAAAAAATCTAAGTTAGTGGAAGGAAGATAACAAAGATCAGAGAAGAAATAGAGAAAAGAAAAACAACAAAAAAGATGAATAAACTAACAGTTGATCTTTTGTTTTTATTTTTTTAAAGATTTTATTTATTTATTTGACAGAGATAGAGGGAACACAAGCAGGGGGAGTGGGAGAGGGAGAAGCAAGCTTCCTGCCGAGCAGGGAGACCAATGCGGTGCTCGATCCCAGGAGTCTGGGATCATGACCCAAGCTGAAGGCAGATGCTTAACTGGCTGAGCCACCCAGGCGCCCCAACAGTTGATCTTTTAAAAGATAAACATAATTGATAAATCTTTATACTTAATGAGAGAAAAAGAAGATTCGAATAAAATTATAAATGAAGAAGACATTGCAGCTGATACCACAGAAATACAGAGGATAAGAAGAGACTACTATGAAAAAATACATGCCTGAAATTAAACAACCTAGAGAAAATAATAAATTCCTAGAAACATACCTACCACGTCTGAATGATGAAGAAATAGAAAATTTGAATAGACCAATAATAGGTAAGGAGATTGACTCAGTAATCAAAATCCTCCCAACAAAGAGAAGTTAAGACAGATGCCTTCACAATTGAATCCTACCAAACATTTAAAGAAGAATTAATTCCAGTTACTCTCAAACTTCCAAAATTTGAAGAGCAGGAAACACTCCCAAATATATTTTATGAGGACAGTGTTGCCCTGATACCAAAGCCAGATAAGGATACTAAGAGAAAAGAAAACCGCAGGCCAATATTCCTGATGAATATAGATGCAAAAATATTCAACAAAATATTAGGAAATCAAATTGAACATCACATTAAAATGATCATACATCATGATCAAGTGAGATTTATCCCTGAGAGGCAAGGATGACTCAACATAGGGAAATCAGTAAGTGTGATACAGCAGATTAACAAAATTGAGGACAGAAATCATATAATCATCTCAACAGATGTGAAAAAAGTATTTTACAAAATTCAACATCCTTTCATGATGAAAATGCTCAACAAACTGGGTATAGAAGGAACAAATCTCAACATAATAAAAGCCATATAGGATGAGCTCACAACTAATGTACTCAAAGGTAGAAGTTTAAAATGTTTCCCTCTAAGGTCAGGAATAAGACAAAGGTGCCCATCATACCTATTCAACATAATACTGTAAGTCCTAGCTAGCACAATTAGGCAAGAAAAAGAAATAAAAGGCAACCAAATCAGAAAGGAAAAATTAAAATTATCTCTGCTGACAAGACGATTTTGTACATAGAAAATCCTAAAGACTCCATCAAAAACCATTAGACCTAATAGACGAATTCAGTAAAGTTTTAGGACACAAAATCAATATATAAAAATCAGTTGCATTTCTATACTAACAACTATCTGGAAAAAATGAGCAAGAGAGCCCATTTATAGTAGCATGCAAAAGAATAAAATACTTATCAATACTTGCAATAAATTTAACAAAGGAAATGGAAAAACTATACACCGAAACTGTAAGACATTAATTAGATTGACAAAAATGCAAAAATAAAAGGGGGAGGGACAATAACTATGTTCATGGATCAGAAGAGTTAATATTAAACTGTCCATTTTAGGGCTCCTGGGTGGCTCAGTTGGTTAAGTACCTACCTTCAGCTCGGGTCATGATCCTGGAGTCCCGGGATCAAGTCCTGCATTGGGCTCCCAGCTCCATGGGGAGTCTGCTTCTCCCTCTGACCTTCTCCCCTCTCGTACTCTTGCTTGCTCTCTCTCTCTCTTTCTCTCAAATAAATAAATAAATAAAATCTTTTAAAATAAATAAATAAATAAATGTCCATTTTACCCAAAGTGATCTATAGATCCAGTGAAATTCCTATAAAGATTCCAATGGGTTTTTTTTTTCACAGAAATAGAGAAAAAAGTCCTACAATTTGTATGGAATCAAAATGATCCTGAATAGCCAAAGAAATCTTGAGAAAGAACAAAGTTGGAGGCATCACACTTCTTGATCTCAAACTATATTACAAAGCTATAGTAATCAAAACGGTATGGTAATGGCATTCAAACACATATACCAACGGAACAGAACAGAGCCCAGAAATAAATGCATGTATATATGGTGAAATAATATTTGATAAGGAAGCTGAGAATACTCAATAGGGAAAAGGCAGTCTCTTCAATAAATGGTATTGGGAAAACTGAATATCCACATGCAAAGAATAAAATTGGACCCCTATCTTACACAACTATTAAAAATTAACTCAAAATGGATTAAGGACTTAAATGTAAGACCTGAAACCATAAAACTCTTAGAAGAAAACCTAGGGAAAAAATGCTCTTTAACCTCAGTCCTGGCAGTGATTTTTTGGATATGACACCAAAAGTACAGACAACAAAAGCAACAATCCAAAAGTAAGACTGCAGCAAACTACAGGTTTCTGTACAACAAAAGAATCAACAAAATGAAAAGGCAATCTGTGGAATGGGAGAAAATATTGGCAAAACCATATACTTGATAGGGGTTAATAACAATATATGAGGAACTTCTAACACCCAATAACAAATAAACCTCAAACAATCCAATTCAAAAATTGGCAGAGGACTTGACATTTTTCCAAAGAAGACACTCAAGTATAGAAAATGGTACTCGACATTACTAATCATTAGGGGGAAACAAATCAAAACCATAATGAGATATTAATAACAGCTGTTGGAAAAGCTATTATCAAAAAGATAAGAGGGGCACCTGAGTGACTCCCTCGGTTAAGCGGTCAACTCTTGGTTTCTGCTCAGGTCATGATCTCAGGGTCCTGGGATCAAGCCCAGCATAGGAATCTGTGCTCAGCAGGGAGTCTGTGTTAGGTTTTTCTCTCTCCCTCTGCCCCTCCCTGTGCTTGCTTGCCCTCTCTCTGTGTCTCTCTGTCTCTTTCTCTCTTTCTCCAGTAAGTCTTTAAAAAATAAGATAAGAGATAACAAATGCTGGGGAGGAGATTGAGAAAAGGAAATGTTTGTGCACTGTTGGTGGGAATGCAAACTGGTGCAGCCACTACAGAAAACAATATTTTGTTCTGGCATTTGGAACCAGTATTTTGGTTCCTCAAAAAATCGAAAACAGAACTATATTATGATCCAGTAATCACACTACTGGGTATGTACCTGAAAGAAATAAAATCCCTATCTAGAAGAGACACCTAAACTTTCATATTCACTGCAGCATTATTCACAATAGCTAAGACATAGAAACAATCTAAGTATCCATCAATAGGTGAATGGATAAAAAATGTGAGATATTTACATAGAGAATGTGAGATATATATTTAAAATTCATGTACAAGCTAATAAAATGGAATATTTATAGAGAAGACAGAAATGCCCTTGATGGTAACCCAGATGGACATTGAGGGCATTATGCTAAATGAAATAATTCAGAGAAGAAATACTCTATGATCTCACTTATATGTGGAATCTAAAAACATGAAACTCACAGAAACAGAGTAGATGGTGGTTGCCAGAGACTGAATGGTAGGAGGGAATAGAGTGATGTGGGTCAAAGGGTACAAACTTTCAGTTGTAAGATGAGTAAGTCTGGAGATCTTATGTACAGCATACTGACTATAGCTAAAAATACACACTGTATTGTCTATTTCAAAGTTGCTATGACAATAGAGCTTTAATAGTCTCACCATAACAATAACAAGAAAATGGTAATTGTGTGAGGCAATTTATGTGACTAATCTTATTGTGGTGAGCATTTAATATATGTATGTATCAAATCATTACATTATACACTTGAAATTTATATGATGTTATTTGTCAATTGTATCTTGAGAAAGCCCAAAGAAATGTATGTAGGATTTGGAGCCTAATTTTTAAGAAAGAGTAAATATTCACACTCATTTATTATTCCAAATTAGAGTACTAAGTACTCTTAAAGTCTTTTCTCTAATCCTTATTCCTCTCTTCATTCCAGTTTGGAGCCTGATTGTAAACCTTGGTACCATGTACTGACAAGCATGTATTGGGTCATTAAGAATTTCTCCTCCTGTAATATGCTAGTGTTTGATATAAAGTCTGACCCCAATCATAGATTCTTGTAGGTATTTAGAAGAAAATTTAAAACTAAAGGGAAAGCACAGTCATTTTGTCCCACCATAAACAAATCAATCTGTGATTTGTGTATTGAGACTTACCCCAGAGAGAATTAGGCAATTAAGAATTGAAAGCCCATAATTAGGATGAAAAAGACTCTGCTGTGGTAGATGGAAGTGCTGATGAGTTCCAGAAGGGCTCTCTGCTTTGGAAGAGTTTGGTAGTCAATGCAATGTAGCATCTAAAGAAGTGTGGAACATTTCATTACCAAACATTTTCATCATGCCTCGAGCTTCCCTGGAGTGGCTTCTCATGTGCCCTGATCTTTGGGGCCTATTTCTTCAGTGTGGTTTTAGATATGTTAGGTGGATGAGTGACCCTGCTTTCCTCAAGTAGAACTAAAAAGAGGGTGTCAAATACACCTTCCAGAGCTTGCACTGGACTTTGCCAGCAGTATGTCATTTATAACCATTGATTATAAGCAAAGAAAATTTGCTTCAACCCCTCTCTCTGCCAGCCATCTCTCCAGTGTCCAAGTTCCCCTCTGCAGCTGAGTGGTTTACATACCATCCTTTCTATTTGGAATAGCTCCTCTGTTCTTTACACCTGAATCCCTCCTGTTCTTTAACAGGGAGCTTGAACGTCACTGCCTCCAGGCAAGTATCTGTACACTGGCCTCAAATTTTGTTGTAATTTAATTGTGAATGCCTTGCTTGTATGGTACTGTGACTCCCTAGGTTCCGAACACAGTATTAACAAGGAGCCTTCAATTAAAATGGAATATATGGTGAGGCGTGTGTGAGATACTTGCTGTTTTGGAATTTAGGAAAGCAAACATCTAAGGGAAAATAAGAAAGTAGGATTCATCACTGAGGCTTTTTCATGATAAAACTCCAAATAAAGGACTGCATTTAGGAAACTTAAAATACTGTTAATCACAAATAGAAATCTAAAAATAAGTTTGGATGAGTATATGTGGGAGAGAGAAAGTAAGAGGACAGGAATTAAGATTTCTGCAAAGTGACACAGGAAAGAGATAATAACCTGGATATTTCAGACCAGCAACAACAAAACACCTAATGATTATTTTTGGTGTATTGGAAAAAGAAACAGAAATTTTCAGTTCCTGGGCAATATTAACAAAATTTATTCTACTGTTAAATATTCTCTCTGCCAACTTCCTAAAATCATCTAGAAATACTACTGACTTTTCTGACTTTATTTTCCCTGCTACTGTTATTTTATATATTACTCCATAGGCATCTTACTTATTTTCCTGCCTATGGGGAATAATTTTACTTAAATATTAACATTAGTCACTTGAGCGTAGTATTTCAGGAACATTTTTATCCCTCTGTTTTTTAAAGACCATCCATTACTTTTATTCTATTTCCTGCGTTGACATTTTTCATGCTGTTTGCAATAATTTTCAGTAGGAAAAAAAAGCTTAAATGTATACAGTGATGCTTCCATAAAAATGGAATTTTCAAAGACATTTGTTTCTTGGATCTGTTCCTACAATTTTAAAATAGGAATGTTATGCCCAGGAAAATAAGCAGTGTGGGAGCAGGACATATTTTACCATTGTGGTTATGTTTAAATATACCAAAATATTTTTGTTTGTTTTTTTTAGTTTGACAAGAAAATATTTTGTGCATTCAAATTTCCTTCCTATTTATTGAGATGGTTTTTCTCATTGTTCCCTGGTGTTGGCTCACCTACATATATGATTTCCGTCTGTTTACTGGTTGGATTCCTGAGAGATGGCAACATCAAACAGGTTTATTTAGCTGCAGATGAACAGAACTGTAGGAAGCAAGCAAAGGCTGTTAGCAGAAGCCAGGAGGAAATCTTGAAAAGCATGATGAAGTATGTCACATACGCTAAGGATACAAAGAAATTGCATTTTGCACCCTCCGAGGAGCTATTGATGGTAGATGGTAGGTTGTCGAGAAGCCACAGCGCTTGCTGGGGATCCATGTAGCAGCATGGAGGTGAGAAAGAGCCGCCGAGGACTCTGGGAGCTGCCTGGTCCCTGTGGCTGACCGAGCAGGACCACCGCCCCCAGCCTCAAGCTGTTCCTACAGCTTGGAAACCCTGAAGCTAGCCTCAAATAAAGGAATTAAAAAAAAAAACTGTAGGGAGACAGATCCTTTATTGCATGGGTATATTAGTCATTAGATCCATAGACGAACTCAGCTGCTATTTCAAAAAAATTGCAGATCGCTGCAGGGTTAGCTCTTCCCCCTGAAAGCTGTTCACATTGATTTGCTTCATAGATTGATTGCTTTTGGCATTTGCAAACCCCCTAAATAACAGGAGTAAAAAATATCCAGTGGCTAGGCCAAATTTACACTTAATGAATGAATGTGGAAGACATATTTGTTGTCACATTGACTTGCTATGGATAACAGCACTTAAAAGTTGAAACAGCTGGATTTGAGTTTTTTAAATTAGGGCTGTACTATTAACGGGGAACCAGGATGATGGAAATCTGAAGGAGATTAAAAGCTTATTTGAAATAAATGGGTTTTATGCTGCATCTTGGGATGGTGGCCACTAGATGGACATGACTCATTGCTCTGGTCCCTCATTGAATGACTTTTACTCACTTGGACTTCAGCCTCATGCCTTAGCTTGCAGTGAGGTCACTCTAATGAGAAGCAGCACAGAATCTCTTTTGTATTTTTTGTGGAGATTTTATAAAGTATATTGTCCAATAAATCTCATACTGCCTTCTTCATGAAGATATCCAGGAGAAATTCCTCACAAACTTAGATACAGGAAAAGCTATATTCTCCAGAAAAGTGGTGATGGTTCTCCTTTATGTACCCTGATGCTGGTGACTGCCACGATTTCCTGCCTGCTAGCCCCTGTGAAGTGGGGGTTTAATTTAGGGTTAGGAAAGGACTTTCCATATACCTTGATGTTCAATACTTTCATTCCTGGCTTTATTTTGTTTTCTTACTTTTATTTTCTATTTAGTTTTCTCATTTTTTTCTTGTATTCATTTTTGCAATGTAACAAAGTATAAATGAACAGTAAATACAAGTCTTGTTTTTTTAAGAGCTAAATTGTCATTTAAAATTTTGCCCAAATGGCATTTCTGTTATGAAACAAACTAATCTTTAAGAAATCCACACTGAAGTATACATGGGAGTAGAATGACATAGGACTGTGATTTGCCTTAAAGTACTTCAATAAAAAAGATAAAGCAGGGATGGAAAGTTTTTGAAAATTGTTGAATCTAGGTAGTTTATTTACTATTCTCTCAATTTCTGTGTATGTTTAAGATTTTAAGTTAGAAAATGTTTTCCATTTGCATCAAATTTCTGATGTCAGGGGAAGCCAAGCTGTTTATTACCTTGACAGTTAAGTTTCCATTAGGAAAACCTTTGTTTATTGCTCATATATTCTTCTGAACTTGGTTTGGTTATTTTGTTTTGTTTTTCTCTGCCTACGCAGTTGACGCTTCAAGGCATAAAATTTAAGAGAATGAAGGCAGCAACTCTGAAATTCAAGGCTGTGCCAAACTGAGTGCAGAAACACTCATGTGTACTTAGAAACATTCTGGTTTCCTCAATTACCCAAATACATACATCTGACCTTCCATTTCTCTTTTCCTCACAACCCAGACCCAGATCTGGGAATTTAAAATCTAGAGAAGCAGGTAGGGCTGACTCATGACTACAGTCTTGACTTGCAACATAACTTGCAAAGTTCAAAGTGTGTGTCATACTTGTGCTCTTCATAAATCATTGATGTAGTTGAGTTTGGTTATTCTGTCTCTGGGTGGTTCCACCCCCTGCATAAGACTTTAGATTTGAGCTAAAGACTGGGATTTAAATGAGTGTTAGTAAAGAATACTTCTTGGTTTAAAAATAGTCTGAAAAATCTGCCAAGGGCACTAAGCTGCATACCAAGGGCAATGGTGATACTAAGAGAAATTCATCCTGTGGCTGCAGAGTATTATCTGGCACTTGATGAAAACAGAGGAGGAGTAAAACAACATCTGCTTTCTTTCCATCTCGCACTGATAAAATGGTTAAATAAATGCACTTTGCTTATGGCCATAAAGAGCACAGGGGACTTCATCTTTCCAAGTGTTTTCATGAAATGCTCAAGGCTTATTCTTCTGGTCCTGATGTTTTATTTCTTAACACCTGCTGGATCAACAAGCACCCACAGGATTGCTTCTAAGAATTGTCTGAAAGGATTCTGACTATGAGCCATGATCACAATGCAACCCCTTAGGCTACTAAAAATAAAATGTTCCGATTGTTTTCAGCATTATCCACTAACTTTTACTTTCTATTTCCACATTCTTCATTCTGAGTGTACTTTTTAAAGAGTCTGAAAGTGTTATTCTCGTGACTTATGATGGTAATATTTCACTTAAACAATGCTATGCACATTGTTGGGGGAATATTAAGTTGAACCATAGAAATTGCCGTTTCTATACTTCAAAAATGGCCAAATATTAACAATTTTATATGCTTCAACTTAACAATGATTTCTCACACACAAATTACAGTTTATTTTACTTTTCATGACTTTATTTCCCAGGTCAACCCAGGCAGTTTCTACCAGTCATGGCCTGGTGGGCATGTATGGGTTTCTGTGTGTCCTAAGTGAAGCCAGAGCTGTGGGAGCCAAGACATGCAGTTTGTCTCATACCAGGTAGGAGGCAATAAATGGAGTTCTCTCAAATTTTCTGTGAATGCTTTGGTATCCATGTACCCTAACTTAAATCTTTCTCTTTGTGTTCGATAAGATCTAACCGCCCATAGAATACCAAGGCTATTAATCCCATAGGAGGATTAACTACCTTCTAAATTCCTGTCAGCATAGACCATGTTTCTCAAACTGGTATAAATGTCCCTGTCATAAAAAACCAGAAGACACTTGGTAAACATGGTCAGTTTTACTCAATGATAAATGATTTAAATCACCATTTTTGTTTTAAAGGAAACACAAATATACTATGGAATGAAATGCAAAAATCACATGAATTTTTAAGATGAAATACGACACTTGAAAGACATGTTCTGCCTTTAGAGTTTTTGCCAGCATAAGAACAGTGAGATAGGAGGAGTGGATTGTCCTCTACCCTTAGAAGGACTTTATGGAAGGGTAGAGACCTGGGTTAGGAAATACATATATGTGAGAGTGGAGCCCACACAACACTCTGAGAGCTACACTAAAATTAGCCATAATACTATTCTTAATCCTTTGTGGAATGAGGGTATACATATAATGATGAGGAGGAAGAGGGTAACAATTTTTAAAGCTAATATTCACTGAGTTCTTAAAATGGACCAGGCCAAGGATTGGTAAACAAGTATTCCAAAGGTTGGCAGACTGTGTCCTACAGGCCAATTATCCCACTGCCTGTTTCAATAAGTCAAGTTTTATTAGACAATAACCACACCAAATCATTCGGGCTCATTTTCTCTCTACAATGGCATACTTTAGTGGTTAAACAGAGATTATATGTCCTGCAAATCCTAAACTCTTGATTATCTGGCTCTTCATAGAAGAAACTTGCCAGTACCTATATTAGTGTATTTAATCCTCAAAGTAAGCTTATGGGGGAAATTCTATTATTAACTTCATTACTGATGAGAAAACTACGGCACAAAGAGGTTATTTACCTTACCCAAGGTCACAGAGCAAGTAAACAGCAGGGGAGGGATTTGAATCTACCAGTCTGGTTACAAAGCCCATTTGTCTTAACTCATTATATAAATCATTATAGATAGAAGGAAACATACTCAAGGTCACCTCAAAAAAACTGACCCTAAGTTGATAGCTTCATAGTAGATAATGCTAATAGATCTATAACTATAAAAGAAGGTGCCAAATCATGAAGATGTCTAGCAAGAAACTCAAAACACAAATAATGTCAAAGAAGATCACAGCCCATCCACTTGCTGCCCATTTCTTCTGAGCCAGAGGCAAGTTTAAAGAGTCTGAGACACCTAATCACAGCCCTATGGAAACCACTGTTCAGCCAAAGTCATTGTTTCTTGAATCTGGTTCATAAATTTCAATTCCATTTTGCGCATTCCCCAACCTGTTCTTTTCTACTCTAATACCCCCCACCCACCCACAATGAAAGAGGCAGGGAATTCAAACATCATCTGAGAAAATGTTAGTGGTGAGCAGGGTCAGGTTTACACTGTGGTGGTCATGACAACGGCATTCTTTCAATTTAATATTAGAGGTTACCAGAGGCAAAGGTTATGGCTATTCTAAAATTCTTAAGATCCTGCAAAGTGCATGTGAATAGATCGTAAATAGAACAAATGATCTTGGATTCAGCCTCCTATTAATCGTAGTGCTCTGTTAATTGAGCCTCTCATACTTACATTATGATGGATCTCAGGAACTGTTGAGGTTGTTTCTTAATTGTCTAAAACCTGCACTCATCATAGTTTCAGTGTTAAATATATTTGATTCTTATTCTTTTAAAAATATACAATACCTATATTGTAATATTTTCTCTTAAACTGGATACAGGTTACTTACAGATTGTTGGAAGTTTTCTGTCTCTAGTGATGAAAATGTCAGCTCACCTTTGGAGCTGGCTTCCTTTTGGGGTGCAAAAGATCTCAGAATAACCACTGTGTGATATAAATGTAAAGGAAGTAGGCTCCCAGGTGCTAAGAGGAGGAGATAACTGGGCCAAGCTCTGGTTCTGTAGATAGATGGGGTCCCAGCGCTCCCTAAGTCTGTCAGTGTCTTGCTCAGACACCTTTGCTCTCAGGTTCAAAGTTGTCAAATGGCCTGATGGGCCTCAAAAGCCCTGAGGGAGGCCAGATGGCCAGAAAAGATAACTAAATCTCAAGATACAGCTGGCTATAAGGGAGGAGAGTTTACACTGGTGACCGTGACGCAATGCCATGACCTTAATCAGCTGAGTGGAACACTAATTCTGGACTCAATGCATTACCTATACAAGAACCTCTGTACCAGTATTCTCCCCTCCCTCTGCCCTGGCACTGTGTTTCCTGAGTAGAGATGGCTGAGGGTGTGATTAGAAACAGCTGATTTCTAAAGGACTTGAAGTTCAGGTCTTATCTGTGATGGAACACCCGTGGCTGAGTCTATGGAGGAAGGGGTATCTCTCATTGCTCCTCTGAGGAGCTTTGCATAGAACAGAGGCAATAACAGTGAATACAATGGACTTCCCTGTCCACTTGACTTTCTGTCAGGGAGTGAGGGAGTGAGGGATGCCCATTGGAAGGGTCGAAGTGTGGTGGGGACGAAGATAGTCAGTCACAAGACCCCCTCTCATAGATGGACACAGATCTTGATGACCTCTGACTTGGAGGAATGAGAAACTCTACTCATTATAATTCTATAAATGATATTATTTTCTCACCCCACTGCACTACACATCCTTCTGTGTGTACAAACCCATTGAGGCAATCTCTGCTGCTCCCTTTCTTCCAGAAAAAGAGAAAACAATCTGTTTTATTTAAAATGTTTGAGTCATGCTTTACAGTGATTTTGAGGGGCTTTCAAAAATAAAATTTACTTTAAGTAGAGCATGAGGATAACCATTCTTTTTCATTGGTATGGGGGTATGTATGTATGTGTATGTTTGGTAGATAAAGGGATCTTACTGAAACAGTCAAGAGAAATCTTAAACAAATGAACCTCTTCATGTACAAACCAGTAATAATCTAAACTATTTATCCCTTCATATATGTGTGTGTGTGTGTGTGTCTGTGTATGCACACTAAACTCTATGTGTAGTAGAGTGCCTAGCAGTGTAATCTAGTTTTTTTTTATAATCTGATATCCCATCAGAATAAATATGTAAATACAACTTCAGTTGGGTAGTTCCGTTAACAGTCTTTGGCCCTGGATGTTCCTCTCTCTTCAAGGACTGTTGCCTGAGGCCATGATTTAAATAATTATGGCCCCTTTTTTCCTTTGTGCCCAAGAAGAAAATTTTATTGAGGTACTAGCTATATTTCAAGGAGTTAAAAAATATGTTTACCTTATCATAACAATACATAATCAGGTTTCTCTCCTCCTGTCTTTTCCCTTTATGTGCAAAAATCTTTATAAAATGATATTTTGCTTAGAAAAAATAGATTCCATAACTGCCACTGAAAGGGTGGAAATAAGCTCAACTGCTGGAGCAACATCCTTTTATAGAGAAACCCTGTTTTATTGATCCGTGCACGTCCCCAGGGATCAGCAGAGTACCTGGCATATAGGAGGGCCTCATGTATGGTAAAGTGTTCCGTTTTGAGCACAGTCACATCCAGATAGGCTTTTGTCTTATAACTCATTCAGGGGCAAGTGACAGAAAAACTCAACTCACACTGACTTAACCAAAGAATAAAATTTTGGCTCGTGTAACTAAAATACCCAACACCAGGTCTGTTCTGTCTCTCTCCCTGCAGTACCCTCTTTGCCCCCGCCCCCTGCCCTATTTCAGCTCTACTTTCCCTTTAAGTGTTGTCTCCATATAGTAATTCCAGCAGTTTCTAGTCAAGATAATTTTTTTTCTTTTACCTATAGTTCGTAAAAATCCGCAGATTTGGTTTCATTGGACGATTTGAAGCACATGCCTTCCCTGAACCAATCACAGTAGCTGGAAGAATTTGATTCACTGATGGACCAACCTGAATCACCCGCCTAGGCCTGGAGCGTTTGGTCTCATGGGGATAGAATAGAAAGGGGGTAGTCTCCCGAGAAAAATATGGGTATTTTACTACACAAAAGATAAATTGATATCAGGCAAACAAAAATAACCGATTTCACTCTAAATATTAAAACGGATTTTTTCCCCATCCTTTTACAGCAGGTAAATAAATGTCTTTCCCAAGTTCAGGAATGCTTATAATCATTCTTCCATTTCCAAAAGAAGGAAATTATTTACATAATAATTATATACAATAGGAAAGCACAAGAGAGTTAAGAGTCATAGCCAGGCTGACTTCATGTGTGCACTCAGCTGTCCTCTTAAAATTGAAAAGCCTGTGAAAGTTCAAGGCTCTGATATTTTGGCTGAAATTACATATTTCAACACCTTATTGTTTGTTTTTGATGTCTGGGTTAGTAATATTAATGCAAAAAGGACCATCTGGGAAGAACTTTTTTTTTCTGTCTCATGTGGTTTTTTTATGGATAAGCAAAAATGCTAATTATTTAAGCAAAAATGTTTTTAATATGGAGTGGCAATAATGTTTTTAATAAGGAGTTACATCACTGTGTTATCCACTTTGAGTCCCGGAAAAACAAAAGCAGATTGCTTTGTATTCATGAGAAAGTGTGGAACTCATTGCTAGAAATGAGTTTTAGAATTTGCCCCAAATAATAATCTATAAATACCATTCTTTGTTATTAAGCTTTGTTTTAGTAAAAGAAAAAAAACCCCTCAGGAAACCCTTTCAAATGATCTTTCATAAGATTATAAAATTTCTTAAAGTATTTTTAGATCAAGAAAGCCACAGATTCACTATATTAATTGGGAAAGGGAATTTTTAAAAGTAATTCTTGAAAAAAATAGATCAGCCTAATTGAATCAGGTGAGTTCTGATAATTATTGAGAAATAAAACACCTGGATTCAATAAATCTTAAAGCATTTAAGCATGTAGTAAATCACAGGGTGATGGAGTAAAATGTGTAGATTTGAATTCTTAACCAATTTAAAGTAAAAAAAAATAGGAACTACACAGAATAATCTTGGCTTCCTGGGCAAATGAGTTCATCAACATTACAGGCTATGGCAGTGTAGTACAAATTAACCCATTGTGGATAACCAATTATAAGACAAAATATATAACCAAAATATATAACCAAATATAAGACAAAAGCTGCACTCTCTAAACTGTGAGAGGTGTACATCAGAGTTCATGGAAACTGGTCCTACGAGACCTGGCGTGGGTGGATTTCAAGGATCCAGATTCTCCCCCTCCATACCAACCCTTTTCTTAAACCCCATCTACCTATGAGCGCCCCCCACCCCTTGCAGGTGTTCCTCTCCTACTTCTCATACTATCTTTCCCTTACTTGTCAAAGAATTAGCCTCTCCTCGTCTTGAATCCAATCATGTTACACCCTCTCAGTGGAGAAGAATCTCTCTTCAAAACAAAAAGACCATTTGACATATAAAACATTGCCAGAGAAAGAAAAAGATAATCAGTAAGAAATATTAAAAGCCTAGATGCCTTATTTCATCCAAGTGACGAACTTATGAAATGATTTTTTTCATTAAAACTTTTAATCTATTTATCTTGGAATTAGAATATTTAATTGTAAAAAGCATGGGGAAGTTCTGATCAGCTAAGGATATGTTCTCTCTGAGTGCTTATAATTCAATAGCGAGAATGAGCTTGGTAATTTGTGCTAGTAAACCTGCATCTTGGCCCGTGTTTCCAGTTGCATATTTTGCATGGTTTCAAGGAAAAAAATTAAAATGTGCGTGTTTACTTGCATCATTAACTCTCTTCAAAAGGTGACTGTATAGCAGAAATCTGTGGGTTTTTTTATATGGACACAAATCTGCTCACTATCACTCATCAGTCATTCTGTTTATTTATGTAAACTGGATAATGCACTTAACAGGAATGATTAATTCACTTTCCATAAACTCTGCAGGTACTAGGGACTCAATACCTTCTCTTTTCTTTGTTGTTAATTCCCAGTAGACTAAACTGTACTTTCCAAAATAGAACCCATACTTTGGTATGGTATATGACAAAATATTCTCAAAACGCAATCTAGGATGTAACACACTAAACTTGAAAAAAATCTTTAATGTTTATTTAGTTAGAATTCATTTCTTTCACTCAGATGTTGATATTTTAATAGTGTCAAATGTGTAATCATAAACTTCATAATTTTCAACCATGAAATGAAATTACTGAGCAATCCATATGTAATAATTTCCAAGTGTCTGTCTTTAAAGCCATCTGTCACACCTTTCTAAGGCCCTTTAAGTAGACCTAGAATATTGAAATTGGTTTAAAATAGATCTTTGTTCATGGAAGAAGGAAAAAATTTTAGGAATCTCTGGTTTTATAAGGTTTTTCTTTTTTTGCCAGTTTTTTTCCAAATCCAGCTCCATAAACAAGATGACTCTATAAAAAAGTATAACAGGTGTAACTATCAATTGTTTAAGTCTCAATACAGCTTCAAGGTATATTTACCAGAAATCAAGAAATTGAAAATCTCAGTTTGCCTGGTAAAATACTGGATTATAGTCTCAGCATACTATCCAGCTTAGCATTTGTCCTGGGTGTTTTCATATTTTACCCAAATATTATTATCAGTAGTTGAATTAAAGTCACCTTGAATAGTTTTGGTAAACTTCCACTTTATACTTCCCACTTCTGAAAGGCACGTGCAGTGAAGAGAGCTGTCATTCTAACATGGAGTTAAGTTTGAAAGATGGCCAGCAATAATCCTTTCTCTCCCTTACCCTTTTCAGACTCAACACAACCAACATTTGCCTATCAAAGACGGTATACAGAGTACGTATCCTGATAAAGCGAAGTGTTCTAGGACACAAGAGGTATATGGCCAGCTAACTTCTTGTTGTCTCAGGTGATAGGAGAAGTCGTTGATGCTACTACCACTAGCTAACCACTTGATTTTCCAGTAAGTTGTTCTATAATCTGTCCCATGGACTGGAGAATACATGAAGCCTAGCGGTAGTCATCAAAGTCACTGGCAAATGTGGTGTCTTAGTCTGATTGGGCTGCCATAACAAAGTGTACCATAGACTGGGTAGCTTAAAATTTATTTCTCACAGTCTGAAACCTAGGAAGTTCAAGATCAAGGCTCTGGCTGATTTGGTTCCTGGTGAGGAATCTCTTCCAGGCTTTCATATGACCACCTTCTTGCTTCATCTTCACATGGCCTTTCTTTTGTGTTCACATGGAAAGAGAGTTCTTGGGTATCTCTTCTTATAGGGACACTAATCCTGTTGGGTTAGGACCTACTCATATCACCCCCATTTAACCTTCGTGTTTTCCTTAGAGGCCCTGTATCCAAATACAGCCATGCTGAGGGGTTAGGGCTTCAACATATGAACTTTGGGGGACACAAACATTCCATCCATAAAACATGGGAAATGACAATTAGGTACATGTTAAATTGTGGTTACTATATGGGACAGTATAGGTCTAACAAGTCCTTTTGAAAGTTAGGTGGCATACAGGCGCCTGTGTGTCTCAGTCAATTGAGCAGCCAACTCTTAGTTTTGGTTCACACTCAAAAAATAGAGACTAAACAGTCCTACATAAGAAACCACTCCAATACTTATTGACTTAAAGCAATCATTTAATTCTGTTGTTCAGAAATTCAAATAGTACTCAGCAGGGAAAGCTAAGTTCTGCAACATGTCATATTGGTTGGAGAATCCTTAACAGCTTCACTCACATGTCTGGTTTCTAAGCTGCTTGACTGAAATGGCTCGGGGCTAGCTGGGCTTCTCTCTCTCTCTGTCTCTGTCTCTCTCTCTTTCTCTCTCTCTCTCTCCCATGCTCCTTCCCTCCCTCCCTTCATAGACTTTTATACTTCAGGGCCTTTTTTTCTCCACATGGCCTCTCTTCAGATGGCTTCTGGTTTTCCCTGTGATTGCAAACAGAAGCTGCACAACCTTTGAAGGCCTCAGCATAGAAATCCCAGACTATCACTTCTGTTGCATTCAGTTTGTCAAAAACAAATCACAAGTTCATTGTAGATTCAAGGTATGGGAAGATAGTCCCTGCCTTCTTAGTTGGAGAAGTGGCACATGCATACAGGGATGAGAACAACTGTTATTGGTCCTAGCTTCAGACAAATCTACCAGTCTGTTCAGGCCACAAGAGTTTGTATGCAGACTCCTCCAAGAGACTCCCAAAGTCTCATCCAATTCTGACATCAGACTCTATGCCCAGTATTTCTTGGTCTACACTGATGTATTTTATTTTTTTGAAAAAGTTTTATTTTTAAGAATAGTTTTTGGAGGTGCCTGGGTGGCTCAGTCAGTTGAGCATCCAACTCTTGATTTTGTCTCAGATCATGATCTCAGGGTTTTGAGATTGAGCCCCACAATGGGCTCTGTGGTGAACCTGGAGCCTGCTTAAGATTCTCTCCTTTCTCCTTCTGCCCCTCCCCCCTGCTTGTTCTTTCAAAAGAAAGGAAGGAAGGAAGGAAGGAAGGAAGGAAGGAAGGAAGGAAGGAAGGAAGAAGGAGTTTTTGAATTGAATGATTTTATAGGTCAGTAAGTATGAAAAAAATAATTTTCGGTTAATAAGTGAATATTTTTTTTAAATTATAAATGCCATCCCAGTATAGCTTTTTAATTTCATAGTCCCCATTTAACAATTGTCTAATACATTGCTTTCTGCAATGATGGAAATGTTCTCTCTCTACACCATTCAATGCTGAACCAATTAGCAACATTTGAATATTGAGCACTTGAAATATGGTTTATGTGACTGAGGAATTGCATATTAAGTTTTATTTAATTTCAATTAATTTAAATTTAGCCAAATGTGACTAGTGGCTACTATATGGGACAGTACAGGTCTAACAGGTCCTTTTATTTTTGTTTGTTTGTGGGTTGTTTTTTTATTTATTTTATTTTTTTAAGTTTTTTTTTTATTTTTAATTTATTTGACAGAGAGAGAACGAGATCACAAGAGGCAGAGAGGCAGGCAGAGAGAGTAGGGAGAAGCAGGCTCCCTGCTGAGCAGAGAGCCCGATGTAGGACTCCATCCAAGGACCCTAAGATCATGACCTGAGCCGAAGGCAGAGGCTTAACCCACTGAGCGACCCAGGCACCCCTAACAAGTCCTTTTGAAAGTTAGGTGGTGTATGTGCACCTGGGTGGCTCAGTCAATTGAGTGGCCAAATCTTGGTTTTGTCTCACCTCATGATCCAGAGTCGTGGGATGGAGCCCCCAGTCTGGCTCTGCCCTCAGTGCAGAGTCTGCTTGAGATTCTCTCCCTCTGCCTCTCCCTCTGCTCACACACAGGCACATTGTCTCTCTCTCCCTAAAATAAATCTTTAGAAAAAAATTTATTTAGCATATAATTCTTATCTGTCAATAAACCTGAAGAGAACATAATTGTTTTCCTCACTTATGGACTGAATGAGTCGTGGCAACCACCCATAATCACATGGAAAGAAACATATGTACATTAGGAAATTATTTCAAGGAAGGTTTAATAAATGGACTATTTATACATGTGATTGGGATTTAGGGAAACCCCAAAGATAGGGTAATACCCTAGGGATAGTAACAGGAAGGTTTTTACCATCTTTGGGCCTGAAGGAATAAAAAGAGGGAGAATTTACCATAACCCAGAAGGAGACAGTTAATATAGAAAAGGTCACCTTGAAAGGAGATATAACTTTGCAGGGAAGGCACTAGGAGACTAAATATCTTTCTCTTCCCATCATCTTCTGTGAAGGGATCTTCACTGGTCAAATTCAACTGGAAGCAAGAAAGCATGTTGATGTAACCTATACAGGTTAGCCTACTAACACAAAGTAGAGTGGAGGAGGTGGCATCCAATACATAGTGGATACCCAATTATTAAAATTTTAAATAAGATGATGTTGTATTATTATGCATTTTTGGCATCCGACTCAGATGGAATTTTGAAAATTGAGTAACATTGCTATAATTAGATTCTTTATATTCTGTTTACTTATTTATATGACCAAGATTTTATCAATCTGAGTACTGTCTCATCTGAACAATAAGTGAGTTATCCAAAGGTACTGGGTAGAAAGCTAAATCCCATGTATCTCAGATGTGTTCACTGAAATATGTTTATAATTATCAAATATTTAATTATATTTAGGTATTTTTATGGGGATAAAAATAGGTATATAACATTTAAAAAGTTTCAGGTATACACCATTATAATTCCATATCTGTATATACTACAAAGTGATCATCACCAAAATTCTGGTTACCATTCATTACTGTACAATTGTTTCCTTCGCCTATTTCACTGAACCCCACCCCCTTCCTGCTGGTAACAGTAATCTATTTTCTGTATCTATGAGCTTGTTTTTGTACTGTTTTGTTTGTTCATTTCTCTCTTTTTTTAGATTCCATATATGAATGAAATCATACAGCATTTTTCTTTCTCCATATGGCTTATTTTACCTCACACTATACCTTTAAGATCCATCCATGTTGTCACAAATGGCAAGATTTCACTCTTCTCTATGGCTGAGTAGTATTCCTGTGTGTCTGTGTCTGTGTCTGTGTCTGTGTGTGTGTGTATACATCACATCCTCTTTGTTGATTCACCCATCAATGAACACTTAGATTGTATCCATATCTTGGTTATTGTAAATAATGCTGCAATGAACACAGGGGTGCATATATCTTTTCAAAATAGTGTTTTTGTGTTCTTCAGATAAATACCCAATGGTGGAGTGGCTGCATTATATGGGAGAACTATTCTTAATTTTTTAAGGAATCTCCATACTGTTTTCCATAGTGGATGTACCAATTTACATTGCTACCAATAGTGTATGAGGGTTCCCTTTTCTCCACATTCTCTTCAACACTTAACTGTTTTGTTTTGTTTTTTAAGATTTTATTTTTAAATAATCTCTACACCCAACATGGGGCTCAAACTTACAACCTTAAGATCAATAGTCACATGCTCTCCCAACTGAGCTAGCCAGGCACCTCTTATTTCTTGGGCCTTCTTTAATAATAGCCATTCTAACAGTTGTAAGGTGATATATTTTTGTGGTTTTAATTTGCATTTCCCTAATAGTGATGTTGAACATCTTTTTACATGTCTGTTGGTCACCTCCCTATCTTCTTTGAAAAAATGGCTATTTGGATCCTCTGCCCAGTCTTTAATCATATAGTTTGTTATTTTATTGTTGAGTTGTATGAGTTCTTTACATATTTTGGATATTAACCACTTATCAGATACAGGATTTGCAAATACCTTGTCCTATTCAGCATACTATGTTTTTGTTGTGATGATAGCTTCCTTTGCTATGCAGAAGGTTTAAGTTTGATGGAGTCCTATTTTTAAATATTTTCTTTTGTTTTGCCTGGTTTGCGGTGAGACCTACAAATACATTACTAAGTCTATGTCAAGGAACTTACCACCTGTGTTTTCCTCTAAGAATTTTATGGTTTCAAGTCTTACATTCAAGTCTTTATTTTTCCTTAATTTTTGTGTATGCTGTAAGATAGTGGTCTACTTTTATTCTTTTGAATGTGGCTGTCCAGTTTTCCCACCACCACTTATTGAAAAGACTGTTTTTTCTCCATTGTACATTGGCTCCTTTGCTTTATACTATCTGCATATATGTGGGTTTATTCCTGGGTTCTCAATTCTGTTCCTTTTGTCTGTGTGTCTATTTTATGCCAATACCAAACTATTTTGTTTGCATCCTCCTCTCATTCCTTATCTTAGGGGAAAATTTTCCATTGTTTTCACATTGAGTATGATGTTAACTGTGGGTTAGTTGTATGTGGCTTTCATAATTCCATGATACATTTCCTCTAGTACCCATTTTGTTGACTTTTTTAATAATAAATTGATGTTGAATTTTGTCAAATTCTTTTTCTGCATCTATTGAGATAATCACATAATTTTTATTCATTTTGTTAATGTCATGTAGTACATTGAATAATTTGCATAAGATGTTGAGTCATCCTTTTATCCCTGGAATAAATTCCATTTGATTATGTTGAATGATCTTTTTAATGTTTTCTTTAATTCAGTTTTCTCATATTTTGATGTGTATTTTTGCATTTATTTTCATCAAGGATATCGGCTTGTAATCTCCCCTTCCCCCTTCCTCCCCTGTTCTCTTCCCAACCCTACCCATCCTATCCCATCTGATTTTGGTATCATAGTAATGCTGGCCTCATAAAATGAGTTTGGAAGTGCTCACTCCTCCTGAATTATTTGGACAAGTTTGAAAAGGATGAGTATTGATTTTGAATGTTGGGTACAGTTCACTGTGAAACTGTCTGGTCGTAGACTTTTATTTGTTGAGGAACTTTTGATTACTGATTCAATCTCCTACTAATCTAGGAGCAATCTACCCATAATTGATCTATTCAGATTTTCTATTTCTGCCTGATTGAGCATTGGAAGATTGTAAGTCTGTAAGAGTTTATCCATTTATTCTTGGCTTCTGCTTTGTTGGTATATAATTTTTCATAGTATTATTTATGATCCTTTGTATTTATGTGGTATCAGTTGTAATGTCCCCTCTATCATTTCTCATTTTATTTATTTGAGCCATCTTTCTTTTTTTCTTGGTGAGACTAGCTAAAAGACAATTTTATCTTTTGGAAAAACCAGCTCTTAGTTTCATTGATCTTTTCTATTGTCTTTTAGTTTCCATTTTATTTATTTCCACTCTAATCTTTATTCTTTCTTTCTTTCTACTAATTATGGGCTTCATCTCTTCTTTTTCTAGTTCCTTTAGATATAAAGTTAAATGGTTTATTTGCGATTTCTCTTGTTTCTTGGATACAGGTTCAAGAACTGCTATGAACTTCCCTCTTAGAATCATTTTTGCTGCATCTCATAGATTTTGGTATTTTGCATTTCTGTTTTCCTTTGTCTCTAGGAGTATTTTGATTTCTCCTGTGATTTTTCTTATGACTCAATAGCTGTTTAGTAACATTTTGTTTATCTCCATGAACTTGTAATTTTTCCAGTTTTTTTTCCTTGTAATCGATTTCTAGTTTCATACCCTTGTGACTGAAAAAGAAGATTGATATCATTTCAAATTTATTGAGACTTGTTTTGTGATCTAATGTGTGATCTATCCTCAAGAATGTTCATATACACTTGAATGTATATTCTGCTATTTCGGGATGGAATATTCTGTATATAACTTTTAGGTTCATCTGGTCTAATGTGTTATTCAAAGAACTCTATCGTTGCTGAATTTCTGTCTTCATGATCTATCCATTGATGTAAGTGGGGTGTTAAAGTCCACTATCATTTTATTACTGTCATTTTCTGTCTTTATGTCTGTAACTATTTTTTATGTATTTAGGTGTTCCTATGTTGGGTGCATAGATATTTACAGTTATTATATACTTTTGTTGGATTAATCCCTTTATCATTATGCAGTGCCTTTCTTTGTCTCTTTTTACAGTCTTTGTTGCAATGTCTATTTTGTTTAAGTATTGCTACCCCAGCTTTGTTATTGTTATTGCTTGCTTCCCTTTGTGTGGAATATTTTTCCACCTTTTCACTTTCATTGTATAGTTATCTTTAGGTCTATGTGAGTCTCTTCTTAGCAGCATATAGATGGGTCTTGTTTTATCATCCATTCAGTTGCCCTATGTCTTCTGATTGGAGTATTTAGATCATTTACATCTAAAGTAATTATTGATAGGTTTGTACTTATTGACATTTTTAAAATTGTTTTGGGGTTGTTTTTGTAGTTCTTCTCTGTTCTTTTTTCCTTCTCTTGCTCTCTCCCCTCATACTTTGATGGCTTTTCTTAGTGTTATGTTTGGATTCCTTTCTCTTTAATTTTGTGTATCTATTAATAGGTTTTTGATTTGTGGTTACCGTTGTATTCATATATAATATTCTATTTTTAAAGCAATCTATATTAAGTTGATGGTTGCTTAATTTCAAACACATTCTAAAACCACTAAATTTTTACTCTCCACATTTCATATATTTTACATCTTTTTATTTTGTGTATTTCTTGACTAATTTTTATAGATATAATTGCTTTTACAACTTTCGTGCTTTAATTCCATACTGGCTTTATAAGTGACTAATCTACCTTTACTACATGTTTGTTTTTACCTGTGAAATTTTTTCCTTTTATAATTTTTTTCTAATTATGGTCTTTGCACCTACAGAATTTTCTTCAACATTCTTATAAGGCTGGTTTAGTGATGAGGAACTCCTTTAACTTTTGCCTGGGAAAATTCTTGATCTTTCCTGCAATCCTTAATGATAAACTTGCTGGGTAGAGTATTCTTGGTTGTAGATTTTTTCCTTTCTGCTCTTGGACTATATTTTGCCTCTCTCACTCTGGCCTTCAAATTTTCTGCTGAAAAATCAGCTGACAGCTTTATGGGGTTTTCCTTGTATGTAACTATTTTCTTTTTCTCCTGATATTTTTTAAGATTCTATCAATAATTTTTTCATTTTAATTATTACGTGTCTTGGTGTGGATCTCTTTGTGTTCATCTTGTTTGGAAATCTCTGTGTGTCCTAAACCTGGATATCTGTTTCTTTCCCAAGATTAGAGAAGTTTTTAGCTATTAGTTTTTCAAATAAGTTTTCTGTCTCCTTTTCTCTCTCTTTTCCTTCTGTGATCCCTATAATGCAAATGTTATTTCCCTTGATAATGTCACAGAATTCGCTTAACCTATTCTCATTTATTATTCTTTTTTCCTTTTTGCTCTTCATCCTGGTTGTTTCCTATCACTCTGCCTTATAGATCACTGATTCATTCTGCAGTCTCTAATCTGCTGTTGATTCCCTCCAGTGTAGTTTTCATTTCAATTATTGTGGTCTTCAGTTTTGACTGGTTCTTTTTTATATTTTCTGTCTCTTTGTTGAAGTTCTTACTGAATTTATCCACTCTTTTCTCAAGTCCAGTGAGTATCTTTATGATCATTACTTTGAACTCTTTATCAGATATATTGTCTATCTGCATTTCATTTAGCTCTTTTTCTGTGATTTTGTCTTATTCTGTCATTTGGGACATATTCCTCTGTCTCCTCATTTTGTCTACTTCTCTGTTTATTTCTATGTATTTGGGTATATCAGCTATGTCTCCTCGTCTTGAAAGTAGTGACATTGTGTGGAAGAGGTCCTATGGTGCCCTATAGCATAATTCTCCCCCCACATCACCAGGACCAGTTGCTACAGGGGTGTCCCCAGTGTGGGCTGTGTGCACCCTTCTGTTATGGCTGAGTCATATTTGCTATGGGAACCCTGGTGGATGAAGTTAGCTTTCAGCACAGCTGGTTGCAATGACCTCCCTTGCCTGTCTTGGGTGCGCTGGGTATGGTGTGCTTCCTATGGTATGGAAAGGCCCAGCTGCATTTGCTGTGGTCTCACTAGTGAGTAGGTCTAGAACTCAACCTGCCTGTCTGCAATTAGCTTTTGCCACAGGTGCAGGTGCACTAATGGGCAGGGCTTGCTCCCTGTGTAGCCAAATAAGAGGCCTGGCTGCCAGACATGTGGGTGTGTCTATTTTGTGGAGTTCTCTCCTCCACTCTGCAAGGTAGGAGTCACTTTTGAGTGGTACCAGCCCTGTCTGGAACTGTCTGCCAGTTGTGGTGGGGCAGGAATTGCTTAGAAGTGATGCCTGTGAAGGTAGGCAGGTTGGGTGGGGTGGTTCTGCAAGGCTATGCCAGTGTGGACCACACAGTGGTAGGAAAGTAAATGGAGTGTGTTAGAACTGGTTTCTGCAAGCGTCTGACTATCTAGACTGTGGAAGGACAAGAAAAAATGATACTTGCCAGCACTTTTGTTCCTAGAGAAATCTTTAGATCTCTGCCCCTCCAGCACATGTTCTAAGATTAATAAATATCCTTCACATATACCCCAAACACTTTACAAACTGCTCCTTCTGTGCTGTGTTTTGGGCTAAGTTATTTAGCATGCTGGCTCTTTATGGGTCAGGACTGAGTTTCCTATTATTCTGTGGTCTCCCAGAACTGATTGGTGTTCAAAGCCAGACATTATGGGGAGTCATCTTCCCAGTGTGAGTCCCCAAGGTCTGGGGTGCCCAGTGTGGAGTCTGATTCCCTCATTCCTCTGTGCTTGAGATGTCCTTCCCATTTGTGATCTTTTTGATGTGGCTTTCTCTCTATGACTAGCTGTGGAAGATCTGTTCTGCCAGTCTTCATGTTGTTTTTAGAGTTATTTTAATATATGTTGTGTTGCCTCAGTGTGTTTGTAGGATGAGGTGAGCTTAGGATCCTCCTGTTACATCACCTTACCCCTTTCCTCATATGTGGTCTTGTTATTAATTAATTCCATTTCTTTTCAGCTTGAAGAAGTTCCTTTATATTACTTGTAAGACTGGTTCAGTAGTGATGAAGTCCTTTCATTTTTGTTTATCTGAAAACTGTTCATTGTTTCAATTCTCAATTATGACCTTGCCAGGTAGAGAATTCTTGGTTGGCATTTTCTTTTCAGATCTTTGAATGTATCATGCCACTTTCTTCCGGCCTGCAAAGTTTCTGATGAAAAATCAGCTGATATGTTTATGGGTTTCCCCTGTACATAACAAGTTGTTTTTCTCTTGCTGCTTTTAAGATTCTCTTGAACTTTTTCCATGTTAATTATAATATGCCTTGATATTGATATTGGTATGGAACTGACTCCCATTTCCTTCACCACAGTGGGAAATTTTTCTGTCATTATCACTTCAAATCAGTTTTGAGGCCCCTTTTCCCCTCTCTCCTCCTTTTGAGACCTCTACAATGTAAATGTTATTCCACCTAATGTCATTTGAAAGGTCCTTTAAGTGTCTTCACTTTTTAACTTTCCTTTTTTTTTTCTTTTGCTGCTCTGGGTGAATTCTACTGTTTAGTCATCCAGCTCCCTGATCCATTCTTCTGATTCATCCAGTCTGCTGTTGAACCCCTGTAATGTTTGTTGTTGTTGTTGTTTCCAGTTCAGTTACTCTATTCTTCAACTTTATAACTTCTGTTTGGTACTTTCTTATATTTTACACCTCTTTATTAAAATTCTTGCTGTGTACATTTATTCTTCTAGTTTAGTGAGATCTTTATGACTTCGCTGTGAACTCTTCATTAGGTAGATTGCTTATCTCTATTTCATTAAGGTCTTTATCTTGTTCTTTTATTTGAAGCATATTCCTCTATCTTCTCATTTTGCCTGACTCTCTGTGTTTGTTTCTGTGTGTTAGACAATCAGTTATTTGTCCCAGTGTTGAAGAAGTAGCCTTTCATAGAAGATGTCTCACTGAGCTCATAAGTGCTTTCCCTCCTGGCCCTCAGAGCAGGCATCAAGGGGCATCCTCTGTATGAGCTGCACATGCCCACCTGCTGCAGCAATGGGATAGGCAGGGTCCCCAGTGAGGTGTACCCTCTGGTGCTAACAAGTTAGAGAGTTCTGAAATGGTGCCCACCAGCAGTAGCATTAGCAAGTTAGAATGAGATCAGAAAACTGGTAGTCACCAGTCTCTGTTCCCAGAAAGAGTCCCAACAAGTTCCTGCCTTTTCAGCAGATGATTTAAGATTAGTAAGAGGGTATCATTCCCCTGTGGTCTGGGTGCTTTTCAAACTGGTGTTTTCATGCTAGGTTCCAGGGCAAATGAATCTAAGTGCAAGCCCTTTAAAAACAGATTCTCCATTCCTTAGAGTTCTGTGATTTTCCTGGATATAATCTCATTGGTTTTCAAAGCCAGGAATTTTGTTCTCTTTTCTCAACTTTCACACCAACATTTATTATCCTTTGTCTTTTTCATAATGGTCATTCTAACAGGCATAGGTAATATCTCATTATAGTTTTTTTCTTTTTGTTTTGTTTTGGTTGCATTTCCCTATGATTAGTGATGTTGAGCATCTTTTTTTAAATTAACATATAATGTATTATTTGTTTCAGGGGTACAGGTCTGTGATTCATCAGTCTTACACAATTCACAGCACCTACCATAACACATACCCTCCCCAATGTCCATCATCCAAACACTCCAGGCCTCCCCCCCCTCCACTCCAGCAACCCTCAGTTTGTTTCCTGAAATCAAGAGTCTCTTATGGTTTGTCTCCCTCTCTGGTTTCATCTTGTTTAATTTTTCCCTCCCTTCTCCTATGATCCTCTGTCTTGTTTCTCAAATTCCTCATATCAGTGAGATCATATGATGATTGTCTTTCTCTGATGGACTTATTTTACTTAGCATAATACCTTCTAGTTCCATCCACTTTGTTGCAAATAGCAAGATTTCATTTTTGATGGCTGCATAGTATTCGTGTGTGTGTGTGTGTGTGTGTGTGTGTGTGTGTGTGTGTCTTCTTTATCCATTCATCTTTTGATGGACATCTAGGCTTTTTCCATAGTTTGGCTATTGTGGACATTGCTGCTATAAACACTCGGGTGCACATGCCCCTTCAGATCACTACATTTGTATTTTTAGTGTAAATACCCAGTAGTGCGATTGCTGGATCATAAGGAACTCTATTTTCAACTTTTTGAGGCACCTCCATACTGTTTTCCACAGTGGCTGCACCAGCTTGCATTCCCACCAACAATGTAGAAGGGTTCCCCTTTCTCTGCATCCTCGCCAACACCTGTCATTTCCTGACTGGTTAATTTTAGCCATTCTGACTGGTGTGGGGTGATATCTCACTGTGGTTTTAATTTGTAGTTCCCTGATGCCGAGTGATGTTGAGCACTTCTTCATGTGTCTGTTGGCCATTTGGATGTCTTCTTTGTAGAAATGTCTGTTCATGTGTTCTGCCTATTTCTTGATTGGGTTATTTGTTCTTTGGGTATTGAGTTTGATACGTTCTTTATCAATTTAGGATACTAGCCTTTTATCTGATATGTCATTTGCAAATATCCTTTCCCATTCTGTGGGTTGTCTTTTGGTTTTATTGACTGTTTCCTTTGCTGTGCAAAAGCTTTTTATCTTGGCAAAGTCAAACATCTTTTCATCTACCTATTCACTGTTCATATATCTTCTTGGGAAAATGTCTGTTCTGGTCCTTTGTCCATTTTTAATTGGATTATTTGCTTTTTTGCTATTGGGTTGTGAGTTCTTTATATATTTTAGATATTAAGCCTTTATCAGATATATAGTTTGCAAATTTTTTTCCCATTATGTGGACTATCTTTTCAATTCATTAATGGTTTCTTTTAGTTTGATTTAGTTCCACTTGTTTTTTTATTCTGTTACTCATGTTTTAGGTGTGATTTCCAAAAAATCATTACCAAGACCCATATCAAGAAGCCTTTTTCCTATGTTTTCTTTTAGGAGTTTTATGGTTTCAGGTCCTGCATTTAAGTCTTAAAACAATTTTGAGTTCATTTTTATGAGTGATATAAGATAGTGATCAAGTTTCATTATTTCTCATGTCAATATCCAATTTCCCCAGCACTATTTATTGACAGGACTACCTTTTCTCCATTGAATATTCTTGGCACCCATGTCAAATATTAGTTGACTGTTTATGTGTGGGTTTATTTCTGGGCTCTCAGTTCTGCTCCATTAATCTATTTGTCTGTTCCATACTGTTTTGGTTACTGTAGCTTTATAGTGTAGCTGGAAATCAGGAAATATGATGCTTCATGATTTGTTCTTTTTCCCTAAGAAGTGCTTTTGCTATTCAAGATCTTTTGTAGTTCCATATAAATTTTAAGATTGTTTTTCTACTTTTATAAAAAATGCTGTTGGAATCTTGATAAGGATTATATTAAATCAATAGATGGCTTTGAGAAGTATGAACATTTTAACAATATTAATTCTTCCAATCCATAAACATGGGCTATCTTACCATTTACTTGTACCTTCTTCCATTTCTTACATCAATGTCTTGTAGTTTTCAAAGTAGAGATTTTTCACCTTGGTTAAATTTATTCCTAATTATTTTATTATTTTTGATGCTATTATAAATGGGATCAATTTCTTTTTCAGAAAATTTAGTGTATGGTGTTAATTTTTATATGTTAACTTTGTATCTTGCAACATTAATGAATTTGCTTATTCATTCTAACTGTTCTTTGGTGGAGTCTTTAGGATTTTGTACATATAAAATCATGTCATCTGCAAAGATAATCTTACTTTTTCCTTTCCAATTTTAATGGCTTTTGTTTCTTTTTCTTATCTGACTGATCCAGCTAGGACTTCCAATACTATGTTGAATAGGAGTGGTGAAAGTGGACACCCTTATGTTTTCCCTGATTTTAGAAGAAAAACTTTTAACCCTTTACCATTGAGTTTGATATTAGCTGTGGTCTTGTCATATATGACCTTTATTATGTTGAGATATATTTCACCTATGCCTAATTTAAGTGTTTTTATCATAAATAATTGTTGATTTTTCAAATGCTTTTTCTGTCTCATTGAGCTGATTATATGATTCTTTTTCTTTCATTTTATTACAATCACATTGATTTGTGTATGTTAAACCATTCCTACAGCCCAAGGATAAATCCTATCTGATCATGGTGAATGATCCTTTTCATTTGCAGCTGAATTCAGTTTGCTAGTGTTTTGTTGAATATTTTTGCATCCATATTAATCAAGAATGTTGGCCTTTAGTTTTCTTTTTTGGTAATGTCCTTATCTGGCTTTGGTATCAGGATAATGCTGGACTTAAAAAATGAGTTTGGGCATGTTTCCACCTCTTCAATTTTTTGGAAGAGTTTGAGAAGGATTTGTGTTAATTCTTCTTTAAATGTTAGTAAAACTCACAGGTGAAGCCATGTGTCCCTTGGCTTTCCTTTGCTGGCAAATTTTTTATTACTGGCTTAATCTTCTTACTAGTGATCAATCTATTCAGATGTTCTATTTCTTCTTAATTCAATATTGGTAGGTTGTATGTTTCTAAGAATTTCTCCATTTCTCATAGGTTGTCCAGTTGTTGGTGTGTAATTGTTCATAGAGCTGTAAGGTTTATTTTTTAAGGTCTTATTTATTTATTTGTCAGAGAGTCTGAGAGCACAAACAGAGGGAGTAGGAGAGGGAGAGGCAGGCTCCCCACTGAGCAGGGAGCCCAGTGCAAGGCTCAGTCCAGGATCCTGGGATCATGACCTGAGCCGAAGGCAGATGCTTAACTGACTGAACTACCCAGGCACCCCAGAACTGTACAGTTTTAAATGGCTTAAATGTTATGTGAATTTGATGTCAATTAAAAAAATTACTATGTTATTTAAATTCCATTTGATACATTAACACTGTGATACATTTTTATCTTAAAATTCAATATTTCAGGAGTGCCTTGGTGGCTCAGTTGGTTGAGCAACTGACTGTTGATTTCAGTTCAGGTCATGACTTTACGATCCTAGGACTGAGCGCTAAACAGGCTCCCCACTCAGAGGAAGTCTGTTTGTCTCCCTCTCCATCTGCCTCTCTATACACTCACACACACTCTCTCTCTCTAATAAATAAATAAATAAATAAATAAATAAATAAATCTTTAAAAAATAAAAAATAAAATAAAATTCAACATTTTCAGTCTTGTTAAAATTACTATCTTTGTAAAAATTTAAACTACAATGAAAAAATTTAGATGTTTAAAAATGGGTGAAGGTGTAGGTTAAACCTGATGAGATTGCCAGTGTTTTACCATTTTTCACCTAAAAATTAACAGTTTCATATAATTCAATTTAATAGTTTAAAAATTCTTTTAGAAGTTACATGTACAGTAAGTTTGAAAACCACGGATGTAAAGGATCTGAAAAATAGGTAAGTTTAGCACCTGCTAAGTTAGGGGCAAAGTTAAATTTAGGTGAGTGAAAATTTTCAAAACAGGTGAATGGAAGCATAAGCAGTTTGCAACAAGAGGTAGTGTATAAGAGCTCAGACTCTGGGACCAAGGGTCTTTCTTAGCTTACTGAACTATAAAATGGAGATGATACTAGTACTTAACTCATAAGGTTGTTTTGAAGATTAAGTAACTGTATGAATGCAAAGAGCTCAAAATAATAGTATGTAAATATGTGTTTATCAGTCAGCTATTATCATAATGACATTGCATAACAAACAAGCATAAAATCTCAGTTGCCTAAAACAATAAGCATTAATTTCTCACTGTACACTCTATGGATTGATTTAGGGTTGGGCCCATGTATGCTCCAAAGTTTCGCATCTTCCTTGAACCAAAAGCTAACCTAAGCATGTTCTTCCCATGGCAAAAAAGGAGAACATGAGGAAATGTTATTCTCCTTCTTTGAAGTAAAAGTTTTTTCTTAAGGTGTTTTTGCTCATCTGTTTTTCTAAAATCTTATATTTTTATAGGAGTTTCAACAGAGAATTAATTACTCTCTCTCTCTCTTAAAAAAAAGAAAATTCTTTGATTGTGAACCAAATTCATGCTTCCACCACAACTATTGGTATACCCATTTCTTTGAAACAGTCTGCCTTTCTACTGCACCAAATCAAGCTACATGCATCCTGGACAGCATGGATTTTAAAAAAGATATTTTTCTTGCATTCGAATATGTTTTGAATACAATTTTCTCTTTACTTCTTTAGATAAGCCTGCTTTGTGTACTATCTGAGTAATTTCATAGCACCTACTGAAGACAAACAATTTGGAATACACATTCCATGTGTTAGCTAAGATATTTACCTTGTGCTGACAAGGTGAGGCAAGATTCAAAGGGAATTTACATATCCTTCTATAGTTTGGCCTTGATGTTTTATTATGAGAAGCCAACAAAGTTTTAATTTCACCTTCTACTTTCTGGTGAATAAACAAAGGAAGATTGTTTTGATAAAGAGATTTAATGGGAAAATTTGATATATTATACCTTTGCAGATAACTCAATTTATGAGCTTTGGGGAACAGTTAACCAATTTCTTCTTCTCAAATAGTCTGTTTAGGTTGCAAAATTCACATAAATAATTTTTTTTCCCCATGCAGTACTGCTAAAAATTGTATGTGAAGTTATCTTATGTACCTGACCAGGCCGACAACACCTATCGAGATTAAATCTTTCCTACAAATATGGTAGAGTCCTTCTGGCCAAACAGCAAGCCTGCACATTTCTCAGAGTTTTTAATGTGGCTTTCAAACCCTACTGGGATTATACTTGTTTCTAGAAAGAAAATTCTAACTGGCAATTACTCAGTGTGAATGATAAACACACTTGGTTTTGTTGACAGCTGTTCTTGTTAATTCCAGTTTTAATGTTTCCTACAGTGGATACATTTTCTTAAAATGAGGGAGCTGTAGTCTAGCCTTGAGAAATGGGAGGAGTTACAGGAAGTTCTAGCTATTACTCTTCCCTCTGAAATTCAAATAGAAATGATTATGGCCCTTTGACTACAGATTTGATTATTCAGTTTTAAGGAATGTGTATATAAGCACTATGCAGCCATTCATTATAATACTTTTAAGACAATTTAATGGCATTAGAAAATTCTCATGGGAGGATCATATAATTTCTATAACAAAAAAATAGGAAACAAAACTTTTTAAATAACATAATTCCTATTGAGATAGAATATACAGTTATTTGGAAGGAAATATACCTAAATGTTAATAGTGGGCTTGGGATGATTACTATTCCAACTCTTGCACTTTCCTGTATTTATGAATTATTTAAAATGAGCCAGTATTCTATAACTTGAAAAGTTCCTAGATACCATGAGACATAACTTCTTCCCCATTCTTATAATATATTGGGAAGACAACATTTTATACATTAAAAATTAGCCATAAAAGGGACTTTTTTTCTTCTTCTTTTTTTTCTTTTTTAAGATTTTATTTATTTATTTGATAGAGAGAGACACAGCGAGAGAAGGAGCACAGGCAGGGGGAGTGGGAGAGAGAGAAGCAGGCTTTCTGCCAAGCAGGGAGCCCGATATGGGGCTTGATCCCAGGGTCCTGGGATCATGACCTGAGCTGAAGGCAGCCGCTTAACTACTGAGCCACCCAGGTGCCCCAAAAGGGACTTTTCTAGGCTTCCCAAATCTCTATCTTCTATCATCTTTTTTTCTTCACTTTCTTCTAAGTAATCTCAGTCAGTGTCATAACTTCACATAAATACCTCCAGTGTATCCAGCCCTTGCCTTGAACTTCAGTTCTAGTCTTGGAATACTGACTACCTGCTGTGTAGCTTCATATGGATATCTTGTCAGCACACTCAGTATACCCCAGAACAAACCCCTGAATTGTCCTCTGGTTCTGCTGATCCTCCTGCTGTCTCTAGTCCCATTAATGGCGCCACTTTTTCTAGGTCATTAAGAAAGAATTTGTCCCTGCTACCTTTACTCTCCCTTATCTGTCACACATAAACAGTTGTCATCACATCCTAGCTAAATAACCTTGCTCACATTTAATTGTTCTTTTCCATTCCCTCTGGCAATATCCAAATTATACCTCTTGCTTGGACAATAGCATCCTACTTACGAAGCACTTCATGTTTATTAACCTTAATACTCAAAACAGCCCTATGAGATAGGTGCTCTTCTTATCATCCCTATTTTACATTAACTTGCCTGAGGTCACAGAGTTTACAAGTAGAGCTGGATTTGAGCTCAGACAGTCTAAGGCCCAAGACAATACATATCCCTTTCAGCCATGGAGCATTGCTCTGCTAGAGGTGAAGTAGGGAGCTAGAAGCCCTCTTTATCTGTCCCTCACTTACCAGTTCTCCCCCTGCACCTAGGAATTCTGCATAGCCTCATTGTCAAGGGTTGTGTGAGCGGTGTGTGCATGTGTAATCATGTGTGCCTATTTAGAGGTTAGATGAAGTGGAAGGTGATTCTGATGTTCATAAAAACATAACATACTCAAACCCCTCTCTCCGTTCTTTTCCTAAGTTAATTGCTTTTTTATTCTGTGCTGGCTAGAATGTGGATTCAATTGTAATTCAACAAATACTTGTTTAATTCTTGTTGAGCTGCTTTCATGATATGAGGCTTCAAGGAAATATATGGAGCAGCCCCTGCCCCTAGAATGAATATAATCTAATTGTGAGGCCAAGATTGTCACCTTCCTGAGAGTGACTCCAAAATTTTCAGTTCTGATTTCTTGCCCAAACTTCAGCACTAATACTTTAGTTGTCTGTCTAACTCCTGGGTAGTCTCTCTGTTTGGTTGTCCCACTCTCAGCTCAACTCAACATACCTCAGTCTAAGACTGTGCTCTTCCTTAGAAAACCCAGAAAATGTGCAACATCAACATCAGAGTTGACTGGTAAAAGAACAAAACCACTGAGGAACAGTGGGAGGCAATGGAAATCATCCATCAAAGTGCCAAAAGTAACACAAGTAATTGGGGAGAGCTGTGAATTACTATTAAATCTGTGCACCCTATCATTTATGAGAGGGAATAGATGTATCCTGGAGAGAATATATACCCACATTATCTCAACTGTTCTCTGTTCCCTGACGCCTATCTTGAGAGCATCTCTCTATGTTAATATGATCGTAGGGTTGGAAAAAAAAGTGTTTTATTTATAAATGGCCTTTAACTGCAAGTCAGCAACTACATCTGCAGATCAGCAAAAGAAATAGAAATCTTTCCAAAAATGGAGAAAAAAATTAGCCATGATGGATGTTCTAAAAGAAGGGAGTATATACATAAAACCATATTTACTATAATTTCTGGATGATGAGTGGGATTTCCAAGGTTTCATCTTATCTGCTTATTTTAAAAACAAACCCCTGGAATAAATTGTGACTTCATTGTATTTGCTAGAAAGGACAAGTCAAGGTTACGGAGTAGCACACCGAGGCTCACTGTAAGAGAGAACTCCTAACCAGACATCCGTGCAGAGTCACACCTGCAGTCTGGAGGAGCAGCCTGCTTCCCTTCCCACTTCAGTCATGGGCTGGGACAAATTACTACATTTGGGGAGAGGTTGAATTGAAAGGCCTCCAAAGTCCCTTCTGACTAAACATTTTATGAGTATATAAATATAAGCTCATTCGGAGGTCAAAGAGGTGAGAAATTAACATGAGGAGTTTTTGCAGGAAACTTACGGAGGAAGTTACTGGGGCTTGCTTTCAAGAACTGCTAGATTTTGGAGATGGGGCAAGAAAAAGGCATCATTCTGGGTGGGGAAAAGGTATGACAAAGGTATGGAAGAGGCTGAGCAGGTACAGAGGAATGAAGAGAGAAGCTGATGCTGATGGAGGAAAAAAGAAATATGATAGAAAGAGCCCCTTGAGAGAGAGTAGGAGTTGAACTATATTTGAGGCAGTGGTAAGCTTAGCAAAAACCTGACAGCTGTTCATACGTTATCTGATAAACCTGACAGTTGCCTAAGGACATGTGAACTTTGGAGCAGCTCTGAAGTGAAAAGAGATAGAAAAGCTGTATGCTGTGTTAAACCATCTTCCCCAGCGATAAAGAACTGGGGTTTTCCTAAATACAGGGGTGGGCTACCAATCTGAGGTAAAATACATTTTTTTAAGGTATCTCTTGTCTACACTGAGATGCAAGGGCAGCAAGGAAAATCTGTAAACATCTGACTAAGTTAACAAAATGACGTTTTAAGAACTTTCACTACAGAGATGAAAATAGGACCTTTAGAAATATTATAAAGATCCTTTGTTTTTGAATAAACAAGTACGAATATGGTACAAGATGATGTATTAGGGAATTAGGATACTGGATGCAAGCCTGACATGAAATTGCTTCAAAGGGGCCTTTAAGTAACTATCCATTTTGTGACTCTATCATTATAATTATTATATAAATTATATTATTATTTATATATAAATTATAAAACCATTATAAGATGGTTTGCAGTCATGTGTAGCTCAGAGTGATGGTGTATCCTCTGGACTTCAAGTGACCAATCTGAGGTTACCAGCCCCACCTGTGCCCTAGGGATAGGGCTGTGCATATTACAGCAGGTAGCAAAAAATACCATGGTCCCATCAGCAGCTCAAAAGCTGTGATGGTTCTAGGTGGATGGTATATTTTTATGTTTGGTCATTCTTGAGTCATAACTGTATTTTTATTTTATTCTTTAAAACCTTACCAAAAAAAGAAAAAAAAACAAAGAATACATTCAGGATATTGAGAGTGAGACAAATTATGTTTCAATCAATTTGTACTTTTGTAATCAAAGAGACCTCAAGTCCAGAAATACCATTAACCTAGAACAGATGAAGATGAAGTCACAAACGTTCCATTACTGCTCTCCAGCTATCTAAGCATGAGGAAAACAATGTTTGTGAGAATAACACTAATCATAACATTTGTCATTTGGATAATGAGAATCCCTAGTGGTATAAAATATCAGCAAATTTTGCCCATTCTGAGAAATAGACAAAACACTTTTGTGGCTTAGATTCTGGTGGTACTTAGTGGTGTTTCTATTCCATTACCTTCCACTATAGACAATGATCTCTCCCTGGATCCTACCAGTTTATAATTGGCCTTGAATTTATTTCAAATAAAATTTCTAAGGGACTGAAGTTTTTCCCTCTCTTTTAAAATTATTTTGTTAAGTTTTTAATTTTAATTCCAGTATATTTAACATACAATGTTACATTATTTTCAGTTTTACAATATAGTGATTCAACAATTCTATACATTACTCATTGCTCCTCATAAGTATACTTTTTAATCCCCATCCCCTATTTCACCCATCTCTCCACCCACCTCACTTCTGGTGACTATCAGTTTGTTCTCTATAGTTAAGAATCTGTTTCTTGGTTTGTCTCTCTCTTTTTCTTTTAACTTTTGCTCACTTATTTTGTTTCTTAAATTCCACATATGAGTTACATCATATGGTATTTGTCTTTCCCTGGCTGACTTACTTGGCTTAGCATTGTACTCTCTAGTCCATGTCTTTATAACTGGCAAGATGTCATTTTTTTTTAATGGCTGAATATTTTTTGGAAAATGTTTTTATGGCTGAATAATACTCCATTTCATACATACACCCCACATCTTCTTTATCCATTCATCTGTCAATGGACACTTGGGCTGCTTCCATAATTTGGCAATTTTATAAACAATGCTGCAATAAACATCGGGGTGCATGTATCTCTTTGTTTATTGGGGTGCGTGTATCCCTTTGAATTAGTATTCTTTTTTGTATTCTTTGGGTAAATACCCAGTAATGCAATTACTGGGTCATAGGATACTTCTTTTTAGCTTTTTGAGTAGCCTCCATACTGTTTCCCTCAGTGCCTGCACCAGTTTGCATTCCCGCTAACAGTACATAAAGTTTCCTTTTTCTCCACATCCTCACCAACACTTCGTGTTCCTAGTGTTTTTGATTTTAGCCGTTCTGCCAAGTGCAAGATGATATCTCATGGTGATTTTGATTTGCCTTCCCCTAACGTTGAATGATGTTGACCATACTTTCATGTGTCTTTTGGCCTTTGTCCTTTGGATGTTTTCTCTGGAGAAATGTCTGTTCATGCCTTCTGCCCATTCTTTAATTGAATTATTTGGGGGTTTTGGTGTTGAGTTGTATAAGTTCTTTATATATTTTAGATATAAACCCTTTATATCAGATATGTCATTTGCAAATATCTTCTCCCATTCGATGGGTTTTTTTTTAATTTTGTTGATTGTTCCCTTTACTGTGAAGAAGATTTTATTTTGATGTAGTCCCAATAGTTTATTTTTGCTTTTGTTTTCCTTGCCTCAGGAGACATATCTAGAAAAATGCTGTTACAGCTGATGTCAGAGAAATACTGCCTGTGCTCTTTCCTAGGATTTTTATGATTTTGAGTCTTACATTTAAGTCCTTAATCCATTTTGAGTTTGTTTTTGTGTGGTATAAGAATGTGGTCCAGTTTCATTCTTTCACATGTAGCTGTCCAATGTTCCTAACACCATCTGTTGAAGAAATTGTCTTTTTCCCATTGCATAGTCTTGCCTCTGTTTCAAAAATTAATTGACTATAGAGTTGTGTATTTACTTCTGGGTTTTCTATTCTGTTCCATTGATCTATGTATCTATTTTTATGCTAGTACCATACTATTTTGATTTCTGCCACTTTGTAATATAACTTGAAATCTGGAATTTGATACTTCCAATTTTATTTTTCTTTTTCAAGATTGCCTTGGTTATTTGGGGGTTTTTGTGGTTCCATGCAAAGGTTAGGTTTCTTCTAGCTCTGTGAAAAATGCTGTTGGTATTTTGATAGGGATTACACTAAATCTGTAGATTGCTTTGGGCAGTATAAACATTTTAACAATATTTTTTCTTCCAATCCATGAGGAGGGAATGTCTTTCCAATTCTTTGTGTCATCTTAAATTTCTTTCATCAGTGTTTTATAGGTTTCAGAGTATAGGTCTTTCACCTCTTTGCCTAAGTTTATTATTTCTGGCATATTATAAATGGAATTTCTTTAAAAATTCTCTTTCTGCTGCTTCATTATTAGTATATAGAAATGCAACAGATTTCTGTGCATTGATTTTGTATCCTGCAACTTTACCTAAAAAGAGAGCTTTAAAGGGAACTGTTCTAAGGCAGAGTTTTCATTGGGGTTCAGTTACATAGACCTGGTTGGTCATTCACATTGCTGACCGCCATATCCAGACCCTCTGGAGGTCTCCTTGATGACACATGACTCAAAGTCCCCACCCTACATCACATTGATAGGTTATTGGTGTGGCCCAAAGTTCTCAGACATTCTTATCAGAGATGATATTTCAAGGCTTTAGAGATCACCTCCCAAAGGACTAAGGATAGAGCCTAACCTCTCTTTGGGTAAGGTTAATTCTTTACTACACACCGAGGTGACATAATTTGCCTTTTTAAAAATTCTCCCTCTCATTTCCGTCTCTTCTTTCTTTGCCAAAATCTTATAAGCTGCAAAACAATCTATGTCCCCAACACCCTATTCTTAGCCACTGTCAATTCAGGCTAACATACTGACTGGGCTCTAAAAAATGAGAACAAGGTCAGTGTCATGTCTTCGTCCTTAGCTTAATAAACTCCACAGAAGTCTCTGGGCAAATCTCATGGTGCCAATTCCCTGGAGAATGTTATTTGCAAGGATAGCTTCTCACTTGGGAAATCACAACTAATACAAGTCCTCTCGGAGGACAAGAACTAAAAGTCTGATTTCCATGGTGACCTAGGGATTGCCCCTCTCCACCAGGGACAGAGCATGTCGGAAGACTTATTCTGGGCCACATGGTTTCAAACAATGCAGTTTCTAACAAGAATTAAATTACCCCAAAGAAAGTGACTATGTAATTTAGGTAAAGATGCCTCAAAGCCTTAGAACAGTTCCCTTTAAAGCTCTCTCGGGTGGCTTTTTGTTTTACTTGAGATTCCTTTCCTAGCCAACCTGTTTCCTTCAGTGAAGACTTAACCAAAGAAGCCTTCTCAGGTAATGAGAAGAGGTTTTATTCCTGAGATTTTTGCCATCTTGAGTCATAGCTCACATTAATCATCTTTAGAGACTTTTATAAGGGTTTCCTATCTTAAAATTTTAAAAAATTCTTTGGAAAAAGCAGATTGGGCCCAACTCTGGGCTTATGACTACAAAGTGAGTTCTGGAGTAAAGGGCTTTATTTGAAAATAAAATATTTTCCACAAGCACTTCTCTAACTAAATCATATAGTACAAAAATAAAAGGGCTCAAATTCACAAAAACAATCATTATTTGCAAAGAGAAACCTTTTCAAATGTGCCCATACCTACCCACTCTGCTTTTTGATCTTGAAGCCAAAAACTCTTTTGAATTAAGTGTTTTGCTTCCAGTGCACTTATCTCAGAATTGTGAAATGAAATAAATAGGGAAAATAAACAGCATTATTTTAAAATAATGCAATTTGTATCTAATGTGGTCATGTGTGGTACTCAAACTTATTATGTTGAACTGTAATTTGAAATTCTTCATATCCTATATTTTAAAAACTAACCTAGAGTTTTCTCCTACATCTTCAGAAGTGACTATTATATTTTCATATTGTCATTAACATTGATTATGCTACCATACTAGTGTTCTGCTTTATATATTTTAATTAAATGTTTTATATTTTGTACTTGTATTCTGAGGCAATTTTAACATGAAGGGGACAATTTTATAAATGGGGGAAAAAACGTATCAAATGAATAGTGTGTTCCCTGCTGCCTAGAATATTTAAAAGCCAGAATTCCTGCTTCAAAATGTTTCCAGGCAAAGTAAAATTATAAGGAAAATCAGATGTTCTTAAAATGTCAAGAATAAGTGATTTTCTCTTATTTAGCTTGATTTTTGGTTTGTTTGATGTAGTCATGAAACCATTTCTCCTTAAAGATGAGTCTGGTTTTGGGTGCCTGGGTGGCTCAGTGGGTTAAAGCCTCTGCTTTTGGCTCAGGTCATGATTTCAGCGTCCTGGGACCAAGGCCCACATTGGGCTCTCTGCTCAGCAGGGAGCCTGCTTCCTCCTCTCCCTGTCTCTCTGCCTACTTGTAATCTCTCTCTCTGTGTCAAATAAATAAAAAAATAAAATCTTTAAAAAAAAAAAAAGATGAGTCTGGTTTTGCTGAAGAGACAGTATGAAGGTTTATTACATGGTCATTTATAATTATTAAATAATCAAAGATAACATAAGTGTCTAAAAATAAGGGGCTGGTTGCATGATTATGGAATATAAATACTGCATAATCTCTAAAAGTCAGGTCATAAATGACATAGAAAAATGTTTCCTATATGTTAAGTGAAAAAAATCAATTATAATCAGTATACACAGAATAGTCCTTATTTGATTCAGAAAAAAATATGCAGAATATGAATAAATAATATATGTAAATATGGATAGAAAACACTTAAAGGCTATTTAGACCAGATTAGTAGTGGTTCTCCCTGCATGAACTGGACATGGTTTGAAAGATCATAAATCATTAAATCATAGAGCTGAAGTGCCTTTGAGATCATTTAATTCAGTCACGCATTAATTCACTAGATAATTCATTCCTTGGCTATTTAAAGGCTGCACCCTCTTCTTCCTCAATTCTCTTTTCTTCAGTATAACATCCCGAGTTTTTTCAACCTTTCTTTGTAATTTCCTGACTCCTCCCTGTCTTGAGTTGTTGGCATCCTCTTAAGATGGGTCATCCAGAGTACACCCATGTTCCAAGTTCAGTGACCAGACCAGCCAGCATCCAATGGACTTGTTTGCTCCTTTGATGTCTATCCAGCAAAGGCCATAGTTTGTGCCAACATGAAGTCAGCTAACACTCTTTCAGAGAATTTCTACACGAGCAACTATTAAAGGCCATCTTCCCCAATTTGAGTTCATTCTATTAATTCTTTGAATCCAAAAGAAGTTCTTTACAGCTATAACAATTTCTGATTCAGCTTCCACACTTTCTATTTAATCCTTATTAAGCCATATCTCATTTGTTTTACTCTATATCTGAGTCTATCAAACTCATTTTGAATCTTGAATCTGTCCAGCAATATATTACCTATCTTCAGTTTTTTTTGTTCTTTTTCCTTCCCATATTGATAAGCAAACCTTCTCTATCTTTACTCCTCTCTGAAAACCATCCTTGAAAGCCAGGACTACAAATTGCCTTACCATCTCCAGAGTCCCACATCTGCTGTTTCACATAGGACTTTATGGGATGGCATTCCATTGGCCACCCCCCCCAACTCATTTACCCCCACTCAGATAAGCAAGACAAGCATCCTACCTACAGTCATTGTCAGTGGCTGAGGAGGATTCAACCCTGCATTTTCTATCCCAGAGTTTTAGTGCATTTCCCACCATCAGACTCAGTAAAAAGAATACAAAGGCAAAAAGTGGAGGCAAAAACGAAAGAGGGGGTTTTCCTGAAATGAAGAAAATGTAGTAAAAGAATGAAGTAGCTAGTATCAGTTAGTGTTTACCTATCACTGACAAGCTCAGGGTCTGTTTATCCCTGTAAAAGCCACCCATGTCTGGCTCATTTATTTTGAATGTGGCTTCCAGAAAAATCATGGATAGGGGAGCCAAGCTCCTGGGAGAATTGGTCATCTGTGAATTTCAGAGACTCTAGTCATTATTATTATTATAACATAGTGTCCTCCCTGGACTTCAGATTCCATACCTACAAGGTGAGGAAATTTAACGCAACCTGATGACACTGAAGTCTTCCTTGTTCAATATTTTTGATACGAAGATAGATTAATGCACCATCAAGGGGCAGTTTATAATTTTTCTTTGTGATGCTGTTCAAGATAATCTCTAAAACACAGATTTGATATTTCCAGAGCCTCTCTTCCTCGGTAATTTTTTCATTTATCTCAAACTGACTCCCTGCTTTTCTTCTACACTCCTGAGGCACTGCTATACCCCCCCTCAATGCTCTCTGCCTCTGCATGCTCCCTGCTTTCCTGGGAAAATTGCTACAACCCAACCTTGGGCTAGGGGATCTGGAAGCCTCTCTACCTAGACTCACATGCTACTCAACTGGGGATTCTGCTCCTTATTGCCAAGTGACACATTCAATTACTTAATTTCTTACAGCCTCAGTTTTTTCATATAAAATGATGATGATGGTGCTCGCTTCGCAGCACATATACTAAAATCAGAACAACACAGAGAAGATTAGCGTGGCCCCTGCACAAGGGTGACATGCAAATTCATGAAGCATTTCATATTTTTATAACAATTATAAATAAGCCTGTTAAAATTTTCCAGACAATGCATTTGGATTTTTTTTTAAAAACAAGTAAATTTCTTATTGATGGCAACAAAATAAAAAAAAAATGAAAGGATGATGGTTCTTATAAAACTGTTGTGAGTTTATGTGGAATCAAGAGTAGAGTCTTAAATGCATTGTCTAGTTCATAGTAAACACAGGAATGGATGTTCACCAAAAAAAACCCTTCACATTTCTATACTTTATAATTTCTCTGTATCTTCATCCTCTGGTCTCAGAGGAACAGGAGTCTGTATTCTTTTTCTTAGGCTATCATAGCTCATTTTGTATCTCTACTGGCTTAAAACAAGAGGAATTACACATTCTTATAGCAAAGTCTAGAGGGAGGGTGGACTTCAGCAGCTCAGCAGTGCCATGAAGAACTGAATTCTGTGCTCTCTTCTCTGACCTCGCTGATATCAGCTTCACCTTAAGGTTAGGGCTCCTTGGGATCGCAAGATGGCTGCAGCAGTTCCAGAGCCACATGCTTCATTTTGCATATTCAAGCAGAGAACAAGAATTGATTCTAAAACTTCACTCAGAAGAGCAGAGAAGCTTCATTTTCAAAAGTCTAGGGGAAAAAAATTCCCTCTCATATCTCACTGGTCTAAATTGGATGAAATGCCTTCCCTAAACCCATAACTAAGTTCAGGTGATAAGTTCATGTTATTTTAAGCTTGAACCCCATAACTCTATTTCTAGAAAGAGGGTGGAGTTGAACTTTTCTCCAGTGCACATAGAATATGGAGTACCCAGCAGCATGGTCCAATTACACAATTCATATGGATTTCTCTTCTGGAACTGTGCTCTCTGCCTTTCACATAAAATACAATAGGAATAGAGCTTCCTGGAGTTAGTCATCTGGCCAGCTTGGACTTGGAAAGAGGTAGTTGAAATTAAGGATAGTTACTGCAAGAAAGGGTACTTGATATTGGTTATATCATCACAAAGTCTACTTCACCATGTGCCTTTGAGTCCATCTCTTCCTCCTTCCTATGGAAATTTTTCCTGTTACTTTATCCTTTTTTTGAGTTATCAACAACTCCCTTTTTATTGGGTCACTTACTTATGCTCTTTTTTTTTTCATCCAAAATAATAAATAAGAAATTAAATTTAAATTTAAATTTAAAAATCAGAACTTCCCCAAACCTTCTACTCTGCCAAGCTACCTGTTTCCCTACCACAGTTATTGAAAACATAGTCTATCTTCATTGCCTCAACTTGGTCATTTTTCTTCTGCCTTAACCATACTACCAAATCTACTCTCTGAGTCATTTCTCTGTAAGTGAATCCAGATGTCATTGATGGGCTCTAACTTCTGTGATCACCACATCTTCTCTCCTTGTAATTTTCTCCTTCTTTTAATCAATTTATTTGATAAAAATTTATCATGCACATGCCACACACTGGGATAAATGCTGAGAATACAAACATGAAAAGAATTTAGTCCTTCCCCTCAAGGAGGCTAATAATGGCTAGTGGGAAGACAGTCCATGAAACAACAGCTGAAGGCCATAGCAGCATGTGCGAGGAGTAGAGGAGTAAGCATCTAAATCAAGGAGTTAGTGGAGTTTCAGAAAGAAATAATTCTTGGACTGTTTTTAGGAAAAACTAAGGATTTGTCCATTGGAAAATGTTTAAGGCACAGGGAACAGCATGGTGCAATCGGGGAACTACAGGTGGCTTCGGAAGGTTGGGAGATAGTAGAAAGTGTAGGGGAGGGGCAAGAGAGGAAGTTGTTCAAGAAGGCAGAAGCCAGTTCAAGGGTTTTGACAAAGTGACATGGATTATGGGTAGCCACAAAAAAATTGAGCCATCGCTAAATCATTTCTATGAAATGATGGAGGATGGAATAGGCAGGCAGCTGCCCAGAAGCTGGTGGATTGGTAAGAAGGGTACTGAAGAATTTGGATAAAGATGTTGAGGTTTCTGAACTACAATTATAATGGTTGGTGAAAAAAAGATAGAATAAGTTCAAAAGATAAAAATCTACAGCATTTAGCATGGGGTAGGAAGGATGGAACAGAAAAGAATGGCAAAACTAGATGGGAAGGAAAATCCAATGATGTCAAATATAGCAGAAAGGTTAGTCAAGAAATGGACATTCTGGATATCCCTGGTTTTCTTATTTGTATGACCAGTTCTCACTAATGTTTGGGCTCTTAGCTCTGCCCCTCAGCAGAGGTGCTTCCCAGTAATAGAGCCAGAGCAGACCTCCCTACATTTTCCCCTTCACAACATCATGTAATCTAATAAGCTTCAACAATTGCAGCTCTGTCATAAGCCCCAAATCTACATATCTGAGTCTGACTTCCTTCTCAAATTCCATTACCAATTTTCAGTTGCTTCCTTAGCATCTCTACTGGGATGTCCATTATGTACCTCTAACTAAATTGAAATCATCATACTCTCTCCAAACTTATTACTTCTCTTTTTTCCTAATCTGCTGCTGCTGATGCTCTCCTTCTAGTGGGACAGTTTGCTGTCACTTTGGTATCCTTATTAGTCTACTCACCCATCAAATATTGAGCACCTAAAATATATCTTGGACTCTTCAATGCAGATATAGTGGACAACCTACACTTGATCTTAGCCAAAAGCCCGAGAAGCGATGATATAGTGGATGACCTAAACAAAGTTTTGCCCATGTAGAGCTTTAGTCTAGTCAAGAATATATATAGTATTATGTCAGAAAATTGTAATTATTTAAAGTAAAATAGGATAGAGAACATAAGAGTGACAGAGTATGTTCTACATTCAATCAATTGGTAAGGCCTTTTGCTTTGCCTTTAATGTCTTTCGCATTTATCCTTACCCCTCCAATCCCACACTGTCCAAATTCTGCCTTCCATGCCCCCTCACTAAGCAAATGACAATAATGTCTCAGTTGAACCCAATAGAAAGAATATGTAGAGAGCTGTTACCATGTGCTGGGCACTAGACTTGATACAGATCCCAAAACAAACTAAAAAAAACTTGTAGTTCAGAAGGAGTGATGAAATAAACACCTAAGCCACTTAAATACAAAACAAAACTGATAAATTCCACAAGAATATTATACCTAACTAGCCATGGAAGTTCACAGGATGGTAGATCCCTTCTGCAGAGAACTCAGTTGAGTTAGCAGTATTCAAAATGCCACTCAAAGGAAGGGCTGGACATATATTAGGTTTGGAGAGGACAGTTGGGGAGGAAAATGCATTCCAAGTGGAAGACTCTGGATGAGTAAAGGGAAGAAGATGGGGAAGCACAGATGTCCAGATAATAGTGGGTGGTGCCATTTGCTGGGAGCTTAGGTTACTGGTGGAGGAAGCTGAGGTTAGGAAGATAAATTGGACCATTCTATGAGAATCTTAAAGGCTGGTCTGATCATGTATACTTAATTAAATGATGAAAATCCATCAGCTTTTTTCTCTTATCTTTGTACATACATGGCTTTTTCATTTGTTGGTTTATAAAATACTGTATTTTTGTGGAACTACTATCTGCTACTATCCTGGAATATTGGTAATTTAGTAAGAAGTTATTATACAAGGCACATGTGTTGAAATAGTATCTTATGATATGAAAGCTAAGCAAACCCTGGTAGATGGTGGCATAAATGTATTTATATCTGAAAAATTATGTTCCTGAGCTTTGAAATATTTCAGGTTTGCTATTATTTTGAAATTAGATAAAAACTGCAGTAAGCCAGCTTATAAATTGCTATTTCTGTTAACTTTAGAGAATGGAAAAAAAGAAAGTTCTCTCCTAGGGACTTTATCAAAATTCTTTGAATTGGCAGAGTCTGTGAAACATAAGAAACATGAAGAAGAAATTGTAGCAGAATATCTCAAGACCTTAATGGATAGGTCTGAATGAAAGTCCACGGTTTCTTCTAAAAATATGTAAATAATTATCTATTTCTAGCATGGGACATTAATTTCCAAAGAGGTGCTAACTTGTCTTTCTAAACAAAAGCATGAATTGTTTAATTTACAAATGGAAATTCCCACTTAAAGGATTTTTAAAATCAAATAAACCAGTTGAAGTTTACAAATACAGAACTACATGTGTTGTACTGATGACTTGTCCTAACAACCAGCATTCTGGTTTAGCTTCTGAGTTATTCTATACTTAGACAATATATTTAAAAAATAGATTTGGTAATGTGTATGGTCCTAATATTCTACATGAGTAGATTTGAAGCCCAATACGATTTCAAAATTGGCCAACTTTACCAAGGAAACATGAAGAAAGGTTTCCATGGTTTCAGAGAATCAATAGTGCCCTCTAAAGGAAGTCCATGGGATGTACATTCAATATCAAGGTTTAATTCAGCATGCATTTTGCCCAAGTGTTACTTATTGTAATACACAAAATGGATTCAAGATTATAAAAAGAGGGCAAGCTGGCCCTCCTCATAAGTCTCATAGGTAGCTTCCCACATAAATTTTAGACTGGTAGAGCAAGCAGATCATCCTTGAGCCCCAGTTGCTTCTGCTCGCTGTGAACTCTTGTCACCATCCCTGTGGAAAGCTTCCTGAAAGGCAATGGTTTCTGAATTGAGGGTTGGACATCCTGGATTCTGAGAGATGGGAAATTCAGAAAGGGATCCAGGTAGGTGTCTTGGGAAAATATGCTACACTGAAGGAAAATTTTGTAGAATTGAGTGATGAGGAGGCCTTGTCAGCTCCTTGCCCAGGGCCAACTAGGAAGACAAATATGTTGGCAAAACAACCGCATCAGATGACTTAGAAGAGGAAGGTAGTGTGGTCTGGCTGAAACACATGAAAGTTAAAAGAGAAAAATGATATGGAACACTTGCGGATTTTTATTTGTCAATCTGATTTTGTGGTTCACTCTCATTTCTTTTCTCTATCCATTTTGCATGATATACAGAGAATTATTCACAAATTGCTTGATGGTGTTACAAGAAATACTGGGCATTATTAGTATTGTATTATTATTACTATTACTAGGTGCGAGTTGAGTCATAAAGACTAATATCTGCCTTAGAGACACAAAAAGTCAGTAAGTACAGATGAATGTTAATCCCAGATATAAGGTAATGCAGCAGAGTTACTCTGATAATGAGATAGTTGAGGATGAAGTTTAAAATATTTTATCCTGTTACCAAAGCTATACATAGAGAGCACCATGTACATTTTTAAGACTCTTCCTTCAGAGTCAGGTCCAGCTTTGTCAGGCGATAAAGATCATAGGTTAGGTTAGCACTTAGCACATACACCTGTGGCATGCATGACAGCTTACTCTGCAAGTTCAAATAGAATACTTCACCTGAGCCTCACTTGAACCTTGTGAGGCCAGCAGGGCTATTATTATAATAGAGCAAGGAAAAAAACTTCATGGAACATGGGTAAGAATATGGAGGAAAATTAATTTTCAAATATCCTTTTTTTCTACTGATTGATTGGAATATTAAAACCCTTGAAGAGATAATTGGGTTAAATATTAATGGAAATAAAAATCTGCTAAGATGGTCCATCAGCCATAGCAAAGCTGTTCCTCATCTTTTGGGACAATCCAGGTTAACTGGCACATTTCAGCAGAGACAGCTGTGGTGACTACAGCAAGGGACAGTAGTGCACCAGCTTAATTAGATGTGACACATCAGCCTGAAGAAATCGGAGACTTATGGCACAGAGAGTCATTCTTTGCAGGTTTCTCAAACCACCACCAAAGCTGAAGACGCATGAGCAGAGCAGCAGGTGAGCAGAGGCTGCTGGAAGCACTTGGCTCACTTACACCGCTACATCGACTCATGAGCCCCCTAGGATGCATTGTGAGCTTCCCAGGCTAGAGTTAAAAGAGTTTAAATGTTCATTTAGATTCCCTTTCTGAATCGTTCTTGGAAAAAGACAGATCCAGGAAAGTANCCCCAGGACAGCAGGTTAAAAAAAAAAAAAAAAAAAATCCCTCCTCCTCTGATTCATTTGGGTTAGCTAAGAAGCTATTTTAAAGCAGGCGCCAAAGATGTACTTCTCAGTGGTTTCTCAGCACCACGACATGGCCCAGGAACTGGCTGGGCATGAATCATAGCACTCTTGTGTGTGACTGTGGTGGAAAACGTTCTGTGTTTCAGAATTCTCTTCTGGAACAAAGGCCCCTTTGGGGAAAATGGCTCTTGAAGAGTTTGTTGCTCATAGGAGCTTCTGGATGGTGGAGTGAGAAAGTTTGAGCCTGGGCAATACAACTACAGCCTAGGTACAACCAAAGGTCTGAAGCATCTACCTTCAGTGCCTTGGCCGCTGAACAGAAATGGTGGTTTCTGTATTATGTACTAAACTCTGTGTGAGGCCAAAGCCTATGGCCCTGGGGAGGGTGCTGTTGAGTTCCTAATGACCCCATAACCACTGAGTCTTCTCACTTTCACAAACCAGTTCCATTTGTCCTGCTAATTATTATGTTGCTCTGTATGGCTGTTAGTACTTGGACGTAGAAACATTTAACAGGGATAGCAACCCCACAAAGTAAGCAGGACAAGTATTATCCCCATCTTGCTGCTAGGGAGAAATTAAATGATTGGGCTTGACTGTACTCTGCAAGCTAACAACCCTTGGTTCCCTCCCTGTAAGTCAATGCTCTTTGCTTTGTATCATTTATCCACTCTCCCTTTGGTCCTGTGCCATACGTCAACAAGGCAAACTGATAAAATAACTAACACCAGTAGGAGATCAGAAGTATTTCCTCTTGGTCTCTCTCCCCTAAGATCTTTCTGGAGATAGTATCGTAAAATGTTCACTGTTTTGATAAGAATTTTTGGCTAGAAAGAACAATTTTCTCATGGCCTTAGGGGTGATGAAAGCTGTGAGTTAATGTGTATCTTTTGAAGTGTCTCATATAGGATGCTCACGAGCATGCCCATGGATCTTTTGATTGTTCAGAAAAAAATCTGTCAAAATAATAGGAATCTGCTTTCTTTTTTTAGATTTTTTTTTTATTCATTTTGACACAGATAGAGAGATTACAGGTAGGCAGAGAGGCAGGCAGAGAGAGAGGAGAGAGGAGGAAGCAGGCTCCCTGCTGAGCAGAGAGCTCGATGCGGGCCTCGATCCCAGGACCCTGGGATCATGACCTGAGCCAAAGGCAGCGGCTTTAACCCACTGAGCCACCCAGGCACCCAGGATTCTGCTTTCTGCTAGGTCAGGGGTACTGGGAGACAGGGCTTGGGTACTGTATCTGTTAGGTAAAAGGAACTTGACTCGTATGTATGAATACTCTCTGCCAGAACATAATAGTCATTTGATTGTAGAGTCATTTGGGATGTTTCTTTTTCAAAATGGGACGATTATTCTTGCAAATTTCATTTCTGTTTTCCCTGGACTTGAGCGTTGTTTAGGTGACCGGAACAACACGAACAGTTTTGGGAGCAGGTTTAAAGTGCTATGAGATAGGACAAAGAAAGAAGAACTGGCAGGAGTCCATGGGATTTTTTACCTAAGTGAGCATTGGTCCAGAATATTCGTGGCCAGTCGAATTGCTTACTGGTCTTCTGATTAAGAGAAAGAAAATAAATCCTGAGGACTGTTCTGAAGTCCTACCTATTACCGTGTCAGTCACTGGAGGTGTTTGATCTCCATCAGACAAGTCCAGCCAGCAGTCCCAAGATTCAACCAATCAGGAAACCATGATTTTTCTGGGCTTCAAAACTAGAAAGCTAAAAACGACATTCCCCATCCTGTTCATACTCAGGGTTCTGGATGCAATGGGGTAAAGGCTTTCTTCCTTCAACTTGGGGCATTTTTTCTGCTAGCAACCAAGACTGTGGAGTATACTGTCTCTAGCGGCTGCAGGGGCAGCAGGAACCGGACTCTGGGCTCCAGTCCCAGCAGTTGAGGTGATGGTAGTTTTCTGATCCTGGCTTTTAATTCTCTGAATTGGAGCTGAGTTTAGGCGTCCTTGAAGTCAGGTGGCCTCCTGACTACTGCAGAGGAAGTGGTGACCTGGGTGGGCCAGTCAGGAGTGTTCTGGAAGTCAGTTGCAGAAGCCCCATCCAGAAACTGCTCCTCCAGTTCTGATTTCAGTTTAATATCTGTTCTGATATTAAATCCTTTCTGTTCAAAATAGCTAGAATAGTTTCTGAACTCTTGTCTGATATGGAGTACTGCAAAAGATTAAAGAAAAAAAAAGGACCTACAGTAAGTACAGTAAACCTGTCTTGTTGTTTCATTTCAGTAATAAGTAAAATCTTGGCAAAGACATTACTAAGGGGAAGACCTCTGAGTTAGAATAATAGTTCTTCTCTATAACATTGAATAACAAGAGAATTAGAGTGGTATCAAGTTTAGGAAGTGATGCCTGCTCCTCTTAAAGAGTCATTATACGTAAGTGTACACTACAGATTCTGAGAAGCTTGCAATAATGAAGCATGCTTGATTTTGTTTAAGCTCATATTTCCCATGCTTGAAAAGATAGTCATTATTTGGGGAGTGCTAGTTTACTTCAATTTAAGGGGACAAATACAGTTGAATTGATATCAATACCAAAACTATTCTTAAAGTAACATAGTACTTTGTAGTAACTTACTAAGGAAATACTTGAGACACCAAAAAAAAAATAAAATAAAAATTTGAAAAGCAAAGGCAGGATATAAAAGAAAAGTCAGCAAGCAGTAAAACCAATAAAATTATTAACGTATAAGTAATTGTTAATATGGTTATTAAACTTAATATTCCTATTAGGCAAAAGTCTTGAAAGGGAAGATAAAGTAAAATAGTAGCAATTAATTTAAAAGCCCATAATGTTTCAGCAAAAAACTAAGAAATGGAAAAGGAAGAATGAAAACAGTATGCTAATTTTTCTATTCTACACTAAGGGGGTCAACAGATTTAGATTTATTCTTGACACTGATAGAAAAATTCAGGAAATAAATGAAAGAATGAATACATACATACATATTTAATTTTAAGGTAACATAAAAGTATCAAGATTAATAGCTTTCAAATTAACAGAGAGAAAGACAAAAACCTGATAAAGAAAAAAATCAAGAAATCCTATTATTAGATGACAAATATAAAACAAAACCCAGTAGTGACAACTATAAGTATAAAAAGCTAAAACACTATTTTGGACTTTAAAAAATTCTAAACTACTTGCTCTATAAAGCAATCTATGAAAAACAACATTATATAGAAAACATAAAATAAACCAAGGGATAGACAAAGAAGTAATGAAAAATTCAAACCAAAGCAAAGCAGGAAGTCTTGATGTCAATACCAAAGTAAAATTTAAATTAAAAGAAGTTAGCTAGAGATAGAGGAGATTTTAATAATGCAAAAAATTGCACACTAATGTCAGAGGGGAGAGAAACCATTTTCTCCTCTGAGTGCCTGCCTCCCTTGAAATAGAAACTCCCCCACCTCTCAGAATTAAGTCCCAGGCCTCCAGATGTGCATCCCCTGTAGCTCTCCTATGTTCCTTCCACAGGGATGATCTATGCCATCAGTGAAATCAGAAAAAGATCATTGTGCATTCATGGGCTCCTCTCTTTGGCATGCTCTCTTAGAGCCACCAACTTAAAGTGAGTTCCAGGTGGAAACCTCCCTGGAACACAGAATGTTACCATTAATGTGTGACTTCAGAGCAATTCAGTCCCCCCTGCTCAAGTCACTAGAATGGACAGTAAAACGGTGTCCTTGCTATTCAAACATGACTTCAGGATACACTCCCTAGGATGCTCTTCCAACCTCATTGTTGTCCCTACCCCCACTACTTAGAAAGTTTGGGGCTACTGCCTTTTCCCATCCTAGCTACCCCATTTATAACTAAATAAAGTTTTAGAAAGTCAATTTTGGCTACAAATCCAAGCTTAATCCTCCAATGCAATTTAGCATGCAATGAAGCTCATATTTCATCCCAATTTGATTTCTGAGTGTCTTTCTCAATAGTTTATAAACTGAAAAGGAGAGAGCTGTGGGTAATGACACCCTCCAAACCTCCAAGATGGAGGCCATTAACTTTAATGAAAATACATTAAAGCAATATATAAGAAGAAATTGACAAAACCACATTCCAAGGGGACACTTAAGCACTCTCTTTCAATTCTTAACTGAACAAAAGGACAAAGACGAGAATAGGAGATAGAGAATTTGAACAAATAATAAGAGCTTTAATGAAAAGGTACACTGAAATTTGTGCTCTACAGAGAGAATAGGCCTTCTTTTCACATATTCATGGGGAAAAAAATCCACAAAATTTGATCATGTATTGTCTCAAATAGAATCTCAATAAAATAAAAAAGTGACGATTCTGGGGTATCTGGGTGGCTCAGCTGGTTAAGTATCTGACTCTTAAGCTCAGGTCATGATCTCACTGTCAGGAGATTGAGCCCCATATTGGGCTCTACACTGGGTGTGGAGCCTGCTTGGAATACTCTCTGTCTCTCTCCATCTACTCCTCTCCTGCTTTCCCTTGCTTGCAAAAGCGACAATTCAGAAGGAGGAGGACAGGGCACCTGGGTGGCTCAGTTGTTAAGTGTCTGCCTTCAGCTCAGGTCATGATCCCAGAGATCCTTGCTCAGTGGAGAGCCTGCTTCCCCCTTTCCCACTCCCCCTGCTTGTGTTCCCTCTCTTGTTGCCTCTCTCTGTCAAATAAATAAAAGAAATCTTAAAAAAAAAAAAAAAAAAAGGAAGAGGACAAAGATGGTGGAGGAGTAGGGGACCCTATTTCAACCAGTCCCCTGAATTGAGCTAGATATCGACCACACCATTCTGAACACCCATGAAATCAGCCTGAGATGTAAGAAGATTTTTCCGCATCTCTATAAACAGAGTATCTCCAGCAGTTGGTCTCCAGGTATGAAGCTGGGAGCCATGATTCTGCAGGCAGATATCGGAAGAACAAACAGAAGGGAGAGGGACCCTCCATAAGTGCTGGCAACCGGTAAGGTGAAACAACACAGGAGCGCGAAAAGTCTCCTGCCCTGGAGGCCAGGCACAGACTCGCAGACTTGTAGCGGCAGGGAAAGGACTTTACGGCAGCCCCCCCAGACTGAAACCTGGAGCTACAGGGGTGCGCATATGAACCGGGGGCAGCTGGTGGTTTTAGAAGCACAAAGGGCAGAGACATGTCTGGACCTGGAAGCGAGGTCTGGGAGTGCTGCTGTGGGGTGCACAATGCTGCGGTTGTTAGCAGCACGGACAGAAATGAAGACTGTGGGGCCTGGAAAACTCAGTGAAGATCAGACTGCAATCTCTGTTCTGAGACAGAGGTTCGGATACAGTCATTTCTGCTCTGACTCTTGGAAGAGATGCAGAAAGCCACCAGAGAGCAAAAGCCCCCCAAAAATGGTTTTCATTGAGCCCGCCCCCCCACAACAAGGGGAGAGCAACTCTGCCCAAACAGGGTTGCCTGAGTAACAGCACATCAGGCCCCTCCCCCAGAAGACAGGCTGGAAGAACAAGAGGCCAACAACCTGAAGGTCCCCATAAGACAGGTACATCTTGCTTAGGTTGTGGTCAATAATTTGGACTCTGTACATTTCCTCAACCACCCCCCAGCAGAATGACTAAGAGGAGGAACCCCCAACAAAGGAAAGAACCAGAGAATGTGGCTGCTGCCACAGAACTACTGGGTATAGATATAACCAATATGTCAGAAGTTGACTTATAGTAGCAATTATCAAGGTGATATCTAGGCTTGAGAAAAACATTAACAACAATATAGAATCTCTAAGGGCAGAAATGAGATCTAATCAAGCCAAACTTAAAAACGCAATGAATGAAATGCAGTCTAAGCTGGAGACTCTGACTGCCAGGGTAAATGAGGCAGAAGAACGAATTAGTGAGCTAAAGGATAAGATGATAGAAAAGATGGTAATAGAGGTGGCATGGGAAAAATAAATTAAAACCCAAGGAATCAAACTGAGAGGGATGAGTGACAGAATGAAATGTTCCAATATCAGAATTATTGAGATCTCTTACAGGATGGAGAGAGAAGGAGCAGTCTAGAAGATACATTTGAGCAAATTATAGCTGAGAATTTCCCTTATCTGGGGAAGGAAACAAGTATTCGTGTCCAAGAGGCAGAGAGTTCCTCTCCCAAGATCAATGAGAACACACTGCTCCCACGACATATAATAGCACAATTTGCAAATCTTAGATCCAAGGAAACAATCTTGAAAGTGGCAAGAGGGAAGAGATTTCTTACGTACAGAGGGAGGAACATCACAATAACATCAGACTTGTCCACAGAGACCTGGCAAGACAGAAAGGGCTGGCAAGACATATTCAGGGTACTAAATGAGAAGAACATGCAGCCAAGAATACTTTATCCAGAAAGGCTTTCATTCAAAATGGATGGAGACACAAGGAGCTTCCAAGACTGGTAGAAATTGAAAGAATATGTGACCACCAAGCCAGCCCTGCCAGAAATATTAAAGGGGGAGTTCTATAAAAGAAGAAAGACCCCAAGAGTGATATAGAACAGAAACTTACTGGGACAATCTATAGAAACAAGGACTTCACAGGCAACATGATGACAATAAAATCATATCTTTCCATAATCACCCTCAGCGTGAATGGCCTAAATGCTCCCATGAAATGGCATGGGGTTGCAGATTGGATAAAAACACAGGACCCATCCATATGCTGTCTACAAGAGACTCATTTTGAACCTAAAGATACATCCAGACTGAAAGTAAAGGGATAGAGAACCATTTTTCATGCCAGTGGACCTCAAAAGAAAGCTGGGATAGAAATTCTCATAACAAATTAGATTTTAAGCTAGACTGTAGTTAGAGATACATAAGGACACTATATCATGCTTAAAGTGTCTATTCAACAAGAGGATCTAACAATTGTAAATATCTATGCCCCCAACATGGGAGCATCCAACTACATAAGCCAACTGTTAACCAAAATGAAGAGATGTATTAATAATAATATGCTAATAGTAGGAGACCTCAACACTCCACTCAACAACAGACAGATCATCTAAGCAGAAAATCAACAAAGAACCAAGAGCTTTGAATGACACACTGGACCAGATGGACCTCATAGATATATACAGAACATTCCATGATAAAACAACAGAATACTCATTCTCGAATGCACATGGAACTTTCTCCAGAATAGAACACATAGTGTATCATGAATCAGGTCTCAACTGACACCAAAAGATTGAAATTATCCCGTGCATATTCTCAGATCATAAACCTTTAAAACTGGAACTCAATCACAAGAAAAAATTTGGAAGAAATTCAAACACTTTCCAAGTGCTTAAGAATGTTTGGGTCAACCAGGAAGTCAAAGAAGAACTTAAACAATTCTTGGAAACCAATGAGAATGAAAACACATTGGTCCAAAACCTATGAGTTACTGCAAAGGTGGTCCTGAGAGGGAAATACATAGCCATCCAAGCCTCAATCAAAAAAAAATAGAAAAATCGCAAATACACAAATTAACTTTACACCTTAAAGAACTGAAGAAAGAACAAGTAAGGCCTAAAAAAGCATTAGAAGAGAAATAATTAAGATTGGAGCAGAGATGAATGAATTGGAAATCAGATATACAGTAGAACAGATCAGTGAAAATAGAAGCTTGTTCTTTGAAAGAATTAATAAGATCAATAAACCACTTGCCAGATTTATCCAAAAGAAAAGAGAAAGGACACAAATTAATAAAATTATGAATGAAAGGGGAGAGATCATGACTAACACCAAGAAAATAGAAACAATTATTAGAAATTATTATCAACAACTATATGCCAATAAATTAAGCAACCTGGAAGAAATGGATGCATTCCTGGAAACCTATAAACTACCAAGACTGAAACAGGAAGAAATTGACAACCTGAATAGACCAATAACCAGTAACAAGATTGAAGCAGTGATCAAAAACCTCCCCCCCACCAAGAAAAAGAGTCCAGGGCCTGGCGAATTCCCTGGGGAATTCTACCAAACATTCAAATAAGAAATAATACCTATTCTCCTGAAGCTGATTCAAAAAATAGAAACAGAAAGAAAACTTCCAAACTCTTCCAATGAAGCCAGCATTACCTTAATCCCCAAACCAGGCAAAGATCCCCATCAAAAAGGAGAATTACAGACCAATATCCCTGATGAATATGGATGCCAAAATTCTCACCAAGATCCTAGCTAATAGGATTCAATAGTACATTAAAAGGATTATCCATCACTACCAGAGATTTATCCTGGGATGCAAGGGTGGTTCAACATTTGCAAATCAATCATTGTGATAGAACACATAAATAAGAGAAGAGACATGAATCACATGGTCCTCTCAATTGATGCAGAAAAAGCATTTGACAAAATACAGCATCCTTTCCTGATTAAAACTCTTCAGAGTGTAGGGAAAGAGGGAATATTCCTCAATTTCATAAAATCCATCTATGAAAAGCCCAAAGCAAATATCATTCTCAATGGAATATTACTCAGCCATCAGAAAGGATGAATACCCAATATTTGCATCAACATGGATGGGACTGAAGGAGATTATGCTAAGTGAAATAAGTCAAACAGAGAAAGACAATTATCATGTGGCTTCACTTATTGGTGGAACATAAGGAATAGCATGGAGGACAGTAGGAGAAGGAAGGGGAAAATGAAGGGGAATCAGAGGGGGAGATGAACCTTGAGAGACGATGGACTCTGGGAATCGAACTGAGGGTTTTTTTTGTGGGGGGGAGGGAGATGAGCCCAGTGATGGGTATTAAGAAGTGTATGTATTACATGGAGCCCTGGGTGTTATATGCAAACAATGAATCATGGAACACTACATCAAAAACTAATGATGTACTGTATGGTGACTAACATAATATAATTTTTAAAATTATAATTAAAAAGTGACAATTCTACCTGCCATATTCTCTGACTATAGAAATAAAACTGGAAATTAACAATACAAAGCAACAGTAAAATAAAATTTAAAATAGATTAAAAATATTAAATAATCCTAACTTTCTAGTCAAAGAGATAAAATCAGTTTCAGAAAGTTAAATTATATTTCCACATAGGTTTCAACATATTTTGTGCATATAGCAGTATATCTCAAGGGTGAGGCATACTTAGCATTCATGGATTCTATATCAGAAAGTAGGGGAAGTTAAGGCCATCAGCCAATGGAGATGGGACTCGATGGAGAAATACTTCTTCCTTTGTCCCTTAAGGAGAAAATGCTGTAACACACTTAGTATAGTCCTCAGAATATCCTTATGGGATTAAAGATCACTCTTCCATTAACAATCATCAACCCAGTAATGCACCTATGAATTGGATTTCCCTCCTTTCCCTGGTCTCTCACTCCCACTTCCTGGTATCACTTCTCAAATAAACTCCTTGCACATAAGATCTTTTCTCAGGCTCACCTTTCCCTCTTGCAGGAACACAAGGTGAGACAAGCATGGTCCTGGAAAGCTCACCTTGGGATGGTATCTGGAACCCAATTCACCAATCAGGTGACAATGAGAACCCCACTGTGGTGGAATAAACTTCAGGTAACTGAGAGAGGATTAGAAACATCACCACAAAAGGATGCCTATAAGTGCTGAATACATTTAACTACAGAATTAAGAATAAAGCAAAGGCATAATAGGGTCTCAGAACAGAGTAAAAATGTTTTATGTCTGGATATTATGAGAATTATAAAGCCAATAAAACTTGGGAAGAAAAAGGAGAAAGAAATAGGAATGATGGTAAGTATATTAATTGCTTTATCTGTAATAGTTTAGAGTTAAAAGATATCATTTAGAGCTGACAATCCAAGAAGGAGAAATATAATGATATTTAACAAAATAAAGAGTTAAGAAGTAGTATTATCAACTAAAATATTATTGGAGAAGAAGGGTCAGAGGAAATAAATGTGCTAAGTTTTAAGGCGGTGGGTTAGGGAATTAATAGATACTGTCCAAAGTAATAGAGGACTTAGGGTATTAGGTATTAGAAAAAACAAAATCATAAGCCTCTCTTAATATAAGAAAAAAATATACATGTGCATATGCATGTGCAAAGAATACTAACCACTTAGTCAAAGACATTTTGAAAACTGCTAGAACAGGGTACATAAAATAATACAATGGAACAAAGATCAAGCTTATTTGAATATCAGTAAAATAAATGTATATGTTGAAAGAAAGATTTCCAGACTGGATCACAAAATAAAACCCATTTTATGCTTTATTCAGGAGATGTATCTAATACAAAATGACCCAGAAAGTTTTAAAGATAAATACGAGGCAAACATCTGCCAAAATAAAAATAGGTTCATGATCTAAATATTTAAAAAAAGGTGGAAGTCAGACCAAAAAGCAATAAACTATGCATAAAAATAACTTTCTTAAACCTAATGGTCACAATTCACAGTAAGTAAATAATTATGAATCTTTTATGTCCCAAATAACACTTCTGCAAATTTTATAAAATAAAAATTACTGAGCCTATAAGGAGAAATAGAAATATATTCAACTAATATAAATCATCACATTATTAGACCTAAAAAAGACAATTACGTAACCCTGTTGCCACCAAAACATTTGGAAAACAACTGAATAGCCACTCTTCATTATTAAAACTTAAGTAAAATTGGAAAAGATGATTATTTACTTAGTATGATAAATCTGTCTCAGCCCAAAGTCAGCATCATGCTTAAAAGAGAAAACAATAGAAGCATCCCCACCAAAAATTATGTATAAAATAATTTTGACTACTGTCAGTAATATTATATATTATACTGTACTAGAGGAAAGAGCCAATGCTATCAACCAAGAGGAAAAAAGTAGAGACAGGAGAAATGGAAATGAACAGCTAAAACTATCCAATGGAAAACTGAAAAAAAAATAGCTTCACATATACAAACAGTAATCAGAAAAAAATATATGATGAACGTAAAGTTAGTATTTATAATGGCAACAAAAATCTTAAAAACCTAGGGATGAATTTAACAAGAAATGTGTAAGACTATACAGAAACAGTAATACTTTAGAACATTACTGAAGGATACAGAAGAACAAAGGGAAACACATTCTTAGATGTCAGCCAAATATTATTTTAAAACACCAAAACTTTGGGGCACCTGGGTGGCTCAATGTGTTAAGTGTCTGCCTTCCGGTCAGGTCATGATCTGGGGTCCTGGGATCGAGCCGTGCCTTGGGCTCCCTGCTTGGCACGGAACCTGCTTCTCCCTCTCCTCCCCCTGCTCATGCTCACTCATATGCTCTCTCTCTCTCTGTGTCAAATAAATAAAATCTTAAAAAAAAAACAAAAAAACTAGACAAAATGATTCTAACGTTTATAAGGCAAAACAAGAAAAACTGGAAAACATGAGATAAGTAAAGAAGTAAAAGGTCTAGTGCCATTGGATATGCCACTAGATATGTTTATTTTATAGTTTCAAAAATTAAAACAGTGTAATATTAACCCATAAATAGACAACCAAAGGAACATAATAGAAATTTCAGTAATAGGACCAAATGTATATAATTCACATATATGTAACACATAATTTTATATGTGTTAAAGGTAGAATTTCAAATCAAAGTTTAAAGATGGACTTTTAACAAATAGTGTCAGGACAATTGGATAACCATTTGGAAAAAATTAAGTTGAAACTATCTCACAGTATATACAAATATAAATTCTATAGAAAATGAAACTAAAAGAATTATTACATTAAAATAAAGGAGAATTCTTTTATAACCCTGTAATGATTAAAAATAAATGACTAATAAATTTTGCATAAAAATAAATTATGCATGGTGAAAAAAACAATAAGCAAACACACACACACAATAAGCAAAATCAAAAGACAGTGACAAATTGGGGGGAATTATTTCCAAGTCATATAATAGATAAAGGGCTAATCTCTCCAATGTAGAAATAAATCCTAGAAATAAAGATTAATAACCTAACAGAAAAATGGGAAAAGAATATGAACAGGCAGTTCAGAAATGTAAATGGCTTTTAAACACAATCCACACTTAGTAAGGGAAATTATAAATGAAAACTCTATTGAGATATCTATCAGAAGGGCAAAACAGGCACTTGCATCGCTTATGCATGTGTAAATTGGTTAAAACCATGGAGGATAATATTGTAGTATCTGTCAAAATAATAAATGGTATACCTCTGGCCCATCAATTCTACTGCTGGGAATTTGTCCTACAGATATGCTTAGACATATATGAAATTGATGCACAAATCATTCAACAAAGCACTGTTTATAATAGCAAATATTGGAAGCAATCCAAATGTCCATCAATAGAGAACTGGTAAATTAATTTGGGTTAATATGAGGCTATTTTTTTAAATTGTGGATACTTTTTTTTTCTTTTATAGATTTTATTTATTTATTTGACAGAGGGAGAGAGATCACAGGAGGCAGAGAGGGGGACGAGAAGCAGGCTCCCCACTGAGCAGGGAGCCTGATGCGGGCATTGATCCCAGGACCCTGAGATCATGACCTGAGCCAAAAGCAGAGGCTTTTAACCCACTGAGCCACCAAGGTGCCCTAAATTGTGGATACTTTCTATGTAATATGAAAAGATCATCATATTAGTTTTTCAGGGATGCTATAACAAATCACCACAAACTGAGTGGCTTTAAAACAACAGAAATTTATTCTTCCACCATTCTGGAGGGAAATCTCAAATCAAGATGTTGGCAGTACCACATATCCTGTGAAGGCCCTAGAAATGATCTGCTCCACGCTTTTCTCCTCGCTTCTAGTGGTTTCCAGCAATCCTTCCCATTTCTTAACTTGTAGCCTTCATTTCAGTATCTATATCCATCTTCATGTGCTATTCTCCTCTTGAATGGTGTTTGATTAAGTAACTGGGTTTTATAGGTAGCCAAGTTCACATGTAAAACTAAGCATCATAATTGCCAAGATATGTATTGAATGTAAAACAAGATACAAAATAGTGTATACCTTTCATTTACGAGGAAGAGGAAGAATTGATATTGCTTGCGTTGGCATAAATTGGCATAAATTCTGGAAGGATTCTCATGTGTGCATGTGTAACTGGTTCGGTACAAGGAAAGGAACAAGAATTTATTGAATACCTTTTATTGTTATTTGGTATTTGAACCATGAAATGTACTACCTAGGCAAAATGTTTAAATTTTTTTTAAGGTATAACTGTAATAGTAGGTTCTGGTGTGGGAAGAGGCTGATTATTAGAACAAGACAAAGTCCCAAAATAGACACACACACACTAAAATTGGTTTTTCAAATGAGCGGTAGGTAGAACTAGAGGTTAACTTTGTGTTCTTTTGCCTATCTGTATTGTCTAATTCCTCAATGAACTTATTTCTTCTTCTTTAAAATGTTTAAAAACTGGTAGCCTCTCATTTTGTTTAAAGATACATTTCTTACCTTGAAGGGTTTGAAGGGAAGAAAGAAAGGAGAAAGAATTTCAGGTATGTATATTTCAGGAATCTCAGGTATATATTTCAGGTATATTTCAGGTATTGATGAAACAGAACTATAAGTGAGACATGATCTTTAGGGAAACTGACATGATCATCCTCTTCTAGTATTGATTTCTTTCCATTGACACTTTTTTTTTTTAACACACTGAGTAATCCTGTGCAGACCCATAGGTACAAATTCCATACATATGTGACTGAGTTCTGAGTCAGTATCTCTGGTGTAGATCTTCCTTTTGTTGGCCCAACATGTCCTAATGGACGTCCCACAACAAACTCAATAGGCTTACAAAGGAGCTACTCATCGCCTCTCCTACCTCCCAAATCTGTTCTATTCATAGAGAAGTCTGTATCACTGGTACCTTCTCAGACTCTCCTTGTTCCCTACTCTCCCACATCTATTTGATAACCAAGCACTTACTAATTCCCTCTCCTGAATAACTCTACAATTCATCTATAGTGTATTTTCACTGACTCTTTCATTTCATTTTTTTTCCAGTTTTTAATCAACATCCATCACTGTACAAATTAAGGTATATAGCATAACAGTTTAACTTACACCTATTGTAAATTCATTACTGCAGTAAGTTTAGTGAGCATCCATTATCTCAAAAAGGTATGTTAAGAAGAAGAAGAAAAAAATGTTTTTCTCATAATAAGAACTCTTAGGATTTACTCTCTTAATTTTCCTACATATCGTACAGCGGTGTTAACTATAGTCATCATGTTTATTACACCCAAGTTCTTATTTATCTTATAACTAGAAGTTTGTACCTTTTCACCAACTTTCTCAATTCCTCCAACCACCCCACCACTTTTTCTATAAGTTTCTATAATGTTTTTTATTTTTTACATTCCAGACATAGATGAACTCATACAGGATTTGTCTTTCTTTCTCTGACTTATTTCACTTAACATAATGACTTTAAGGTCCATTTTCACAAATGGCAAGATTTCCTCGTTTTTATGGCAGAATAATATTCCATTGTGTATATATACCAGAATTTCTTTATCTGTCAGTGAACACTTAAGTTGTTTCTATATCTTGGTCATTGTAAATAATGCTGCTATAAACATAGGGGTGCAGATATCTCTTCAAGTTAATGTTGTTTCCTCTTAATATATCCCCAGAAGTGGAATTACTGAATCATACAATAATTCTATTTTTAATTATTTGAGTTTACAGCCATTATTGTCTTAAATATATTTTCTCTTTCTCCTCTCCTTCTATAATGTGGATTTTCTTCTTATTGTGTCCTACAATTCCCATAGGCATTCTTCATTTTTTTTTCACTTTTTTTTTTTTACTCCTCTGACTGGATAATTTCAAAAGTCCTGTCTTCCAGGTCCCTGTTCTTTCTTTGACATGGTTGAGTCTGCCTTTGAAGCTCTGTATTGAACTCTTCAGTTCAGTTACTGTATTTTACAACTCTAGGAATTCTGGGATTTTTTTAAAATGCTTTTTATTTCTTTTTTGAACCTCTCATATTATTTATGCATTGTTTTTCTAATTTATGTTCAGTTTTCTGTGTGCTCTTGGACGATTATCCTGAATTCTTTGTTGCAGTCCATAGATCTCCACTTCATTAGGATCAGTTATTAGAACTTTATGGATTTCCTTTCGTGGTGATATATTTGCCTGATGTTTCATGATCCTTGATTCCTATGCTGGTAGCTGTACATTTGGGTAAGTGGTCTCCTCTTCCAGACTTTACAGGTTCATGTTAGAGACAGTTCTTCACTAGTTAGCTGGGCTTGAGTTTCTGTTGGTAACCTTAGGCAAGTGGGGCCTTCTAAGAGTGTTTAATCCAGGGCAAGGCAACTGTTTGCTCTCTGAGGTCAGGGGTGGTGGGACATGCCACTGGCTGAGAACAGCTGCTAGGACTACTGGCTTGATTCCCTGCCCAAGTGGGGTTGTAGGATGGGCTCTGCTGTTGCCTAGACTCTCTGATCAGGGTTCTTAGACAGTCAGGCCTGAGTATTACCCTCAGTAGCAGGTGGGGCAACAGGACAGGATGCAGGGTCTGCACAGCTCATTGTTTGGGGACCCAAATAAAGCAGGCGTGTGCATCAGATAATCCTGTTCTGGTGAAGCCAGCCACTGGTTTTGCTCTGCAGACAAGGAAAGTCCTAGGCTGTTCAAGTGCTACTGTAAGCACGGCTGTTGGATGGGTTATACAGCTTCCCATGTGGTGTGGGAAGTTTCCCTGGTTGGGTGGGCTGAAGGCTGTATTCAGCAATATGGGGGGATATGAATTAGTTCCCTGTCTAGGCACAGCAAGTGGGGTTCTATAACACCTCCTTACCTGGGAGGACTAGGAAGGCCAACTCCAGCAACTCCTAAATTTTCCTGAAGAGGCTTTCTGGTAGGGAGAACTCAGATCCAAATCCACAGGAGGTATGGCTGTGAGTTAGTACCTCTGCTGCATGTGGGAAGACCAGGCTACAGGGCTGGCAAAAATCCTTGTTTGGGGACCCAAATTAGTAGATTTAGACCACACTATGTTCCCTGGCCAAACTGCCCCCTCCCCTGACTTGGTCTGCAGATAAGCAGAACTGCTATTTGGGATTACTAGTCGGGTTGTGCTGGTAGGAACTCTATCCAGATCTNCTTTGGAAGCCATACAGTCTCTGATACAACTACTCAGTTCTTCTGTTTTTATGTTTTAAAAGCCCCCAAAAAAAAAAAAAAAAAGGCCCCTCAACACTTCTTCATCACGATTAGATTCTCAGTGGTTGAGCCTAGCACATGACCCTACAGTCTCTGTAGTACAAAACCAGCGTAGGGGCTCCCACAGAATGATCCATGATCCTGGGGGGTCCCGAATGTACTTACCAGGCTGTCTCTTCCCACTGGAGGAACTGTAGGCATGGTGCTATGGTGGCCTGGGGGAAGAGAAGCTGTTCCTCTTACTTTTCTAATGCAGTCTGCCTTGGTTCCTCCAGGGCAGGAGGGGGGGTGGGGGGGCGGTGCTTCAGCCTCTCTCTAGTGTTCTAGGATTATCTCAATGGTGTTTTGTCCATGAGTAGCTAGCTGTTAGTCATTCTTATGAGAAGGAGAAAAGTCAGGAGGAAGCTACCTTACCATTTGGTAACATCACTTTTTCATTCTTTTTTTTTTTTTTTTTTTAATTGAAGTATAGTCAACCCAGTTAGGTTAGTTTCGGGTATACATCATGATTCAACAAGTTTATAAGCTATGCTGTGCTCCCCATCTGTCACCACACAAGACTGTTAAAATACCATTGACTCTATTCCCTATGCTGTACGTTTCATCCCTGTGACTTACTCATTCCATGACTGGAAGCCTGTACTCTCACTCCCCCTCACCCATTTTGCAGGTTCCCCCACCCCCCTTCCCTCTGGCAACCAGTAGTTACCTGTTTTTATGTATCCATTTCTACTTTTGGCTCTTTAACTTGCTTTTTAGGTACCACATATAAATGAAATTCTATGGTATTTGTCTTTCTCTGACATTTCACTTAGCATAAAATAGTCTAGGCCCATTCATATTGTCACAAATGACAGGATTTCATTCTTTTTTTATAGTTAATAGTCCATTATTTGTTTATATATATCACATCTTCTTTATTCATTGATCTATTGATGGACACTTGGGTTGTTTCCACATCTTACTATAGTAAATGATGCTGCAATGAATATAGGGTTGCATATATCTTATCCAATTGTTTTTTGTTTACCCAATTACTGGATCATATGGTCTTTCTATTCTAAAAATTTTGAGAAACCTCCATGCTGTTTTTCACAGTGCCTGTGCCAATTTACATTCCCACGACAGTGCATGAGGGGTCCTTTTTCTCAAGATTTTTGCCAATGCTCGTATTTCTTGTCTTTTTTATTTTATCATTCTAAGAGGTATAAGATGATATCTCATGGTAGTTTTGATTTGCATTTCTCCAATGATCAATGATGAGCATCTTTTTCTGTGTCTGTTGATTGTCTGTATGCCTTCTTTGGAAAAATATTTTTAACCAGATAATTTGATTTTTTTGGTGTTTGGTTATGTACGTTATTTATTTGGGGTATTAACTCCTTATCAAATATATCACTTGTAAATATCTTTTCCCATTCAGTAGGTTGCCTTTTAGTTTTGTTGATAGCTTTTTTCACTTCACAGAAGTGCTAAAACTTTTCATTTTGGTGCAGTCCCAATAGTTTATTTTTGCTTTTGTTTTCCTTGCCTAAGGAGATATATCTTAAAAAAAACATACTGCTATGACCAATGTCAAAGAAATTACTGCCTATGTTCTCTTTTAGGAGTTTTATGGTTTCAAGTCTCCAATCCTTTTGTGTGCAGTGTAAAAAAGTGGTCCAGTTTTATTTTCTTACATGTAACTGTCCAGTTTTCTTAGCATCATTTATTAAAGAGATCATCTTTTCTTCATTGTATATTCTTCCCCCCTTTGTTATAGATTAATCAACCATATACATGTGTGTTTATTTCTGGGCTTTCTATTCTGTTGGTCTATGTATCCATTTTTGTGTCAGTACCATACTATTTTAATTACTACAGCTTTCTAATAAATCTTGGAATCTAGAATTGTGATACCTCCAGTTTTGTTCTTTCTCAAGATTGCTTTGGCTGCTTGGAGCCTTTTCTGGTTTCATACAAATTTTAGCATTATTCTAGTTCTATGCAAAATACTATTGGTATTTTGATAGGGATTGCATTGAATCTTTAGATTGCCTTATGTAGTATGGACATTTTAACAATATTAATTGTTTCAATACATGAGGATGGAATATCTTTCCATTTGTTTGGGTCATCTTCAATTTCTTTCATCAATGTTTTATAGTTTTCAGAGTACAAATCTTTCACTACTGATTTCTGGGAATTAATTTTGTATCCTGCAACTTTACTAAATTCATTTATAACTTCTAATAGCTTTTTTGGTAGCATATTTAGAGTTTTCTATGTATGGTATCATGTCATCTGCAAATAGTGACAGTTTAACTTCTTCCTTAGCAACATGGATGCCTTTTATTTCTTTTTGTTGTCTGATTGCTGTGACAAGGATTTCCAGCATTATGCTGAATAATAGTGGTGAGTGGACATCCTAGTTTTGTTCCTGACCTTAGAGGAAAAGTTCTCAGTTTTTCCCATTGAGTATAATGTTAGCTTTGGTTTGTCATATGTGGTCTTAAAATGTTGAAGTATGTTCCTTCTAAACCCACTTTGTTGAAAGTTTTTATCATGAATAGATGTTGAATTTTATCAAATGCTTTTTCCACATCTATTGAGAAGATTATATGATTTTTATCTTTTGTTTTATTGATGCAATGTATCACATTGATTGATTTGTGAATATTGAACTATCTTTATATTCCTGGAATAAATTCCACTTGTTTGTGATGAATGATACTTTTAATGTATTATTAAATTAGGTTTGCTAATATTTTATTGAGGATTACTGAAGATTCACTGATGTATTTGGAAGCTTTCTTTCCTTTTTTATTTTTTGGATTAGTTTGAGGAGAATGTTTGGTATAATTCACCTGTGAATCAATCTGGTCCTGGGCTTTTGTTTCTTGGGAGCTTTTTAATTATTGATTCAACTTTGTTATTTGTAACTGGTCTGTTCAGATTTTCTGTTTCTTCCTGATTCAGTTTTAGAAGATTGCGTTTCTAGGGATTTATCTATTCTTTTAAGTTGTCCAGTTTACTGGCATATAATTTGGTCATAGTCTCTTATAATTCTTTGTTTTTCTGTGGTGTCAGTTGTTACTTCTCCTCTTTCACTTTTGATTTTATTTATTTGGGTCCTCTCTTATTTTTCTTAATGAGTCTAGCTAAAGGTTTATCAATTTTATCTTTTTAAAAAAACCAACTCTTTCTTTCCTTGATTTCTTCCCTATTTTTTAGTCTCATTTCATTTATTTCTGTTCTGATCTTTATTAATATCCTTTCCCCAATATCAATAGGCTTTGTTTGTTCTTCTTTTTCTAGTTCCATTAGGTGTAAGGTTAGATTGTTTCTCTGAGATTTTTCTTATTTCTTGAGGTAGCCCTTTATTGTTAAATATTTCCATCTTAGAACTGTTTTTTTTGCATCCCACAGATTTTGGAACATTGTGCTTTTGTTTTCATTTGTTTCCATGTATTTTTTAATTTCCTCTTTGATTTCTTCATTGGCTGTTCACTAGCATGTTTTGTAGCCTCCACTTGTTTGTGGGTATTTTTGTTTGTTTTTCTTATAACTGATTTCTAGTTTCATATCATTGTGATTGGAAAAGATGTATGACATTATTTCAATCTTCTTAAAGTTGTAGAGTCTTGTTTTGTGGCCTAACATGTGATCTGTCCTGGAGAATGTTCCATGTGCACTTGAAAAGAATGTGTATTCTGCTGTTTCTGATGGAATGTTCTCTTTTATGTCCATCTGGTCTAATATGTCTTTCAAAGACACTTTATTTATTTTCTGCCTGGACGATCTATCCATTGATGTAAGTGGGGTGTTAAAGTCCCCTCCTATTATTGTATTGATGTCACTTTCTCTCTTTATGTCTCTTAATACTTGCTTTATGTATTTAGGTACTCCAATGTTGGGTGCATATATATCTACAGTTGTTATATCCTGTTGGATCAATTTATTTATTACTATGTAATACCCTTCTTCATCTCTTATTATAGTCATTGTTTTAAATTCTATTTTGTATTGCTATCCTGGTTTTTGTTTTTGCTTCCATTTGTGTGGAATATCTTTTTCCATCTCTTTCACTTTTAGTCTGTATGTGTATTTAGGTATAAAGAGAGTTTCTTATAAGCAGCATAGTTGGATCTTGTTTTTTATCCATTCCTCCATTCTATCTTTAGGGTGGAGCATTTAGGCCATTACATTTAAAGTGACTATTAATAGGTATGTACTTATTGCCATTTTGTTCATTGTTTTCTGGTTATTTACATTCTCTTATTTCTTATCTGCAATTCTTGAATGGTGTAATCTATCTTCCATATTAGCATAGAAGTTGCTCTTCCAAAATGAAAACCACATGTCATCTAAAAATCCACTTTGACTTCTAGTAAAGTGCATTGTATATAACAGAAACTCCATAAACTCTTTTGAGATAAATGAATAAATAAACTGGATGACTGACAGTTGAGTAGCTTCAGTCAGTTATTTTCAGACTTATTAGCTATAAAACAATTGTTAGAAGAATGCCAGCCATTTAAAGACATTTGTCCATTCTTAACCTTTGAGATAACTGGCCATATCCCATCAAACTACTGTAGATGAAGTTGTTTTTCTTTGTAAGTTTCTTGATTTTACTAAATCTGCCAGAAACAACGATCATACTTCATATGAAAGTTTGGAATTGAATACATCAATAGTAATAATCCTAATAACTACAACAGGATTTCTGTAATATTATAGACACCGTGGAGATGTATTTCCTAGTGGCAATTTAAAATTCAGAATTCTTTTAGCTCCAAACGCATATATATTGTACAACAGAAAGGAATACTCTCCCTTAAATAAAAGTGACTAATTCTCATCCACTAAATTGTTATTCAAAACACATTCTTTGTAAGCGTACCTAAACACATTTCTGTAAAGCTAAAAGCATTCAGAGATATATAGCACTCATCTTGCTATAAATTTAAATGCAATCCTGACCTGTATTTTTATGAATTAATAAAAATGTTACTTGGGTAATCCAGGTTCTGCAATTAATCAAGAGAACTGTGTCTTTAAGAGAGTATCCTAGCAACCTTTCAGCAGCTCAGGAAAGACCCAACTGACAATATACACCGATTTAATTATGCTGCTGGCTCTATCAAACTTTGCAGTTAATCAAAAAAATACTTAAAAACAGAAACAGAAATTAAGTCAGAGCTGAAAATGAGAACTGGTGAAGGAACTTAAGGGAGGAATTTCATAACTAAAGGAGAACTTTTTACTTGGAACATGTTTTTAAATAGAGTAGAAATGAAATTGGTAAAATTATGATTTCACAAAGAAATTGGTAAAGTTATGATTGCTATGGGGGTGTCAGAACCAACATATTGATTACTCTAAGAGATTGGTAGTCCAGGACCAAAATTACATTGGGATAATCACAGCTTTAAGAATATATTTAAAACTTGCAACCCTACTACATTTTCTAGTGGCAATGCATTTTCTGGGACCTAAACCCTGGAAAAATGTTTCTCTTGAGTACACATTTGGGAAATAGCTAATTTCATTACCACCACTTCCTTCAACCACCACTCCTCCTACCTCATCACCACTACCACCACCGCTGTTTTACATGGCCCAATACTTGGCACCATCTTTATCTGTTTATATCTATATCTGTTTATAACAGATTATATAGCAATAGGTCTATCCTTGATGAGGTGGGAGTTTTTGGTAGTAGCCATCTAAATCAAGGAAGCCAGAGAAAGACAGATGGAGACTTTATATGGCATATAAAATCTAAACTAATGAAAACATGACCTTCTTCATCTATAAGTAAACACTACCACTAGGATGTATATAGAAATTCTTGTTTGTATACATCAGTCTTCACAGATGCAAAAAGTGGACACACGAGAAATTTGAATGCTTAGTTCTAATTTTTCTTTTATTTAACATAGTCCCTATTTATAGGCTAATATCATTTAGATAATTTTAATATTTACCAAACCTCAAACACAGAAACTACTTGCCTGGACCATTAATACATGCACACACTCATACACACACACACACACACACACATTTTCTCAAACTTTGAAAAAGCTGATCTTTTAAATTTAATAAACTTGTTGCTGTGCCAAAACGTATGTTCTACAAAGAAGGTGAAATTTAAACCACATTGATTAGTTCTTCAGGAAATGCTGTAGAAGGCTTTTCAGGAAGCTTGGGTATTATAGACTATGATAGAGGAATGACATATGAACCACCCAATCTTTTTGGTCCTGGTTATTCAAATGGCATTCCTCTTTCCTACCTAGTTTCACTCTTCTGATATATTAACCACAGAGAACTGACAGTTACAGATCATAACTATTGTAGCCATGAAAAAGACAGTGGTTTGTTTCTAGTCCAGAAAAGTACAGTGTGAGGGGCAAAGGTGAGTTCACATACTGTACATGCAAACTGTGATCCCAAGCTGTGCTAAATTTCAATTTGCAAAACCCTGCAGATAACCAATCTAAATAGGAATGCCCCCAACCACCACCTACTAATGTTAGCTTAGAGCACTGGTTTTCAATCTTGAGTTGCAACAGAATCCCTAGAAGACTTGTACAAATACAGACTGCCTTACCTCCAGAGTTTCTGATTTAGGAGGTCTGGGCTGGATCCTGAGAATTGGCATTTCTAACGAGTTCCTGGGGGACACTGGTGAGGCTTGGGGGCTGGGTTTAAGATATGCTTTGAGAACTACTGCCTAAAATACAAAGCAAATTTGTTTATTTTAAACTAGACTTCAGAGTTGTGTGCCCCATTGATTCTGGACCCCAGTGATAATGTTTGAGGTGATAACTTTTTTTTTTAAGATTTTATTTATTCATTTGACACAGAGAGAGAGATTACAAGTAGGCAGAGAGGCAGGCAGAGAGAGAGGAGAGAGGAGGAAGCAGGCTCCCTGTTGAGCAGAGAGCCAGATGTGGGTGGGCCTCGATCCCAGGACCCTGGGATCATGACCTGAGCCGAAGGCAGCGGCTTTAACCCACTGAGCCACCCAAGCGCCCTTGAGGTGATAACATTAACAGATTTTCCTAGCATATGTTCTTTGGTTGTATTGATTCTATTTCTCTACTGGAAAAATATTTTGGATATGAAACGTAGAGATTCGTGATTATTTGAATGAGCTCTTCTGTAAATACTTAGGAGAGTAAACTTTATGGATGTCACTGATATTAGAAACAAACATCGAAGCTAACTTCAAGATTTGGAGGGACGTTCTTGTAGAAGGAAAAAAAAAGTGCAATAAACCCTTGTTTCTAGGTGTACCCAGAAGTTTTCAGTATCCATCACTGTCTATGTATGGTAACTCTCAGGTTCTTTTTACCAGGGTGAAAAAACTGAAGTCTGTGATGTGCTATTACAGATAGTGTGAAAGGTAGGCCTTACCAGAATCCATATTAACTGGGACAAAAATTCTGAAATTTGATATTCAAGTCAGTTAGAGAAGAAAGGCAGCCGCTTTTGGCCATGCTATTCATGGCCTCCCCTAGCTATACTAGCAGGGAGGCTTCTTCCTGAATTCTAATGCTCTGCCTTCAGACCAGGGTATGGGCTCCTGATTTCTGTTACTCCTCCATGGAAACAGCTGGAGAAGCAAAACTATGTGTGTAAGACTGCTTCTCCCACAGGCTGCCTGTTCATGGAAGCAGCCTTCTGTGGGAAACTGCAACTTCTGCATGGGTCCAAAAAGGCAAGATGACTTCAAAGATGCCAGATTATAGGAAAAATAACATATTTAATTTTTAAAATATCACATTGATAAGTTTCTGTTGTTTAAAAAAAAAGTTTGGGGTGCTGATACAGAAACAAAAGAAGATGCTGACTATGTAATGCTTTCCCTCTACTGACATGCTTATTTTATCTATTCTCTTCTCTCAAGAAAACATCATCTCATTTAATCCTCATTTGTAAAACATGATTATCCTCATTTCACATCTGAGGAACCTTAAGAAAAATTAGATTATTTGACCAAAGTTGTAATTAGTAAGAGGTAAACTCCAAACCAACTCCTGACTAAAAAGCCAGTATTCTTTCTACCCTATCCTGGCTACCCATTTCTAATTTTTGTTTTATTCTAGATTGAGTTAGAATGTTCATTTATGTATGAATGTATTTCACAAATGTAGCATTTAGTATGAAAAAATATTTATCTGGAACTTCTCTATGAATTCCAAAGTGTAATTTAAATGTCTTGCATACTTATCTTACATAGTGATGGAATAGCTCAACCCTCAATAACAAAGTAAACTTCATAGGGCAACCCCATGGTTATAATCATATCACAAAAATAGCTTGTTCGTAGGAATAAGGTGTTTTGTGTAATGCTTGTTCATTTAAGAACCTTTCAATGTTTTCCCTAAGAGCCATTAATTTAAATATTTTTAATTGGAAAGTACAGGCATACCTCATTTTATTATGCTTTACTTTGTTGCACTTCACAAATATTACATTTTTTTAATTTTACTTTTTATAATTTAAAGATTTGTTGCAACCCTGCATTGAACAAGTTCATGTCATTTTTCCAACAGTATTTGCTCACTTCATTTCTGTGTCACATTTTAATGATTCTTGTTAATATTTTAACCTTTTTCATTTTATTTGTATGGTGATCTTTAATCAGTGATTTTTTTAAATCAAAGTATAGCTGACACACAATGTTACATAAATTTCAGGTGTACAACATAGTGATTCAACAAGTCTATATGTTATGCTGTGCTCCCATCAAGTGCAGCTACCATCTGAAACCATACAAAAATATCTAATCAGGGATCTTTGGTGTTTTTATTGTGATTGCTGTTCCCATATAAGATGACAAACTTAATCAGTAACTCTGTGTGTTCTGACTGCTCCACTGAGTGGTCATTCCCTGTCTTTGTCCCTTCCCTGGGGCATTCTTATTCCTTAAGACACAACAATATTGAAATTGACAATTAATAATCCTACAATAATCTCTAAGTGTTCAAGTGAAAAGAAGTATTTCTCTCACTTTGAATCAAAAGCTAGAAATGATTATGCTTAGTGAGAAAGGCATATTGAAAACTGACATAGAGCAAAAGCTAGGCTTCTTGTGCCAAAAAGCCAAGCTGTGAATGCGAAGGAAAAGTTCTTGAAGGAAACTAAAAATTCAACTGCATTGAACACATGAATGATAAGAAAGTGAGAGAGCCTTACTGCTGATACTGGGAAGAAGTTTTAGTAGTCTGAATAGATCAAACCTGCCATAACATCCCCTTCAGCCAATGCCTAATCCAAAGCAAGGCCCTAACTCTTTTCAGTTCTATGAAGGCTGAGAGAGGTGATAAAGCTGCAGAAGAAAAGTCTGAAGCTAGCAGATATTGGTTCATGAAGTTTAAGGACAGAAGCCATCTCTACAACATAAAAATTCAAGGTGAAGCAGCAAGTGCTGATGTAGAAGCTACAGTAAGTTACCCAGGATATCTAGCTAAGATCATTAATGAAGGCCACGCTAAACAGATTTTCAATGTAAATGAAACAGCGTTATATTGGAAAACGCCATCGAGAACATTCATAGCTATTAAGAAGTGTCTGTCCTCAAAGCTTCAAAGGACAGACCAACTCTCTTGTTAGGGGCCAATGAAACTGGTGACTTGATGTTGAAGCCAATGTTCATATACAGTTCTGAAAATGCTAGAGTCCTTAAGAATATGCTAAATCTACTCTGCCTGTGGTCCATAAGTGGAACAACAACAAAGCCTGGATGACAGCACATCTGCTTACAACATCGTTTACTGCATATTTTAAGCCCATTGTTGAGAACTGCTCAGAAAAAATATTTCTTTCAAATTATTGCTCATCGACAACGTATCAGGTCACCCAGGAACTCTGCTGATGTATAGTGAGATTCATGTTGTTTTCATACCTGCTAGCACAGCATCCATTCTGTAGCCATGGATCAAGGTGTCATTTTGACACTCAAATCTTGCTTAAGAAATATATTTTGTAAGGTTGTAGCTGCCATAGGTAATGATTCCTCTAATGGATCTGGGAAAAGCAAGTTGAAAACCTTCTGGAAAAGATTGACCATTCTAGATGCCATTAAGAGCATTTGTGATTCATGGGAAGAATTCAAAATAGAACAGGAGTGTGGAAGATGCTGATTCCAACCCCCACGGATGACTTGGTGGCGTTCAAGACTTCAGTGGAGGAAGTAAGTGAAGATGTGGTGGAAATAGCAAGAGAACTAGGAGTGGAGCCTGAAAATGTGACAGCATTATCTGCGATCTGCAATCTTGTGATCAAACCTGAATGGATGAGGAGCTGCTGCTTATGGATAAACAGAGAATGTTTTCTTGGGGTGGAAATCTACTCCTGAAGATGGCGTGAAGACCGTCGAAATGACAACAAAGAATTTAGGAGATCACATCAACTCACTTGATAAAGCAGTGGCAGGGTTTGAAAGGATTGCCTTTAATTTTGAAGGAAGTTGTGTGTGTAAAATGCTGTCAGACAGCATTGCATGCTACAGAGAAACCATGAAAGGGTCAATTTGGCAAACTTCATTGTCTCAAAAAATTGCTAGTCACCCTCACCTTCAGCAACGATCACCCTGATCAGTCAGCAGCAATTTACACTGAGATAAGACATCCACCAGCAAAAAATTTACAACCTGCTGAAAGCTCAGATGATGGTGAGCACTTTTTTAGCAATATTTTATTTTTTTTTAAAGATTTTATTTATTTGACAGAGAGCCAGCAGGCAGAGAGAAAGGAGGAAGCAGGCTCCCTGCTGAGCAGAGAGCCAGATGCGGGGCTCGATCCCAGGACCCTGAGATCATGACCTGAGCCGAAGGCAGAGGCTTTAACCCACTGAGCCACCCAGGTGCCCGTCCCTTCCCTCTCTATTACCTTTCCAAAACATCAACAGCAATAATTTGAGCCTTTACATTTCTGTTTTCATGTACCAACTGATTTAACATATGCAGTCACCATGAGGTAGGTCCTATCATCAGCACCATCTTATAGAGGGGGAAAAGGAGATGCAGAGAGGTTTTGTAGCTTATCAAAGGATACACACATTGAGGGAGAGCTGGGGTACAAATTATCACATTACACAATCATGAGGTCCTGTGTTTTCTGTATTTCATTTTTGCTGTGAGGCTTACTGCACAGTTAATGCTGAATAAAGCAAGGAAAATTCTATATTTAGTATAGATGATGTTTTATGATAATTTGTATGGGTTTTTTGCTTGTTATCTTGTGCAAAGTGTAGTGTCAATATATGTACATATCTATGCTCTTATTTTTCAATTATACTCTACAAGAACCTCAATCAGCTAGGAGAACAGCAAATGTTTACTGAGCACTTATAATGTGTCAGGCACCCTGCCACACTTTAACTTAAGTATTTCATTCATCCCTCATAACTACCTTAAAAAGTATTAAACAAGAGCAGTAACAGCTGAGCAAACCCAAGGACAGTGAGAGAGTGGGTGGGAGGGCAGGGATGGAAATGTGTGCAATCTGGCCTGCTGCGCTCCACATTCACTGTGAGGGCAAGGGCAGGGTCTGTCTTACTCTCCTGCCACCTACCACAAGCAGGGCACCCAGTTAATGAATGACTGTATGCTCTTTACTAAAAAGAGAGCACTTTCAAATGATATAAAAGGCAACTTTAATCTGAAAGGGGCATTTGTCGTGCAGAAAGGAAAAAGCTTTAAAGGCAGATCTTTTGACAATTTACAGTTCCTTTTTTAATCCTAAAAACCCCACATTGTCACTGTAACACACATTTCCCTTCCCGTTTTCATCAGGCAGATCTGCATGCTGTATCCAACTAACACCCAATCAGGGTTACCAGAAGGTGAGTATGTCTGATAGGAGATGGAGAGGAGGATCAGAAAAACAGCAAGTGAGCCATGAAGTTTATTTTATGATTCAATTTAATCCTTACCCCCACCTTTTTTATATTATGAGCAATATATGCCATTACGATAGCTATTAAGGGTGAAAGGATTAATTAAAACTATAATTATCTGATAAGACTAGCATACTGTCTAACCTGATTTAGGGCAAATTCATCTACTTCAATTAAAAATACTAGACAGGAAAAAAAAAGAATAATGAAATAAAAATTAACTATGCAGGTCCTCGTTCTACCATGAATTTCCTAAATGACCTAAGATATCATTCAAACAAAGAGCCATAGTGTTTTTAGTTTTTATTAGTTAAGAGTTCTGAGTACAAATAACAAATTTAACTTGACATTTAGAAAAAAATGATTTAGTCTCAGGTTTGTTCATAAAGAAAAATCTGTACATTTTAATCTCAATTTTAATGCCTAATATGGTAATGCTTCTAAGTCTATAACTTAATTTTAGGTTTAATAAATCTGTCTTATTATATCTGGTTAAAGAGACTAGAAAACATTGTGTAGAAAAAAAGCAAGAGACTAATTAAATGACCTGAATATAAAACTTTTACTAAAAGGCTTTTAAAAAGCCTCTTAAAACAATCTAAAAATTAGAAGACTTTTGGCAGAAAAATTAGCAGCTATGAACAAATTAACATTACATAATATTTTATCAAGAACTGCATTACAATATTGTGGTTTACATATATTAGAATGATTTGCAACATACTAAAAGCTTATGTATATCAGACATAAAAATCTCTTTGCTAAAACAATTTTTTAATGTAGTTTAGCACTTTTGGGAGATTCAGTTCCCAATAAATGACAGTAACACAACTTAGAAGATGACAGATAGCATACCTTTTCATTAGAGACCTATCCAGGTAAGTCTTGCCAAATAGTTATGAAATTATATTCAATAACAAGCATTCATAAGAACTCAAAATAAAACAGTAACTTGGGTCCCCTCACCAGTATATATGCTTGGCATCAGAAATCGTACTATTAGTGAATACATACTAAATTCTTGGAGGGGGGGAGCTAACTTTAGAGTGTCAATCTACATTTTTTTATGCTTTCCCTGACATACTGTTTCTACTACTCTTCATTTTAATAGTGTTTCTCCTCAGTTGGTGGTATATTACCACTTCTTAAAGATCAATCATATCCAACATAATCCAAGGTCATCAACTCCTTTGTAGCTGAAATAAGCTACAAACAGCAGAAGACCAATGCGTGCATTTCAACAGAAAAATATCTGTCCTATTCAGCAAGGCAGAAGCCCCATCTCTATAACATTTTTAACCCAAGGTTGCTTTAAAATTATCCTATAAGCCCAGTAGTATTACAATATCATTATCATTGGTTTTGACAGTTAAGTTCAAACCTTAAAAATATATATTAAAATTTCCAAGTTAGATTACTCTGGAAACATAATTGAGTTGAAAAATCTTTCTATATTAGGATGAAATTTAATTTCCTGTATTTGGGTATGAAATCTCATACCCAGTCACTGAGACACAGAGTGTAAGAGAAGGAGGAAAAGAAGTACTGATTACACTGTACCCAAGCCTCCAGGAGCGATGATAGGGGAATTATCCACGCAAACAGATAAATGTCTTCTGAATTCAACCTAATATGTTAGCACAGTTGTAGGTAAGCGTTTTACTGGATCTCTTAAGTGGGAAATCCCTATGTTGTTGTCACTGCTTCCAGTTACGAGTAGCTCAACTATGCTATTAAGAAAGGGACCCCTGTCCTGTCCACAGAGCACAGGGCTCCTAAGTAGCACCAGGGCTCCACCATCTGGGAGCTACGCTTCCCAACCCAGAGCACCCCACTTTTACTTTCCACTCGACAAGGCTATATTTAGCTCAGTGAGGACTCATATGACCAAAAATAAGTAAATAAATAGGGATAAAAATAGGAAATAAATATGAACTCCAGTGGAGTAAAACTTCCTATAGAGCTGATTAAGAGGTAAAACCTATTTGTAAATAAAAAGCCAAAACCAAGTAAGATATCTATTTTTGGTCATTCAAGAGTCTCCTTCATTCTTGGCAAACTAGCTATGTAGTGTGATAGGATCTACTTCTTTTCATTTACACTGTATTTGTCTATTAAAAATCATTCCTTAATAAGAACTTTTTAATATTAAAAATTCTAAAAGTTTATAATAAATATTGTATTAAAATACTTTAATATTTACAATTGGAAAACTGTATACTGCAGTCATCTCAGAACTACTTCTTCAATTTCATCTTCTACAGATTCCACTGCTTTTACTGCTGGTTTACTGTTTGCATGTTTTAATCGGTGTCTATTTGGATTAAAACTTCTTCCTTCACTGAGGAAAAAGTCGTCATCTTCATCATGTTCTCTATCCCTGCTGCTCTTATCCCCTGGGAGAAAATTTAGAGGGTCAAAGTCTCCTTTGCTGGCAGCCAGAGAATTTGGGTCACTGCTTTTAGAAGAAATGGTGCTACTGCCACTAGCACCAAATAGCTGTTCCATCAGATTAGCTTTTTTTTCTTTTCTTGTAATTAAATCTACACTGTCTTTACTAAGTTTCTCTATACTGTTTCTTTGGACATCCAAAAGGCCACTCTTTTGGCTAAATGAATTTGACTTCCCTGATGTTTTTGCAAACGAAGGAACATAGCTGCCAAATGCAAGCTCACTTGGGGAGGCTGGGCTTCTAATATTTCCTGGATTCTGACCATCTCCTTTTGTAGTGAAAAGGCTGATGTCTTGCAGATGATGCCCATTAAATACTCTCTCTGAGGATTCTGAGAAAGTGTATGTTTTGGGGCTTCTCTCGGGGGAATGCAGTTTTGATTCCAAATCAGGTAGCAATGGCAGAGGAGGGCATTTTATATTCCGAGAATCTTGGAGTTCTCTGTTGATTTCATTCAGTTTAGCAAGTAGCATTTCTCTCTTCAGCCTTTCTTCTTCCTCTTCCTCGAATTTATCAATATTTTGAATTTGGTACATTTCCATTTGGTATCTTCCAGTTTCCAATGCGGGCTTTTCCTCTCTCTCCAACAAAGATATCTTGTCTTTTTGCTTTTTAGCAAGTTCTTCTCTTTCCCATTCTGTATGAAATCAAATTTAAAACAATGGGATTTTACAGCAGTCAATGTTTTTAAGTAGGAAAAAATTCTCATCTTTTACAGAACGGTCTATCTAATATAGTTATCAGTACAGTGAGAATGAACACCATAAATTTCATTGCTACACTTGATATTCTGGAATTCAGAAAGAATATACTATGTACTGCATTTAAAATTCACATTTATAGAAGAAATTTTGCTCTTCAGTGTAGAGGTAAAGAAGGTTCTCTATTTTTTATACCTAATATAGTACTGTACACTGAATGGAGGGTGATGGATGGATGGAGTTTATTTTAAACTTAAATTGAACCTTGGCGTGTCATACCCCGAGAAAGATACAACATCACTTATTTGGTACTCTGACTGAAGATATATTAAGTTGAATCTAATTACGAGGACACTTCAGATAAATGTCAAATGAGGAACATTCTATTTTTAAAAAATAGGTCTTTAGTCATCAAAAATGTTGACCTCACAAAATATTTAGAGAAGACTAAAGGGACAGAAGAACCAAATGCAATTCATGATCATATTCTGGAGAGAAGAAAATGCTATAAAGGACAATACTATGTTAACTAATAAAACTGTATATGGACAGCAGATTAGAGAAATGTGTTCTATCAAAGTTAAATTTTCTAAAGTTGAAAACTATACTGGAATGATATAAGAAAATGTCCTTATTTTGGAAAAATACACATGCAAGTATTTTAAGATATGGGCATGAGATATATAACTTACTCTTAGTAACTTTAGTAACTGGCACACATTCTCACTGATGTTTGAGTTCATTATTTCATACAAACTCCAGGTGAAAAAAATTAATAAAGATGAAAAAAAGGGGCCAGTCTTCTTAAACACAACTGACCATAATACCTTTCCAGTCTAATACTGTGAAAGCATCTCCCTTCGTGCCTTAGCCAATAGTAATATAAATAAATCTTCTATTTCAACTGTTTTAAGTATACACACACACACACAAATATACATTCACTAATTTAAGCAACAATTAGGTCATAATTTAAGGGGAAAAGAAGGATTTCTCTGCAAGAAGTTTCTATAGAACTAATGAAATATGTGCAGACGATTAGAGTCAAGGATCCCTCTTGCCCATACCTTTAAGACTTTTTATTCAGATGGAAATTAATTTATTCCTGAACTTCATTTTCAGTATCTGAAACTATGTGAGTTGGTTCACTACCAAAATGAAAGAAAACGTACAGGAATATATTCAGGACCTCACAATTCACTGATTTTAACGTTTGGGCTACAAACTAGAGTCTCAAGGTAAAGCCAATAGAGTGCATTGTCTTTCAGTTATCTCTTCATCAAGCTTTAGTTAACATACACACAAAAATTTCCCCTTTTACCTGAATTCTACTTCATCTGAATTTTCTGAAGGTAACTTGTCCTTATTCCCCTAACTCCGAAGAGCAACTTAACAGTTATGTTTTTCTTTTCTTACTAACTTTATTCAAATGTTTGTGATTCCTAACAGACCATCCTCTACCACTGTATCAACCTTTTTTTATTCTGTATAACCAATTTATTGTTCAGCTAGAAAATATCAGAGGATGCTAACCCTTTCTTTCCCAAAGGATGCTGATTCATTACTTGCTCAAACAAAATTTCTTACCATCCTCCAGCTTCTCAACCTCCTGATTTACAACACAGAGTCCTTGATCTTTAACAAATTTTTCTTCTGTTTTCACAGTTGGGTTTAAAATCCCTGCTTCTTCATGTTCACCTCTCTTATGCAGTTCCAGGTCCTATTACATATTTTTTTTTTTAAATGCAAGTTCAGATGTCAAAAGGGGAAAAAATTATTTAAATATCACAGAGTCATCTTGCATTATGACACCAAGTTAGAAATTAAAACAAATTTTACTTTAATAAAGCAGTAAGTCACAAGTTACCACCCTTTGAAAGATGCTTTATAAGCACAAAAAATTAAAAATTTTTTAAAAAGTAAAACATATTATCAGAACCAGTATCATAGAATTAAAGCCAATAACCTACATAAAATTCTGAAGAGACATGTTTCAGAAGTATCTTTGCTTTGTATGATTCACAACGAAATCTGATTAATTCAGTTAACCAGGAAAGGTTATTAGCCAATTTTGGAAGCCACATTAGAAGGTGCTGCTGAACTATAATACAGGCAGTAACAACTGCATTGAATCTTTCGAGTTTATACTTACTGTGTCCAAAGCCTCCAGTAAATTTTATATTTAAATTAAATAAAAATGTAAACTTAAAATTACTTGTTTTTTATGGTCCCTTTCATGTGTGTGTGCAATTTTTCTGAATAAAATACCTATTAGTACAGCAGAGTATTGTGCCCTAGTATCAATTTTCCTCCTCTTCCTTTTAGTTATAGAATCCCTTGAGTTTTAGTGGGTATAAGGCTGCTCAACTGGAGACTACATTTGCTAGTCTCGCTTGCAGTTAAACAGGACCAAAGGGATTTGAGTTAAAGTATATATACGACTTCTGATCACATTTATAAAAATAAAAGCTGCTTGCCCTCCACTTTGTTTCTCCTTCTCACAAAGGTGGTGAACCAGTTCCAACCATACAGAGGAAGACTACACTCTAAGACCTAAGAACAATAACACAGAGGATGACTAACAAGGAACAAAGCTGTCTACCTATAAAGGCCTACCCACTGACCTTCAATCTATTAGAAAAGAAAGAAAACTTTGTATCTTTCTTGAGCCATTGTCTTCTGGATCTCTTTCCAATAGCAAATTATCTTGCACTTGAACAATGCTCCCTTTTGCAGAGACCCTTTAGAGTGGCAGGATCAATCTGAAGAGCTTTATAAACTTTGTGATTAGTTATTACCACAACCTGATGGTTTGGTAATAAGGACGGTAAACCATCCTTGTTTTATAGATTAGGAAATTGCGGCTCCAGGAAGTCACAAACTAAAATGTTAGAGCCAGAATTTAATTAAAAAGGCAGTGCTAATGCCAAGACTATTTTCTTTACACTGTTATTAGGTTGCTGCTCCTCATGCTGAATCTTACAAAGACCATTTTTTAGTCCTTTTAAAGTTAAGAATTATTTTGCTATTCCACACCTTACCCTTTTCAAAAAGACAACATGATTTAGTTTCAATGATAGTGAAAATATAGGAAGAAAGACACTTAGCTGGTACAGCTACCCAGGAACCAAATCAGACCATCCTTTCTGTTTTATACCACAGGAAAAAATCGCAGGGTCACTGGGAAAACTATAAACCCAGGAAAACAAAAACCCAGGAATATATGAAATATGCTGAATCTCTGGTATATTGTTTTCTTTGGAATTTAAAATACAGAACCCTCTTAGGGAAAAGAACATTCTGGTGTTGTGTTTATAAGTCCTTTTAAATGAAGGCCCAAACACAGACTCCCCTGAATTTCACTCTAATTTGGTCTAAAGTCAAATTCCATTGCAATACTTTGCTCAACATTCAGCTAATCTGTAAAATTCTCAACTAATAGGATGCCAAAAAACATGCAGAAAAATCCTAAAAAATTATTTGAAAACTAGTAAAATTGGCTATTACGTGTAAAAGCAAGGAGGGTTTTTAGAGATTATCTGGGTACATAAAAGGTAAGAAACCTCTGTCTCTGGGGCACCTAGATGGCTTCAGTTGGTTAAGTATCTGATTCTTGATTTTAGCACAGCTCATGATCTCAGGATCATGAGATTGAGCCCTGCCTTGGGCTCTGCACTGAGCATGCAGCCTGCTTAAGATTCTTTCTCTCTCCCTTTCCCACTGCTCTCTCTTTCTCTCTCTCTAAAAAAAGAAAAGGAAAGAAAAAGAAAAACTTCTATCTCCAACCCAGAAGGTACAACTAACCTTCCTGATGTATCTGGATCCAAAGGAATTTAATAAAATACTCTCTTTAGAAGGCTACTTGCATATTTACACAGATACAGTACTAGCTTCATTGCTAACTTTTAAAATGTTTGATATTGTGTTTTTAGGAATAACTTCAAACCTAGAGTTTTGTACCTAATCATGTTGCTAAACTCACCAAAGTAAGATGTTCAGGTTCTTCCCTTTTGTTTTCATAACACATAACTGTTCGTGGCGTTACAGGAAATTCTTCCAGCTCTAAGTCTTCACTGGTTTGTACTCCTTTTGTACACTGGTCTGTAAAATCACTCTGGCATGCAGCTACCATGAAAAGTACAGGAGAATTTTTCTAATCATATTGAATAGTGCTAAGATATATGGAATTTAACTGGTATATGTTCACCATCTACATGAGATAATGCATGTTTTGCTCAGCTCTATGACTACTCACTATTACTATTTTTATTTCTAGGATTTACTGGAAATTATGTAATTTGAGGACAATTTAGACAGGTAAACCCTATTAACCTTTTACAAAGTTTGTTTTTAACTTTCTGCAATTCAGAAGAAGAAAATTTATACTTTTGTTTAAAAACAAAGTAAAGCTATGCATAATTCCAAAGTATTTATGAGTGAAATGAAATGACAGCTGGGATCAACTTTAAAATACTCTTTAAAAAAATACTCTAGAAGTAGAAAAAAATAGATGCAATAAGATTAGTAAAATATGTAACAGTAAAAGCTAAGTGATGCATAAATAAAGGTTCATTAAAATATAATCAAGCACCAGTCTGGAGTCTTCTTACTTATTTTCATATAAGTCTCAAAAATAAATTATAAGGAAAAATTTAAACCTTAGGAAAAACTGAGAAAATTAACTATAAGGAAATTTAAATTTACTTCAATGAAGTTCTTTCCCCTTCCTTCTACTTTAGAATTATTTGATTTTATTATTAATAAGTGACAGCTACAATGTTTTTCAATAATAATAGCTACTATACCATTTTTTCGTGATCTAAGTTCTTTTTCTTTCTTTGGAGAAGACTTTGGCAGACGATTAGAATATATGTTTTTTATATCCAGTTCTCTCTCCTTTTCCTGAAAAAAGAAAAAAAGAAAAAGAAAACCCAATACAATTAAGGATGTAAAATAGCACTTCACAATAAAACAAAAATTCTTACCTTGTCAACTGGTATTTTCCTTACCAAACTGGAATATATTATACCTAGTTCAGTTTCCCTTCTTAATTACTGAACTAGAGAAAGGAATATCTCTAGGACACCTAGGTCAGGGCAATGATTCTCCCTATCCTCCCCAAAAAGTGTAATATGTACTGGCAATCAAAAAAAATTAGAGTCAATAAGGCAAAACTCATCTTCTACCCACTCCTACCTAATAAAGCTAGTTGTGTCTTAAACTGTCTTCCAACCTTGGCAACAGAGACCAAAATAATTTCATTAGCATCTTTCAAACATGGCTGTTGAGTTATTGACACGTTAAAAAATTAGATTTTTTTAAAAACACAGTGTTCTTTATCATTTTGAGGCTATGGTTCTGAGAATTTGATTAACAAAATGAAAATTCTATGTAAGATAATGCATGAACATTCATTTTGCATGAACTTTCCACCCATCAATGACCTCTGGATAGAATTAAGAACACCTTTAACAAAATTAAATAACGTGAATGCTTCCTCTCAACACTGTGAAAATGAAGGGCATTATTTGAAACAACTTTTAAAATAATCCTAGGGTTATCTGAGGAAGAACACTGGACTATTCATTCACACAACAGAAAAAAAAATGGTAGTTCTCATAATTCCTTCCAGACTTTCATAACTTATCTCAGTTATAGCAATTCTATTAGGATTCAGTGTTTCACTTTTGGCATTTGTCATAGTAATTAACAAAACTTTTCTTTAAAAGGACCAAAGAGAATAGTAGAATTTTATAAATTACATTGTTCCAACTTACAAATATGAGTATTTTAAAATGCTGAGTGTTCAATATAGTTTACATATATATTATCCATTAAATAAATACATACTTTTAATTTGTGATACAGTTGTTGTAGCTCCTTTTGAAGGACTTTATTTTCATCATGAGCCTCATATGCCCTTTTCCTTTCAGCAAGCAACTGTCGTTGGAAACTGTTAGTACTCAGCTCAAGGTTTTTGGATAGTTCCTATGATGTGTATATAAACATATAAAAAATAGTACTTGAAAATAACTGAAGAGTAAAACACTGCACTTCGCATTGAAATAATGTTTTTAGTAGTACCACACAAGACCTACAAATCAGGCTGAGCTTAGTGTTCATGAACATAAACTGGAAAACCAATCTACCAACAATGTAATAAGGTACTTAGCCTATTATTCCTTATTTTGCTTTTCACAATGATTTGTAAATAAATTCTTAAGCATTTGCCTGAAGCATATATGAACAGTCACTTAAGTTGGTTGCAAATTCAGTCAAAGGATGTGATGAGAAACACTGGCTTTTGGGAATCGTAGTTCAGGCAAATATATACTAAGACAGCTGCATAAAACTACGCAGCACTATTCAAGGTGAAGAGATTACTTTGTAAAACATTTCTAGATGAAAATAAGTCATGTCCATGGTATTCAAATATTTTCCATAAAGTTTGTGAAAAAATTTAGGTTAAAATGTTTTCTTTTAGGTGACATCAACATCATGGTGGCATGAGTCATTCTTTTCAATTTACAACTAATCAGATCCATAAAACATCCCTAACTAAATAAAAGCCCTTCTGCACAGCTTAACAGGACACCTGAGAAAATCATCCATCTCTGCACCTGAAAGTGGGTGGACTGGACATCAGAAGAGGCTGTGGAGCCAGGGGTGGTGGTACAGGTGGCAGAGGTGGTGGCAGGCCCCTACGACCTTTCTGGCAGAGGAGGTAGAGGGTAAAGGTGTTAAGTGGGGATCAGCCCAGTCACATGTGCAGGAGTTGGAGGGACTCACTCTCTCTGAGGAGAGACCGCAGTGATTAAGTGGAGAAAAAGGAAAGGAAAGGAGGCAAAGAGAACTGAAGGAATATCATTTCCCACTATATGCCCAGGAGTCTGACAAAAAATCATCCACAAATCTCAGGGAAACATCTCCCAACTCAAGAATTCCCTAGAGGGAAATGGGCACAGCCAAAGCATTAAGTGGTAAGCACACACCTCCCTCCACTCTGTCACCACACCTTTTCTTTCAAGCCCATCAGCTTTTTTTTTAATTATATAATTTTTTTTCTCAAATGCATTTCATTTGAAGGCCCCTGGTTTTCTCAGTACTGTTACATATGTAGACCCTTCTGACCCTAGGGATGGCTTAAGGTCTTTTAATACCTCAAAGAACAATCGGGAACTTGAGCACTAAGTAGATATTTGAAAATATTAAAAAGTTGTTAATTTTTTAGATGTTACTCTTAGTATCGGTTAATGGCACTGTGTTTTTAAAGTCTTTATATATTAGAGATACAAGGTGAAATATTTATGAATAAAATAGGATAATCAAGATCTACTTCCAAATAATATGGAGAGGTGAAGAGTATGTATGAAAAAATATTTCCTGTAAGGTGGCATTTTTTTAAGTTTTAATTTTTTATTGTAGTTGACACACAATGTTACATTAGTTCCCAGTGCACATCATCGTGATTCCACAACTCCAAACCTTATGCTATGGTCACCACAACTATAACTAACATCTTACCATACAATGCTATTACAATACCATTGTATATTCCCTATGCTGTGCCTTTTATTCCTGTGACTTATTCATTCCATAACTGAAAGCCTGTATCTCTTATTCCAATTCATTCATTTTGCCCATCTCACCACCACTCACCCCTCTGGCAACCATAAGTTTGATCTGTCTTTATGGATCTATTTCTGCTCTCCTCAGACCCCATCACCTATTTAACCCATCCCCCCAAACTGGCCCCCTCAGCAATCCTCAATTTGTTTTCTATAGTTAAGAGTCTGTTTTATGGTTTGCCACCTCTTTTTTCCCATGTTCATTTGTAAATGGAATTGTTTTCTTAATTTTACTTTCTGCTACTTTGTTATTAATGTATAGAAACAAACTGACTTATGCTATTAATTTTGTATCCTGCAACTTTACTGAATTCATTTACTACTTCTAATAGTTTTTGGTAGAGTCTTTAGTGTTTCCTACATAGGATATCTGTCATCTGCAGTGACAAGTTTAAATTTTTTCTTACCAATTTGGATGACTTTTATTTCCTGTCTGATTGCTATGCCTAGGTCTTCTAGTACTATGTTATATAAAAGTGGCAAGAAGAAGACATCCTTGTCTCGTTCCTAATCTTAAACCTCTGTTTTCCCCCCGAGTATGATGTTAGCTCTAAGTTTGTCACAAATGGCCTCTATCATGCTATGTTCCCTCTACACCCCCTTTGTTGAGAGGTTTTATCATGAATGGATGTTGAATTTTGTCAAATGCTTTTTCTCAGATATTGAACTGATTGTATGATTTTTATCCATCACTTTATTAATGCTATGTATCATGCTGACTTTTAAATATTGGACCACCCTGATATCCTGGAATAAATCCCACTTGATCGTGGTGAATAATATTTAAAAATATATTAAATGCAATTTGCTAATTTTTTGATAATTTTTTTGGTATTTATGTTCATAAGGGAAATTACTGGCCTATAGTTTTCTTTTTTTGTAGTGCCTTTGTCTGATTTTGGTATCAAGGTAATATGACCTTGCAGAATATATCTGAAGCTTTCCTTCCTCTTCTATTTTTTGGAATTTTGAGGAAAATAGGCATTAACTCTTCTTTAAATGTCTGGTAGAATTCACCTGTGAATTCATCTGGCCCCGGACTTTTGTTTGTTCAGAGTTTTTTAAATTACTGATTCAATTGTTACTAATAATCAGTCTACTCAAATTTTCTATTTCTTCCTGATTCACTTTTAGAAGATTGTATATTTCTAGGAATTTATCCATTTCTTCTAGGTTGTCCAATTTGTTGGCATATAATTTTTTATAGTAACCTCTCATAATCCTTTATTTCTGTGGTATTATTTGTTACTTCTCTATCATTTCTAAATTTATTTATTTAGGTCCTTTCTCTTTTTCTTAGGAGAGAAAGCTTCCAAATACATCAGTGAATCCTCAATAATCCCCAATAAAATATTACCAAACATAACTTAATAATACATTAAAAGAATGATTCATCACAAACAAGTGAAGTTTATTCCAGTAATACAAAGGTGGTTCAATATTTGCAAATCAATCAATGCAATACACCACATCAACGAAACCATGGATAAAAATCAAATGATCATCCCAATATGTAGAAAAAACATTTGACAAAATTCAAAATCCATTTAGGATAAAAAATCTCTACAAAATGAGCTTAGAGGGAACATACCTTAACATAATAAAGACCATATAAACCCAGAGCTAACATTGTACTCAATGGTGAAAAAACTGAGAGCTTTTCCTCTAAAGAACAGGAACAAAACAAGGAAGTCCACTCTCACCACTTTTATTCAACATAGCACTAGAAGTCCTAGCCAGAGAAATCAAACATAACGAAAAAAAGGCATCTGAATTGGTAAGAAAAATGCAGTAATCGAAACAGTATGGTACTAGCACAAAAGTAGACACATGGATCAATGGAACAGGATAGAGCCTAGAAATAAACCCACACTTACATGGCCAATTAACCTACAATAAAGGAGGCAAGAGTGTAGAATGGGGAAAAGACAGTCTGTCAATAAACAGTCCTGGGAAAACTGGACCATTTTCTTACGCCATACACAAAAATAAACTCATAATGGATTAAAGACCTAAATGTGAGACTTGAAACCATAAAACTCCTAGAACATAGGTAATAATCTCTTTCACAGTGGCTGTTGCAACATTTTTCTAGATGTCTCTCAAGCAAAGGAAACAAAAGCAAAAATAAACTACTGTGACTCTACCGAAATAAAAAACTTTTACACAGAGAAGGAAAGCAACAAAATGAAAGTGTTACCTAGTAAATGGGAGAAGATATTTGCAAGTAATATATATGATGAGGAGTTAATATCCAAAGTATAATAAAGATATAAAATCCAACACCACAAAAACAAATAATCTGATTAAAATGGGCAGAGAATCCTAACATTTTTCCAGGAAATAAACAGATGGTCAAGAGACCCATGAAAAGATCCTCAACATCCTTTATCATAAGGGAAATGCAAACCAAAACCACAATGAGATATCATCTTAGACCTGTCAGAATGGCTAGAATCAAAAAATCAAGAAATAACACGTGTTGGCATGGATGTGCACTCGTACACTGTTGGTGGAAATATAAATTGGTACAATCACTGTAGAAAACGGTATGTAGGTTCCTCAAAAGCTTAAAAACAAGTATCATTTGATTCAGTAATTCTACTACTTATCCAAAGAAAATGAAAACACTAATTTAAATTAGTCATTCTTTGAAAACTTTTATAATCTTGGTGCCAAAACTGGATAAGGACAGCCTGAAAAATAAATCATAAGTCATTCTTATATGTGAATATTGTTGTAAAAATCCCAAATATTAGCCAAAGGAATAGAGCACTGTATAAAAATATATCACAACTAAATATCATTTATACCAAGAAAGCAAAGGATTAAGAGTAGTTTAATAATATGTAAATGTAATTTTCTGTGTTAATTAAATGAGAAAAAAATCATTTCAATAGAAAAGCATTTGAACATTTAATAAAATTCAATTACTATCCATGATTTAAAATAAAATTCCTAACAAGCTAATAATAGAAGGTAAATTTCTTCACATATAATATACATAATATGTACATATAGAAAAGACACAGGGTATACACTAAAATCCTAAAATTGGTGATATCTGAGTGTAAGAATGTTTTCAATTATTTTTCTTTTTATAATGCATATGTGCTACTTATATAAAAATAAAAAGAATTTCTAAAAATACGTCTCAATGAGAATAAAATAGGAAGGAGATATATCAACTTCAGAAAAATAATTACATCTGAGAAAAGCAAAAAAGGGGATGTTTTGGAGAAAAGTGTACAGGGAAGCCTTAAAACAACATCTTTTAAATATATGATCTAAAGAAAAAGCAGCAAAATATTAAATAGATTGACTATTTTAAATATTCCCTTTTCTGTATGTTCAAAATATTTCATAAGAAAAAAATTAAAAGTACTTTTAGAAATTAAAGATATGGAACTGAAAAAAATGTAAATAGTGGTTATCTTTTGCTGGAAGGACTACAGATATTTTTTCCCCTACTTTATTGTCAATTTCAAAATGTCTTTAAACAAAAATTTAAATACTTAACTGATATTTCACCAAAAGGAAATATTCACAGAATTGTAACTCTAAAAGAAATAAAGGTTTATATAATTTAGCAACTTCTGCAAGCAAACCCAAAGAATAATCTTACCTCCACTTACTGCTTATTAATAAAGCAATATACACTTAAATAACAACATTGCATTTATTTAGAGAGGGCTATAAATATCCGTTGTTTTCATCTCTGCTGAATTATTGTAACTCAATCCTTAAGATTTAGACACTTGGGTAAACAAGGACCATAGCCCAAATTACAATAATCGTTTTTTTTTTTACAACAGGGCTAGTAGGTGATCATTTAGCCTCTGTACAAATAGTTCTGGTGGCAGAAAGTTCAGTAATTAAAAGGGTTTGATTTCACTATCATTGGACAATTCCAATTATTTCAAAGGTCTTCCTTATGAATAAACAGAAACCTCCCAGAAATATCAGTTAGCTTTGTGACTGCCTTCAGGAACATCCAAGAGATATCTATTTCTCCTTTTCTAACAAAACAGCTCTTTAAATACTGAAATACATTACATTTTCCCTTATTTTGAATCTTATTCATGGTTCCATGGTTCTTCCACTGTTTCTTATATTCCTATTTTTTCACCCAAAACATTCAAAAATTTGGTAGATATTGGCATTAAGTTTACTGATTAATAGTTTCTAACATTTACCTCTGCCTACTTTTGAAAACACTGGTACTTTTTCTCGCTTTTCTTACCTGTCCCAAGTTTTCCTAACTCCCCAGTGTATACTGACAAAGGCTGTGAAATCATATGCATAAAGTTCTTCAGTCCTCTAGGGGATAATTCATTAGATTGTGGAGACAGAGCTCATTTAAATAAGTTATCTAGTTCTTATTATTTCTTCATCTGCTTTGAGCAGGACAAGAGAGAAGCAAACTTGGAATCTAATATTTATACTTTCTCTGAGCATTACAAGCAGTGGACTTTGGTCTTAAAACTCCAATGAAAGGGCACCTGGGTGGCTCAGTGGGTTAAAGCCTCTGCTTTTGGCTCAGGTCATGATCTCAGCATCCTGGGATCGAGGCCCGCATCGGGCTCTCTGCTCAGCGGGGAGCCTGCTTCCTCCTCTCCCTGTCTCTCTGCCTGCCTCTCTGCCTACTTGTAATCTCTCTCTCTGTGTCAAATAAATAAATAAAATCTTTAAAAAAAAATAAAAATAAA
>LNAC01000102.1:862854-984402 GCA_002007465.1 Ailurus styani | reverse complement strand
AAAAAAAAAAAAAAACAATAGGTGCCTAAAAAGTTACCAGGCACTGAGCTAGAATCATCATGAACTTTATCTCTAACACTGTTCATCACCACTTGCAAGCTTTTACAAACTGAAAACTTGAGTTCAGATAATCTAAGTGGTATTGAGAGCATAAAGCTAGCCCAGTAGAGAACCAGAATTTGCACCTAGGTTGAGTATCTGTGTGCATATATAAAATTCTGTTTCATGGGGCTCCTGGGTGGCTCAGTGGGTTAAAGCCTCTGCCTTTGGCTCAGGTCATGAACTCAGAGTCCTGGGATCAAGCCCCACCCTGGGCTCTCTGCTCAGCAGGGAGCCTGCTTCCTCCTCTCTCTCTGCCTGCCTCTTTGCCTACTTGTGATCTGTCAAATTAAGTAAGTAAGTAAATAAATAAATAAATATCTAAAAAAATTGTTTCATTAGGAACTCAACACCTTGGGAAGTAGTATTAGTTGACAGCATAATTAAATATAAACTAAATAATTTTTTATTTGGTCTTAAATTCTGAGCCAATAATTTTTGACAAGTTAGCAAAAGTCATCACTCTTTCTGTATTAAAGATGCGTTCATAAAAATTAATGTATTTTAAAATCTTAAGTGATATTAATCACACGGAAAGTCAATTTAATCAGTTTTTCTTGTAATAAAGTTAAATTCTTTTAAGGAATAACATCTTTAAAATAAAAAAATTTAAGAATATCTTATACATTTTTATATTTATTATAATATTTAACTTTATAATAAAATCTTTAAAATAATTTAATTTTATTACTATAAGAAAAACTATTATTCAGTACCATTCTTTAGACTGCTTACATCACCAAATAACCAAAAATGATCTGAAAATGCTTTACTGAGTTCCACTTCCAGGAATTTTCCATTAGTATACTTACATATGCATGCAAAGACTTAAGTTCACTGCCATAATGTGTATTTATACTATACCAAAATAAGTTCCTAATATATGTGTTAGTAAGGGAAGAGAGTCAACATATTATCATATATCTACACAATGGAACAGTATATCACCTTCAAAAAGAATAAGGTAGGAGAAAGTGATGTTACCAAAATGATGACATACATCATTCCCGACATCACTCCCCCTTACAAGAACAATTAACAACTACTCGAGGACAGGACACCATTGAGACAATCCTAGAACACAGGAGTGATGCTTAAACAACCCTCTGCACCAGAAACCAAGACAGATTCCGTCAGAAGGGTAAGAGGAACAGCTACACTCTGATCCTACTGCCCTTCCCCTAGGCTGCCACAGCAGCATGCCTCTAGTTCCTCCAGTGAGGTGAGAGAGCCCAGAAGGACATCCAGCTCCTACAGAATTGTGGGCTGCTTTGTGGGAGCCTTCACTCTGATTTCACTTCATAAGGATCACAGGAAACTGCAGGACTCCAGCCCTGGGAATCTGACTGTGAGAGAAGTGGAGAGAGACTTCTAAGAGCCAGCACTCCGATCTTGGCAGACCAAATTCCTATCTGCACAGTCCAAGTAGTAATCCCAAGCAGCAGCTCTGCTCAGATCAAGTCTAGGGTGGAGTTTGACTAGGAAACGCAGTGGGGTGCAGGTCTGCCTACTTTGGATTCCAAAAGAATTTTGCCAGCCCTGGGGTTTGACCAGCAGAGCTGAGTCATAGCCCTACCCTATTGCAGTTGTGGCTTCCAGCCTCTTGAGACAAGAAAGCCTGCTCCGGAAAATTTAGCAGTTGTCTAGAAAGGGCCCTCCTAATCCTACCCAAGAAGAAGCCTGATTCATAGCCCCCTTCCTGCAGAACCTAGTCCATAGTCCCCCATCTGACAGTAAGAGCTGGCAAGAACAGCTGAGCTGAAGGCTACCTAATAACTAAGTAAATCTCAAGCTGAGAGGTGGGCAAGCAGAGCTGATAACCTGTAGACAAAGTTAATGGCCCCGTTCAGCCAGGGAACTTGGGAGATGGGTCAGGTTGAGTCAAGACCATAAACAAAGAGCATTTGTGGCCTTGGAGCTGCTTCTCCTGCTGTGCCCGGACAGGGAACTAATTCACAGCCACCCCTATTGCTGAATACAGCCTTCAGCCCACCCGGCCAGGGAAACTTCCCACACCACATGGGAAGCTGTGTAACCCATCCAACAGCCGTGCTTACAGTAGCACTTGAACAGCCTAGGACTTTCCTTGTCTGCAGAGCAAAACCAGTGGCTGGCTTCACCAGAACAGGATTATCTGATGCACATGCCTGCTTTATTTGGGTCCCCAAACAATGAGCTGTGCAGACCCTGCGTCCTGTCCTGCTGCCCCACCTGCTACTGAGGGTAATACTCAGGCCTGACTGTCTAAGAACCCTGATCAGAGAGTCTAGGCAACAGCAGAGCCCATCCTACAACCTCACTTGGGCAGGGAATCAAGCCAGTAGTCCTAGCAGCTGTTCTCAGCCAGTGGCATGTCCCACCACCCCTGACCTCAGAGAGCAAACAGTTGCCTTGACCTGGATTAAACACACTTAGCAGGCCCCACCTGCCTAAGGACATTAACAGCAGAAACCTAAGCCAAGCTAATTGATAAAGAACTGTCTCTGCCAACGTGAACCTGCAAAGTCTAGAAGAGACTACTTACTCAAATTGTGCAATCAGTGTAAGAATCAAAGAGCACAAGAAATCAAATATGATACCACTAAAAGAAAATAATAAAGCTCTAATAATTTATCATAAAGAAATGGAGATCTATGAACTGTGACAATTCAGAATAATCCTCTTGAAAAAGGGGAACCCTCTTACACTGTTGGTGGGAATGGAAACTGGTACAGCCACTCTGGAAAACAGTGTGGAGGTTCCTCAGAAAGTTAAAAATACAACTACCCTACACCACAGCAGCTGCACTATTAGGTATTTATCCAAAGGATACAAAACTAGTGATTCAAAGGGGCACATGCACCCCAGTGTTTATAGCGGCAATATACACAATAGCCAAAATATGGAAAAAGCCCAGATGTCCACTGACAGATGGATGGATAAAGAGGATGTGCTAGGGGTGCCTGGGTGGTTCAGTGGGTTAAAGCCTCTGCCTTCGGCTCAGGTCATGATCTCAGGGTCCTGGGACAGAGCCCCACATCGGGCTCCCTGCTCAGCCTGCTCCCGCCTCTCTCTCTGCCTGCCTCTCTGCCTACTTGTGATCTCTCCCTCTCTGTGTCAAATAAATAAAATTAAAAAAAAAAAAAGAGGATGTGCTACACACACGCGCCCGCGTGCAATGGAGTATTTCTCAGACATCAAAAGGAATGAAATCTTACTATTTTCAACAATGTGGATGGAACTGGAGGATATTATGCTAAGCGAAATAAATCAGTCAGAGGAGGACAAATACCGTATGTTTTCCACTCATATGTATAATTTAAAAACAAAGAGATGAACATAGGGGAAGGGAAGGAAAAATAAGATAAAAACAGAGAGGGAGGCAAACCATGAAAGACTCTTAACTACAGGAAACAAACTGAGGGTTGCTGGAGAGGAAATGCGTGGGGGATGGAGTAACTGCGTAATGGGCATTAAGGAGGGCACTTGATGTAATGAGCACTGGGTATTATATGCAATTGATGAATCGCTAAATTCTATCAGTGAAACTAATAATACACTATATGTTAACTAAACTGAATTTAAATTAAAATTTTTTTTAAAGATTTTATTTATTTGAAAGAGAGAGAGAGAGAACAAGCAGGGAGGAGGAGCAGAGGGAGAGGGAGAAGCAGGTTCCCTACTGAGCAGGGAGTCTGATGTGGGGCTCAACCCCAGGTCCCTGGGATCATGACATGAGTGGAAGGCAGCCTGCTTAACCAACTGAGCCACCCAGGCACCCCTGAATTAAAATAGAAAAAATTTTTAAAAGAATAATCCACTTAGAGTTTAGTGAACTAAACAGGCTGGAATGTAGGATATTTCAAAATATCCAGTCAGACGAGCATAAGAAAAAAGAATGGAAAAGAGTGAAGAAAAGGCCTATGGGAGTTATGGGACACAGTGAAAAGAAATAATACTCACGGGGCGCCTGGGTGGCTCAGTGGGTTAAAGCCTCTGCCTTTGGCTCAGGTCATGATCTCAGGGTCCTGGGATCGAGCCCCCTGCTCAGCAGGAAGCCTGCTTCCTCCTCTCTCTCTCTCTCTGCCTTTCTGCCTACTTGTAATCTCTGTGTGTCAAATAAATAAATAAAATCTTAAAAAAAAAAAAAAGAAAGAATACTCACATAATGGGAATTCCAAGAAGAGAAAGAGAAAGGGACAGAAAGTATATTTAAAGAGATACTGGCTGAAAACTTCCCAACCCTAGGGATAGACATAGACCCAAAGGAAGCCCAAAGGACCGCAAATAGGTTGAACCCAAATAAAGCTATATCGAGACATGTTAAAATGAAATTGTAAAAAGTCAAAGACAGAATTTTAAAAACAGCAAGAAAAAAGGTAAGTTACACGCCAGGGAACCCCCATAAGACAATCAGCAGATTTCTCAACAGAAACTTTTCAGGACAGAAGAGAACGGAATGACATGTTCAAAATATTTTTTAAAGATTTATTTATTGGGGCTCCTGGGTAGCTTAGTCTTACAAGAAATGCTGAAGGGGATTCTTTGAATGCAAAAAAAAAAAAAGAACACTAATATAAAAACATAAGAAGGTAGAGTAAAACTCACTGGTGATTGTAAATATAGAGTCACGGTTCAATCCTGTAACATGGTAATTTTGATGCATAATTCAATTGCAGCTCTAGATTAAAAGTTTATAAAAACACAGTAAAGGGCACCTTGGTAACTCAGTAAGTTAAGTGTCTGCGTTCAGCTCGGGTCATGATCCCAGGGTCCTGGTATCTCGAGCCCTGCACTGGGCTCCCTGCTCAGTGGAGAGCCTGCTTCTCCTTCTCCCTCTGCCTGCCGCTCTGCCTACTTGTGCTCTCTCTCTGTCAAATAAATAAAATATTAAAAAAAAACACGGTAAAAATAACCGTAACTACAATAATCTTATTAGTTACACAGCATTTAAAAATATGTAAGTTGCAACATCAACCTAAAATGTGAGGGGAAGAAGAAGTAAAAGTGTAAAGCTTTAGAATTCTACAGACGTTAACTTGTTATTAGTTTAAAATACAGTGTTATAGTTTAAAGATTTTTTTTTTAAAGATTTTATGTATTTATTTGATGAGAGCACAAGTAGGCAGAATGGCAGACAGAGGGAGAGGAAGAAGCAGGGAGCCCAACAAAGGGCTTGATCCCAGGACCCTGGGATCATGACCTGAGCCGAAGGCAGCCACTTAACTGAATGAGTCACCCAGGTGCCCCAGTTTAAAGATATTTTTATGGGGCGCCTGGGTGGCTCAGTGGGTTAAAGCCTCTGCCTTCGGCTCAGGTCATGATCTCAGGGTCCTGGGATCGAGGCCCGCATCGAGCTCTCTGCTCAACAGGGTGCCTGCTTCCTCCTCTCTTTCTGCCTGCCTCTCTGCCTACTTGTGATCTCTCTCTCTCTGTGTCAAATAAATAAATAAAATCTTTAAAAAAAAAGATATTTTTATGTATAAATAAAATATCATGATAAATAACTACAAGGGAAAAATCTGTAGTAATTACATAAAAGGATATGATAAAAAGTCAAAGCATACTGATAACACAAGATATCAAGACACACAAAAAAAAAACAGGATAGGAAACAAGGAAAGACAGATTCACAAAACCCCAGAAAACAATTAACAAAATAGCACAAGTTATTTATCAATAAGTACTTTAAATGTAAATGGATTAAGTTCATCAATCAAAAGATATAGAAATGGTGGAATACATTTAAAAAAAAGATCCACTGATATGCCGCTTACAAGAGACCAAACCATAGCCTTAAAGACACACACAGATTGAAAGAGATGGAAAAAGTCATTTCAAGCAAATGATAACCAAGAAAAAGCAGTGAGAGCTATAGACAAAGTAGACCTTAAACTAAAAATTATAAAAAGAGACAAAGATTATTATATATGATAACAGGGTCAATTCATCAAGAAGATATGACAATTATAAATATTTATGCACCCAGAATCAGATTACCTAAATACATAAAGTAAGAACCAACAGAACTAAAAGGAGAAATAAAGAGTAATACAATAATAGTTGGGGACTTTTTTTTTTTTAAAGATTGTATTTATTTATTTATTTGACGAGAAACACAGCGAGAGAGGGTTACACAAGCAGGGGAAGTGAGAGAGGGAGAAGCAGGCTTCCTGTAGAGCAGGGAGCCGGATGTGGGGCTCGATCCCAGGACCCTGGGATCATGACCTGAGCTGAAGGCAGAAGCTTAATGACTGAGCCACCCAGGCGCCTCAGTTGGAGACCTTAATACCCCACTCTCAACAATGAACAGATCATCTAGACAGAAAATTAATACAGAAAGAACAGATTTGAACAACACTATAGACCAAGCAATAATAAAAAAATAAACAAGGGACAACATTAAATTAAAAAGCTTCTGCACAGCAAAAGAAACCATCGGCAAATTAAAAAGACAACCTACTGAATGGAAAAAAATATTTGCAAGCCATATATCAGATGAGGTGTTAATATCCAAAATATATAAAGAAATCCTACAACTCAACAGCAAAAAATAAATAAATAAAAATTAAAAATCCAATTAAAAATGGTCAAAAGACCTGAATAGACATTTTCCAAAAAAGGTATATGAAAGGCCAACAAGAAAGATGCTCTACATCACCAGTCATTAGGGAAATGCAAATCAAAACCACAATGAGTTATTATCTCATGCCTATTAGAATGGCCATCATCAAAAAGACAAGAGATAACGAATACTGGTAAGGGGGTGCCTGGGTGGCTCAGTGGATTAAAGCCTCTGCCTTCGGCTCAGGTTATGATCTCAGGGTCCTGGGATCGAGTCCTGTATCAGGCTCCCTGCTCAGCGGGGAGCCTGCTTCCTCCTCTCTCTGCCTGCCTCTCTGCCTACTTGTAATCTCTCTCTAAAAAATAAATAAATAAAATCTTAAAAAAAAAAACCAAAAACGAAAACAAGAAGAAAAACCAAATACTGGTAAGGATGTGAATATAAAAGGGAACACTTACACACGACTGCTGAGACTGCATGCTGGTAGAGCCACTATGGAAAACAGTATGGAGGATCCTCAAAAAACTAAAATTACAGTGACTCTATGATCTAGCAATTCCACTTTCGAGAATATATCCAAAGGAAACAAAAGCACTTAGCTCTAAAAAATATCTACACCCCCATGTTCATAGCAGCATTATTTATAATAGCCAAGACATGAAAATATCCTAAGTGTCCATCAATAGATGAATGGATAAAGCTGTTGTGATGTATACATACATATATAATGGAATATTATTCAGCTGTAAAAAATGAGGAAATCCTTCCATTTGGGACAGCATGAATGGATCTTGAAGGCATTAAGCTAGGTAAAATCAGTCACAAAGAGACAATTACTGTATGTTCTCACTTAACATGTGGAATATACAATTTTTAAAATATCGGAGAAAAAGATTACAATTCTGGTTAGCAGGAGGGAAATGGTGGGGACAGGGAATTGGAGAAAGATAGTCAAAAGGTATAAACTTCCAGTTTTAAGATAAGTAAGTATTAGATATGTAATATATAACATGGTGACTACAGTTAACACGCTGTATGATACACATGAAAGTTGTTAAAAGAGTGAATCCTAAGAGAATCACAGGTAAAAAACAGGTTTTTTTTTTTTTTTTTTGCTTTCTCTTTTTACTGAATCTAAAGATGACGACGGATGCTTATGAAACTTATTGTGGTAATTATTTCATGATAAATGCAAACCATTAGGTTGTATGCCTTATTTAGTATTCTATGTCAGCTATATCTCAATGTATCTGGAAAATTAAGAATGAAGCAGATTTTATATACACTGTGAGTTTATACATATATATATTACATATACATACATAATAATATGTAGAGTACCAAAATAGGTTTCTGTAAAAAACAAAAAAACATACTAAGCAGTATGCATGGTACACTCCCATTTGTAGTCAGAGAATTAAAAAAAATATACATATATGAATTTGTACATGTTGAGATGATTTTTTTAACAGTGCTTATTTCATGGGAAGCAGTCTAAAAAGAATAGCATAGACAGGATACTGATGTTTCACTGTATGCTTCTTTGTATTATTTGAATTTTTAGGCCTTTTGTAATGCTTGTATTACTTTCCAACAGAAAAATTATTTTAAATATTAACATACAATTGCTGTAACAATTGTTCTAAATGGGTAGTTTCAAAGGATTCTGTAAAATTTATTCTCTGGAATGTTTTTAAACTTCATCCTTCAATCACAGATCTCATAATTTCATGGTAAATCTTCCTCCACCCAAAACTGGTAAAAAAAAAAAAATTTATAAATAATAAAATCTAGCCAATTCCTTGAATTATTATACAATGAAAAATTAGCAGGACCTCAACAAGTGCTATTTTATAAGTAGTTCCTTTTTTTAGAAATTAGAAATTAGAAATCTTCCATTCTCCCAATATTCAATAATAGGTATAATAAGGACTTAATTTTGGGGGGAATGAATATGGTTTACCATGCTAAATACACTTTTGGCACATAAAAGATTTAAAAATATGATTTGTACTCATCAGGTCTCAGAAACCGAAGGAGCCTCAGAATCATTCCATTTCATTCCTCAATGAAGCAATTAAAACCTATTGGTTAAGAGAGCTGCACAAAGTCAGACTAGGACAAGAACAAAACTGAACTCTTGGTTTGACTTCCATCTCTCCTAATTAGCTTCATTTTTTAGAAATAATAAAGAACAGGTAAGTGAGGCAAAGGCAAGCCTTCCATATTTGAGTTTCCAAAGTGTGCAAGGGCAGAAAAATGCTTAGAGCAGATACCTAGCCTCTAGAGTACGGTATGGCAGGGAAAGATGCAGGAAAAGGGCCTAATATTAGTTCAATTCTGGTTCTGAATAAATTAGGAAGGGTAAGAGAAGATAATGATAAATCAATTCTTCTGAAAATGGTTTACAGTGGAGGACAATATTGTTTTTATCACCAAGAAACAAATAGCTACATGAGGGCAGCTCTAGGGTCAAGGGAATTTGAATGCCAGTCTCTTACAGGAAAATCTATCAAAAGAAAAAGCTGTGAAACTTTCTTTCACAACTGTATGGTATTCAGGCTACTCAAATCATTCCCCAAAATCTTTACAAATTTCTAAAAAAGGGAGAGAAAGCCTTGTTAACAGTTTATGTTTTTCTAATATGGTAATACAGTCTGTGCTAATTCAATGTTAAAACAGAATTGGATTTTTTTAATGTATTAAATGTGTACCCTTCAGCCCTTTTAATAGCATGTATATGGTATTATTACATGTATGATCTTTTCCAAAACTTAGTAGATAATTTCTCATTTAATGACTGAGGATTCTTATGATAGTTACAATTCATGGTATTTGTTTTATTGGTCTTATCTATGACTAATATGCTACTGCATCCTTAGATCAGGAATGCAACCCCCAACTCTTTAAGTCTTTCTTAGGAGGGGTTGGGACAGAATTGGTGCCTTTACCTTCAGCCCCTATCGGCGGCCAGACACAGGCCTGGTAGCAATGGTGCAGTTTGGCAGTCATTAAAAGAAACTGCATTTTTAGGAGCACGTGGATGGCTCAGTTGGTTAAGCCTTTGGCTCAGGTCATGATCCTGAGATACTGGGATCGAGCCCCATATCAGGCTCCCCGCTCAGTGGGGAGCCTGCTTCTCCCTCTCCCCCTGCTTGTGCTCTCTCTCAAATAAATAAATAAAATCTTAAAAAAAGAAAGAAAGAAAGAAAGAAAGAAAGAAAGAAAGAAAGAAAGAAAGAAAGAAAGAAAGACAGACTGCATTTTTGGGAGTCACTAATGAAGCTGCTAATAAAGAACTGCTTTTTTAAAAAAAAAGATTTATTTGAGAGAGAGAAAGCATGAGTGGGGGGGGTGTGCAGAGGGAGAGAGAGAATCTCAAGTAGACTCCCTACTAAGCACAGAGCGTGTGGGGCTCCATCTCACAACCCTGAGATCATGACCTAAGCCAAAAGCAAGATTTGGATGCTTAACCAACTGAGCCACCCTGGCACCCCAGAACTGCTTATGTTAAATCAGTGATTCTCAAAGGGTAGTGCAAGGGTCACCTAAAGGTGCCTTAGACACTTTCAGGAGGCTAAAAGTTCAGAACACTTTTATAATGCAGTATTATTTGCTATTTTCACTCACTGTCATGATTATACAGTGGAATTTTCCAAAGGCTATACATGATATTATATAAAGAAAAGTGTCAACATCCAGAATATCTGCCTAATACAATGAACAAGTACAAAAGTGATATGACGCAGTACAGAAAGTTCATTGATTTATGGCTTCAGATTCCACATTGCAAAAAACCTATAAGAAACACCACTTACTAAGTTTTGATGTAGTATTAAAGAGGCATATCTAGTTATCTGAAAACGCTATTATTCTTCCATTTTCTAACTCCTATAGACATCTGTGTGAAGCTGCATTTTTAAAATATTTATCAACCATAATAACATATTGCCAACAGATTGAATGCAGAAACAGCTACAAGTACCCAGCTGTCCTCTATTAAGCCTAATAGTAAAGAAATTTGCAAATATATAAAATGATACCACTCTTCTCCCAATTTATTTTTGGTTTAGAAAATATTTTTCATGAAAAAATTTTATGATAACATATAGTGAGTTGTTTATTATTACTTTTAGGTAAATTAAGAAATATTTTTAAATGTTCTCAGTTTTAATTTCTGATATGGTAAATATCAACAGATCTACCCACATAAATGAAAGCTCCCGGGGAAGTGGGGGTCTGCAATAATTTTTAAACATAAACAGATCTTAAGACCACAAACTTTGGGAATCACTGAATTATGGAACTAAAAATGTTTTCTTGCTGTAAAAGCACACCTCTACATTTTTTTGCAGCTTCTTTATAGTTTGTTGTAATTTTAAATACTAAATACACATAACTATTAATATTAAAGTAAATAAATATATTTAAATGGGGCTCCTACTATGACAAAACTCTATTCAATAAATTTATTGAAGTAAAAGTCAAAATTACAGTACAAAGCCAACTGTAAGTAAAGAACTATGTAGTCTGATTTAGGGGCCTACCCCTCTGTACAGAATTCAACAAATTTAACCACATCAAGCAGTTCTTCATTACTGGTATCTGGTCCAGGATGGGCAGACCACATCACACAAGGGAAAAAGAGCAGTCATGGGTGGTTTCCTCCATTCATACCTTTGGCTGTTTGTCTCTCTAATCATATATCCATTTCTAAAGTGCTCTTAAAACACAGAGACTCTACATTCTCTCAGTTCTATCAACTAACCAACTAAACCTGCACCCAACTTAGAGGATGATATTCAGAGGGAAGTTTTTTTACAGCTAAATTATTTATAGGTAATCTTGAAACTACTTTTTGTCCCCTCCCCTAAGAAGAAAATGTAACTCAAAAAGGGAATAAAATAGCGGCCTGAAATCCTTCCTGGAATGACACAATCTGGAAACAAACAAAGCTGCCTGCTCCAAGTTTCAGCTTAAGGACAGACTCTTAAAAGAAAAAGCTACACCAAATGAAACAAAGAAAAAACACCATTCTTAGGAAAGACTAGCACAGAACTTAAAGACAGCATTACTAATATTTCACTGCAATTTCAAGGGATATTCAGGACTTTCCTGGGTTTTGGTTTATGTGCAAAATGAAACACCGTAATTGAGTTTTAGATTTCTTCTTGATTTCTCCTTTACCTAAATAATGGTAGTGACTATAATCTACTGAGTTTGAAGAAAAAAGATTAACTTAGTGTTGGATAAAGTAATAAAACTGAGTAAATGAATGAAGTACAAAAACAAAAGCTAAATTTCACACTGAATTAAGAAACTCAATAATAAATATTTCAAATTCTGGGTTGATTACTGAGATTATGAAAGATATAATTGGACATAATGGGCCAAAGGCTTTAGGAAGTATGAAAAGGTAAGCTAGAAAGTAGAGAATTACCCTCGGGTGGGTTGCCGAGGCTCCTCCATTCAGAAGAGAGCTAGTATATGGTGTGACAGCTGAAATGAGATAGAGTTGAAAGAAGGAGGTTCATAATAACATATTAAATGTCAATTCCAATAAAACTTCAAACACAACAGAAATGAAGTAGTTTAGGGTGCCTGGGTGGCTCAGTGGGTTAAAGCCTCTGCTTTGGCTCAGGTCATGATCTCAGGGTCCTGGGATTGAGGCCCATATCAGGATCTCTGCTCGGCGGGGAGCCTGCTTCCTCCTCTCTCTCTGCCTGCCTCTCTGCCTACTTGTGATCTCTCTCCCTCTGTGAAATAAATAAGTAAAATCTTGAAAGAAAGAAAGAAAAGAAAAGGAAAGAAAGAAGAAAGAAAGAAAGAAAGAAAGAAAGAAAGAAAGAAAGAAAGAAAGAAAGGGAGAGAAATGAAGTAGTTTAGATCTCCCAACCAAACTCTGAGGCTTATAGCTAATTAACTCGCACTCCTAAAATCTGAGAGTAAACTTCTAAAAAAAAGTTATTCTTTCATGTGAATAAAACATTCATAACCCCTTGTGAAAATATTACAACAAAAATAAGCTTTGAAATTTGAAAATAAAAGTTCGAACATAATTCTCTCATCCAGAAAGAACTGAGATTATTTACAACTGTTCTAAAGAAAATAAAATATGTATGTATAATCTAACAAAACCTGTATGGATCTATATCCTGAGAATGACAAAATGATGATGGAAGAAATCACAGATGACCTAAATAAATGGAAGAATATACTGTGTTTGAGAGTAGGAAGGTTCAACACATCAATTCTCCACAAATGATCCATGTTTAATGCATTTCCCATTAAAATCCCAGGAAAGTGTAGACAAAGACAAGTTTATCCTAAAGTTTATATGGAAAGGCAGAGGACCCAGAATAGTTAAAATAGCCACACTTTTAAAAATAAAGCATAACATGAGAGAAATCTCTACCTAATGTTAAAGCTTATTATATTGCCTATAAATAATTATGTATGGTATTGTCAGAGGAACAGACACATAGATCAACAGTACAAACTAAAGAATCCAGAAATAGACCAAAAAAAGTATGTCCAACTGATTTTTGAAAAAGGTGCCAAATTCAACAGAAGAAGGATACCTTTTCAACAAATGGTTACTGGAGCAACTGGGCACCACGGGCCAAAAAAGAAAGAAAGAAAGAAGAGAAAGAAAGAAAGGACGAACCTCAACCTAAATCTCACATCTTATACAAAAATCAACTCAAAATGGACTTGAAAGTAAAACACAAAACCATAAGACCTTTGGATAAAGACACAGTAGAAAATCTCGGGGACTATAGGCAAAGGGTGATAGATAAAGAATTCTTAGACTTTATACCAAAGCACAATCCATAAAAGAAAAATCTGATAAACTCGATTACATCAAAATTTAAAACTTACCCTCTGAGGGGTGCCTGGGTGGCTCAGTGGGTTAAAGCCTCTGTCTTCAGCTCAGGTCATGATCTCAGGGTCCTGGGATTGAGCCCCACATCAGGCTCTCTCCTCAACAGGGAGCCTGCTTCCTCCCCTCTCTCTCTGCCTGCCTCTCTGCCTACTTGTAATCTTTCTCTCTCTGTCAAATAAATAAATAAAATCTTAAAAAAAAAACTTTCCCTCTGAAAGACCCTGTGAAGAAGATGAAAAGACAACTACAGACTAGGAGAAAATATGTGCAAACCACATAACTGACAAAGGACTTGTAACTAGAATATATAAAGAACTTAAAAAATAAGTAAATGCACCAATAATCCAATTAGGAAATAGCGCCCCCCCCAAAAAAACCATGAACAACATGAATAGAATCTAGAGATGGCAAATAAGCACACAAAAAGATGTACATCATTAGCCACTAGGAATGATACAAGTTAAAACCATGAGACAGCACTAAAGACCTATCAGAATGGCTACAATATAAAAGAGTGATAACATCAAAAGCTGGCAATGATGTGGAGAAACTGGATCAATTATATATAGCTGGTAGAAATGCAAAATAGCACTGCCACTCTAGAAAGAGAACGGTGTTTCTTACAAAACCAAAATTGCATTTATCATACAACCCATCAAGTGCACTTTCAGGCATATATTCCAGAAAAATGAAAATTTATGTTCACACAAAAAACTCTATATGAATGATCATAGCAGCATTGATAGTTAATAGCTAAAAACTGGAAACAACCCTGATGTCCTTCAATGGGATGTACCATAACACTCTGTGATACATCCATACCATGGCATACTACTCAGGAATAAAAAAGGAACACACAATTGATATATACAACTTGGATGGAGCTCAAGGGCAAAAAAAAAAAAAAAAGATATCTATTCATCTCAAAAGGTTAAATGATTCCACTTATATAACATTCTTAAAATGATAAAATTATAGAAATAGTGAATAAATTAGTGGATGCCACAGGTGAGAGAGAAGGCAAGAAGACAGCTGTGCCTGTAAAAGCTGGTAACACAGGATCCTTGTGATGGAACTGTTCTGCATCTTGATTCTGGTGGTGGTCACAAAAATTTTTCTACACAAATGATAAAATTGCATAGAACTAAATAAACACATACACATATGCGAACACAAATGAATGCATGTAAAACCAGTGAAACCTGAGTAAGGTTCATGGATTGTACCACTGTATCAAAACCAATTTCCTGGTTATAATATTATATTGTAGTTATGCAGTATGTAACCACTGCAGAAACTGGATAAACCATATATGGGATCTCTATACACAATTTTCATACAACTGCATATGAATCTATAATTAACTCAAAATAAAAGGTTAAAAACACTTTTTTTACATCCAGTAAGAAAAAAAAAGAATTGAGGACACTATTCAGTTAACTATTTCAAAGACTTCACTACAGATGATTTTAATGCTAAGTGAGCAGCTACATAATTACCCTCTACCTATTACTCAAAAGAGTAATAGGTATTACTATTAATCCAAAGACTTCTGTTTTTCCTCTCTTTTTTCTTCTCTTCCCCACAATACTCCATAAACCTCCTTCATAACCGGCTATAAGAGAGAACCACAATATGTATGTGTGTCTAGACTGCAACACCATGTTCTCTCTAGTTTTATACATACACGGAGGTGTTTTTTGTTTTTTATCTTATTAGCATTCTGCGCTCTTCGTTCCCAATTTTAAAATCCATGACATGGAACATTTTATTTATTTATTTATTTATCTATTTATTTATTTATTTAAAGATTTTATTTATTTGACACAGAGAGAGAGATTACAAGTAGGCAGAGAGGCAGGCAGAGAGACAGGGAGAGGAGGAAGCAGGCTCCCCACTGAGCAGAGAGCCGGATGCGGGTTGATCCCAGGATGCTGAGATCATGACCTGAGCCGAAAGCAGAGGCTTTAACCCACTGAGCCACCCAGGCGCCCAATATGGAACATTTTATATTTCCCCTTTAAAAATAATAAGATGGCACGCTTGGGTGGCTCAGGCAAGCGCCTGCCTTTGGCTCAGGCCATGATCCCAGCGTTCTGGGATCCAGCCTCACTACAGGCTCCCTGCTCAGCGGGAAGCCTGCTTCTCCCTCTGCCTGCTGCTCCCCCCGCTTGTGTTCCCTCTCTCGCTCTCTCTGTCATAAATAAATAAAATCTTAAAAAAATATAGAAATAAAATAAAAATAATTAAAATGTTTTGTTTTTTGTGACAATAATTGCTTTCAGACCCTACCCCACCCCATCTCAAGGTAAGTGGCCCTTTAAAAAAAGTTTTCATTCACTTGCTCTGCAGTTTGGGTTGATTACTGGTAATACACAATAGGGTACCTTCTGTGCACTAAAACAGAAGATAATGATTGCTAATTGTATACAGTAAGTTAGCTACTTTTTCTAACGACTGATGTACACAGTATCAGTAAGCCATTGCCCCTGGGCTTAGCATTGGTATACTAAACATGGTGTCCTATACAAAGAAGCACTACAACATACCATGTATTAAAAACACCTAATTGAGGGCGCCTGGGTGGCTCAGTGGGTTAAAGCCGCTGCCTTCGGCTCAGGTCATGATCCCAGGGTCCTGGGATCGAGGCCCACATCGGGCTCTCTGCTCGGCAGAGAGCCTGCTTCCTCCTCTCTCCTCTCTCTGCCTGCCTCTCTGCCTACTTGTGATCTCTCTCTCTGTGTCAAATGAATAAAAAAAAAAAAAAAAAAAACAAAAAAAAACACCTAATTGATACATTGCAGAAAATTATTTGTAGTTCTGACTTACATTTGTTCAGAGAGCTCTCATAGCAGGCATTATTGCCACACTTTTCCCTAGCTTTGCTTCCCAAACTACTCATTGATTTTCATTAGCCCTGACTTGGCTTGATATACATATGTACACACACATATATTTATATTTATATTTATATTTATATATATATATGTTGTATATGTAGTTCTACGCAATTTTATCACGTGTATGTGATACACACACACACACACACACACACACACACACACACGGTAGCATCTAATACAAATTCTTTGTGCAAATGTCATGGGGTAATACTCATTTTTCAACTCGTTCCAAGAAAAATATCTTTTTAAAAGCTCTCCTATATTCTCAGACTAGTAACTCAACATTCTTCCATCTACCTCTCATATTAGTTTCTATCTGGGGGACTAAGGGTAAGCCCTGCCCCCAAAAAGTCTTTTACAAATGTTCAAAGAAATAAAAACAAAGAATTTTTTACGTGGCATTTCTTACACAATGGCCTCAAATGTCAATTTTATAAACTGCAGCTATTAGTATATCATTTTCAATTTTAGAGAAACAATCAGATAATCAAATAAAGTATTTCCCCAAAATGACTAAGATTCATGGAAATAAACATTCATTAACAGGTGGCCCATTAACGTGTAAATTTTTTGTATCTTGCTCTTAAGTATACAATTTTAATTTTTTCTTAATCTCTCAGAAAGATAATTTTAAAATATTAAAAAAAGCAGTTTTCATTTCCAACATACGCTGAATTGCAATAAGCAGTCTTAACAGAGCACATTAAATACCAATGAAAAACAACACAAAACAGCACAATTAGAAGCTGTATAAGTTTTACCTTAATTCTTCTCTCGGTGTCATCTAATTTTAACTCTGCTGAAACTAGTTTCTTTGCCAAATCATCTCGCTCAGGTAGGTGTCTAGCTTCAGAGATCTTTTTCAGTTTCTGTAAGGAAAATTTTGTCCTAAGTAGTTCACCTTCTGTATCTTTCACCCTTTTCTCCGTTGCCCGTTCTTTCTCTTGAGATTTTCTTAAGCGTTCTTTGAGTGCTGTAATCTCATTGTTATGACGAGCAATAAGTTGTGAGATTTCATTTTCTGTATCTTCGAACTTATTCAGGGCTTTCTCCTGTCTGTATTGAAGCCTTTTCAAAGCCTTATTTTCTTTTAGCAGCTCAGCTAACTTGACCTGGAGTTCAGTTACTTCATTCTGCAATTCATTGATTTTTAGCAGTCTTGCAGAAAGAACCCGTTTTGTAACAAGATCAGTATCTTTCCGGAGTGGCTCCCTATTGAGGCTCTGGGAGCGAAATCCCACTCGGACTCCCTTTCTGTTTGGTGGACCCTTAGGGCTTGGCTTCTTAGGGGCTAAAAAGGAAACAATAATAATGTAAAGTGAAAGCTGTACCAATGTAATATTACTTATTCATTCTAACATAAGTGGATTTATAACATTCTTTAGTTTGTTCCTTAAAAAATGATCTTACAATATTTAAGTATCAGGTTCTATTTAGAGGTCTCAGTATGTTTTTATTAAGACAGGTCCAGAATCTTTTTTAAGAAAGGTCAAGAATATCCTGACTTACCAAAATGATACCCCAATGGTTTATAGGAAATTATTTTACTTTGCTTTTAAAAATGACAGCATCAGGCTTTACCATTTTTAACCTCATAGATAGGATGGCAAGCCAGAATTCAAGCACAAGCATCATCAGCATTAGCATGGGGTTTAATAAACACTGGACAAAATACTGTAATATTCAAGTAATTCATGCCAAGATAGTTGGGATTATAATTTGGAATATGAAATGTATGTTTTCTCTAAATTAATTAGAACTCTCTTTCTTTATTTGGGGAAACAAGACAATACGACATTGCACAGCGAGAAGATTTGGGTTTGGGACTTTTATTTATCACTTACTAACTCCTTGGGCAATTCAGCTAAACCTTTCCAGGTCTCTTTTCCCCACCCATATAACAAGGATAACACCACCTACATAACTAGGTTGTTGTGAGGATTAAACAAAGAATGCATGTAAAACAGGAAGTTCTCCACAAATATTCTCTGTCAGTAATAAGAACTTAATCCCACATACCAGTGATTGAAAATGAAAAACACTTTTAGCAGTACAGATGTTACTGCATTATTTCAAATGCTTGCTCAAGGGCTTTCTTTTGTGCGAGGTTCAAATCAAAAACATTGGAAGTAATTTAAGAACAAGATAAAAACAAAAACCTACACCCTAAAAAATATAGGCATATGAAATCTTTAAACTGTACATATTAAATAACATTTCACAAAAATGTGGAATCTCATTATTTTTACTAAAAGTTCACTAAACTTAGGCCCCAATATACAAAGCACCTGCCCTTCAAAAAGAGACATCTGGAAGTCTGCCACAGTTGAAAATAATGAACTTTAATCACCAAGGTGACTGCATTTTTTTCCAAGAAGGAAATGCATTCCAGAGGGGAAAAAAAAAAGAAAAACTAGAAAATTCAACCTTTCCTTACCCTCCCTCCAGCCGTGGATACCTTGATTCCATTAGGTAAACAAGTAAAGAGTAACAAGGAATATTTACAATTTACATTGCAAAGTTTTATTTAAAAAAATGGAAGATTCTAAAGAATGTGTTTTGAATGTGTACTGATTTGGGATTTCAGTTCTATAATTGTTTGAATACACAAAAGGAAGTGATAATACTAAGAAATGGGGGAAAGCCTACAACTTTGAACTACACTTCCCAATATAGTAGTAGTCACTAGCCACATGCAGTTTGAGAGATTTGAAACATGGACAGTCCAAACTGAGTTATGCCATAACTGAAATACACGTTGAATTTTTAACAGTTAGCTTAAAAAAATGCATAATGTCTCAAACACAGTGTTTTATATTAACTACATTGTAAAATAATATTTTGAATATTTTGGATTAAAATATACTATTAAAATTAATTATACCTATGTTTCTTTTTTTAACGTGGTTATCAGACAATATAAAATTACATGTGTGGCTTGTGTTTGTGACTTGCATTATATTTCCCCTGGACAGCACTGCTCCACTTTTAAATTGGGGCATCCATCATTTCAATTTTCTTTCCTTCCCAACATACTGAGTTAACAGTTTTAGTATCTATATACTTTTATAGAATATGTATTCAATTCTTGAAATGACAGAAACTTTACACATAAAAATGATTATACATAAAGATGAATGTAAATTATTCCAAATCTCTGATTTTTATGTATAAAATTATATTTCTCAGCAAACAAGATTTCATACAAATAGAAACTTAATTTATTTGAAAAGTTAAAGCCTATATAAGAATCAGGATAGAATTTTCCACTAATACCTTACTTCAATTGTTCAGACAGGAAGAGCTTCCAAAACCAACTTTTTCACATCCTAAAAATCTGAACATTTATTTTTAGCACATTCTATTAGCATGACTAAAAACTGATTATAAAAAGTGCATTTAACCTGAACTCAAAAAGGTTTCCTAGCTGCCATTTACTTTATTTTTTTTAAACTATCAAGATGAAATACAGTGCTAATAAGAGTGAAAAAAGATGACTGTCGTGTGTATCATTCTTCATCTACCCCTTGTTAAGTCACTATGAAAAAGAGGGTGAGAAAATACTGGGATTTTTTCTAACTTCAGGTGATAAAAATAAAATATGAAAAACATGTAGTAAAGATGAATTATGTATCTATAAAACACTATGTATCTATAAAAGACTTAAGATGTTTATACTATTGATAAAACATGAATAAATATATAACATGTAATATATAAACATGTATAACTGAAACTATTAAATTTTATCATGCACCTAACTTTTGATAAAGCAACAATTTTACTTTTAAAAATAATTAGATATGCTAAAAATTAAAAAGGAAGAATATGCTATCAAACATGCAAATCCACAAATTCAAGTGTTTAAGATGCTGTTTTAATCACATTTGTTCTGTCCTTAGTTTACTGTACACTGGTGGTTGCCAGCCTAACAAGAAACTAATTCAGTGTTTAAGGAAACACTAAAGTGTTTAACTGTAATTGGTGTGATCCTATTGATTGATCTAAGGTATACAAATTATGACAGATTTTAATTCAGAAGACAGTACAAAGCAGAAAATAGTACAAGTCAGACTGAAGATAATAACATATTTTCTGGGTGATGTTGGAATTGTTTTTCAAAGCTTTTTCTTAATTATTTTCTTTAATAAGGTAAGTTTTAAAAATTTCTGACTCCTTAACTAGGTGACCTCCTAAATTGCTTCTGAAGTAGTGAAAAATTAAAGTTTTCCTACCAGTAATACCAATAATTCCAATATGTAAGTTATTTCTTAGGAATAAATAAGCATTTTCTAAGGTTCAATCTACAGTCTGTTTGTTCTTAATTAGATAGCAAAAGTTTAATATCAGATCATGCATTCAACCACAAAATCAAAGCAAGAGGCTTGCACTGAGACAGATTTGGACCAAAAGACCAAAAACCTGCCACACTGTACAGGCAAAAGAAAGAATAAGAAAAAGCACCCAAACATTATAAAAACGGACATCTCTGGGAAGTTACATCAGGGGTACACAAGAGGGTTGCTTTCAAAAGTAACATTCTTTGCAGATTTTTTTAAAGCAAATGTTACCTTTCAAAGTAAAAATTTATAAAGGCAAATTTAATTATATCCCTGCTTAAGTCTGTTCAATAGCTAACTATTATCACACAGAAAAAGAGAGCCATTATTATATATATATTATATAACATATATATATTATATTATATATATATATAATATATATATTATTATATATATGGTCCCTGTGTTCCTTTTCGGCTTCCAATTTTACCCCTCCCTGCCTTGCAATCTAAACTCTATATGAGTGGGATGCCTGGGTAGCTCAGTCCATAAGCATCTGCATTCAGCCCAGGTCATGCTACCAGCGTCCTGGGACCAAGCCCCACATTGGGCTCCCTACTCAGCGGGAAGCCTGCTTCTCCCTCTCCACTCCCCGCTTGTGTTCCCTCTCGCTGTCTGTCTGCCTGTCTCTCTCTCTCTGTCAAATAAAATAAATAAATAAAATCTTAAAAAAAACCCTCTATATAAGCATTCTAAACTAGTGCTATTATAACTGTGCTGCATTTATTAATGTATACTGTAATTACTTCATTTACTTCCGTTTAATTTTCTATGGTGTATTTTTTTCTACAGTTGTCCTTAGATATTTTGTTACTAAGTATATCTGGAGCTTTTTTTTTTTTTTTTTTTTAAAGATTTTATTTTTATTTATTTCACAGAGGGAGAGAGATCACAAGGAGGCAGAGAGGCAGGCAGAGAGAGAGAGAGGGGGAAGCAGGCTCCCCGCTGAGCAGGGAGCCCGACGCGGGCCTCGATCCCAGGACCCTGAGATCATGACCTGAGCCGAAAGCAGAGGCATCAACCCACTGAGCCACCCAGGCACCCATATCTGGAGCTTTTTGACCAGAAATTCATTAAGATGAAGAAAAGATTTCTAGAACACTGCCTTATCAAATATGTATTAATATGTAGTTCCAAACTAGGAACATTTTAATAAAACAAATTATTTCTAATAATTAATCTTGTCTCCATTATTAACACGGTTTTACAGAAAACCAAGTGGTAGTCCCAAGTCCCAAATTCCATTTCTAGATTTATTTTGAACTTTTACAGTAAGCACTCTATAACCTAGACGAAGTAGTTTTATTCTATATATAAAAATGTCCCTTAACTACCTTGTAGCAAGGTAGTTTGCTGCTACCTTTTGCTGCTTTTTAGGGGGTAAAATTTAAAAAGGAATAAACAGGGGCGCCTGGGTGGCTCAGTGGGTTAAAGCTTCTGCCTTCAGCTCAGGTCATGATCTCACGGTCCTGGGATCCAGACCCACATTGGGCTCTCTGCTCAGCAGGGAGCCTGCTTCCTCCTCTCTGCCTGCCTCTCTGCCTACTTGTGATCTCTCTCTCTCTGTCAAATAAATAAATAATCTTTAAAAAAATAATTTAAAAAAATTAAAAAGGAATAAACATTTTGTGATTTTCTTTTTGCCTTTCCAGTACCTCAGAAACACCAACACAAACATTTATTTAGGAAGAAGAGAACAAAATAAGGCTTATTAATGGTTCCTTCTGTATATAGTATGATTTTGATTATAACAAAGCACCACAGGCAACAAATATATATAACACTATATATACAACAACTATATATATAACTATATATACAAAAATACATCTTATTCAAAATGATGATCAAGCCCATTTCCATGAATCTATCAATATATACATAGTAACAGAAGTTTCATTCATACAACTTTCCTAAACACTCAAAATGAGTCTTCTAGGTCCACTGGACTCTTAATGAATGCTTACCTTGATGATGCACTTGGCTATCTGAAATTTGTCTTTTAGGATTTTTTCCCTTAATACTCGTAGGTGAAGAAGAATTGACCAGCGATGACCGGCCAGAAGACTGTGGGGTAGTTCCAAAATCAGATGAACAATAAGAGTAACGGTATTTGCCTGCCTTACTTTCTTGATCATTATCTGGACTTCTTTCTCTTTCCCCCATCGTTTTTGAAAAACAGTCTCTATTCACATAATTTCACGAATTCTTTTCTCCAAAAAACTCTATGACAAGCATGAAGAGCAATGTTTAGAGTCTTCAGATCCAGGTGATAATATTCATGTCTGCGCTTTGTTTTCTCTAGGTTATCTGTAGTAGAGATTAGCACATTAGCAACCAAAAGACACACTTTTTGTCCCTACAATTAAGGAAGAAGAAAGGGAATTCATTATATTTCATGAAATAGGTTTTACAATTAGTTACAATGAAAGATACTAAAAGCAAATAATATACTGTTTATAATTTCTAAAAGAATCTATAATTCAATTCACCTATATTTTCACACATTATTATTTATAATACTTGGAGAAAAGACAGAATGTTGGAGCTTGGACAGAGAACATGTAAAATGCCCAACATATAATTGTTTTTGAATAAAAGTTAACTAAATGTGACTCCCCTGAATCTTAAAATTTATAATAAAGACAAATGCTTATTTTTGACAGACATATAATGACCAAATCACCATTTTTTTCTTTTCTAGGGAAGCAGAGGGTGGTTAAGGCAAGCCTAATAGGAGCAGCAACAACAAAAACTCTACATAAAAGTGTAAAACTAATGTATGTAAAAAAAAAATTAACCAAATTAAAAACCTGATGAAAAACATTTGCAACATGACAGAAAAATGGTTACCATCCTTAACATCTACAAATAACTCATACCATCCCATAAGAAAAATATGAGGTCAAAAGTTAAATGGGCAGGCACCTGGGTGGCTCAGGTCATGATCTCAGGGTCCTGGGATCAAGTCCTGCATGGGGCTCTCTGATAGGCAGGGAGCCTGCTTCTCCCTAGTCTCTCTGCCTACCTCTCTGCCTACTTATCTCTCTGTCCAAAAAAATAAATAAAATCTTAAAAAAAAAAAAGTTAAATGGGCAATTACATGTTAAGACCCACAGTGAGCAATAAAAATGACAGGCACATAAAAATATTCAACTTCAGATACCATTTTTAAACTTACCAATTATCAAAGTTTTTTCAAAATAACACTCAATGCTGCTAGAATGCCTATTAAGAAAAGATCCACAAGATTTTTGAAAAAAAAGTTGGCAAGACGTATTAAAACTTTAATCGCACTTTTAATCTTTGATCTGATAATTCCATGCCTAAAATAACAATAATCCTAAAAGTAGGGGGAAAGTTATGTACAAATGTTTATGTAGTGCAATTTTTTTAAAGATTTATTTATTTATTTGAGAGAGCGTGCAACCAACTGTGCCACCCAGGTACCCCTATAATACAATGTTTTTTAAAAAGGGAAGCAATGTAATGTCTAACAATTGCAGAATAATTAAGAATATTATAAATGTCAATACAGCATAATATCATGCTGTTGTTAGAAACACAAAAAATTTGTGTTACCAGAGGAAATGTTTATAGTACTATGGTAAAGACAAAATTCAAACTAATGAATACAATATGATCTCAACGATACATATTCATTGAAAAAAATACTGAAAATACTGAGTATTTTTCCCTCAGAAACCGAAAAAAATTTGTAAAGTGCGAGATACATATACACCAAAATGGTGTCTAGGCCACAAGAATTTTAGATGATTTTTTCCTCTTTATATATTTTTATTTTCTAATAAAATTGGATTAACTTTTTAATTGGAATAATTGTTTTTAATATTCAGAAAAAAAAATCCCTTTGACGAAATTAGTATTTCAAGTACAGTGGTTCCAGTACGATATGGAAAAAGACACAGACAAGGCAGCGCTACTACTGTTCACTGCAGTATTACAGTGGTAGAGGACTAAAACAATTAGAAGGACCATCAGTAAGGAACTGGCAACATACAACCACATAATGAAGTACTGTACTATGAAGCTACTAAAGGAATAAGCACTACCTCTGTGTATTTTCTGCAGTCTGGAGTGATCTCCACAATATATTAAGAAAAAAATATGGACAAAGCATGTATAGTATATTACCATTTATCAAAAAAAACATTACAAATGTGTATACATAATGTTTCATATTTTTAAAAAGTAAAAGGATAAACTAAACACTTAAAGAAAAAAAAAGGGTTCTATAGGGCAAGGCTGCCCAACAAAACTTTCGGCGAGAATGAAAATGTTTTATAATCTGTGCTATCTGGAATGGTAACTGGCCACATATGGCTACTGAGCAACTGAAATGTGGCAAATGTAACAGGCTAATATTTAATTTTGTTGAATTTTAATTAACTTAAGTTTTAAAAGCTATAAATGATGGTGTTTGGCTCACTAAATCTCAATGATCTCATTTTTAAGGGGAATAATAGTAACTTCCTTAGAGAACTGCTGTGACAGTTAAATAAGTTAATTCAATAACTGACACTGAAAGCACTCAGTAAAAATCAACAATTACATTTACGATTCAAACATACAAAATGCTCAGTAAATTGATATTCCTTGTCAAAGACTCAATTTTAATTACAATATAATTAAAAGCTGACCATGTGGTATAAATGAGGATTATTTGTTTATATGCATATAGCAGAAGTAGCTCCCTATGACCTGTCCCATCTTAATCAGAGGTGCCACCTAACTTTTCCCTGCAAAAGACAGACCCCACAAAACATTACCTGCCATTCATCTCCTATGCATCAGCACTCATTCTTCCCCACCCATGCCTCAAATATATGCATATAATTAAAAAAAAAAAAAAAAGGAAACATCCACTGCCCCATTTTTCAAGCCCTTCTCCTTGGGATAGCTATTTTAATGGCTTATACTTTCATGTTTATGCTATTTCTTGAATTAGCAATTTAAGACTATGAAAGATGAGGATTTAACTTGTGACTCATTTTAAATGGTTGCACCATGCAACAACTTGTTTGGAAGGTTTTTTTTCCTTGGGATTCCTAATTGTCCTTTTTTCTTATTGAAAAAAACAACCTTTCTATATCACTAATATTTACCTAGCTTGCTAGTCATTCTATCTATAGCCTGAAATCCACTTTTTTCCTCCTCTTAAAAACATTTTTCTTAGAGACCAGTCATTTCCAATTCTAATTTAAACCAATTATTCTGTAGCCCTGTAGTACTACTGTCATTCTGGAATCTGAGTTAATCCACCATTTCTAATAGCCCATGTCATCATATTTATTAGTTTTGATTGTCACTTTACTGGTCTGTATTCTCAAGTAACTTCTACAGAAAGGGTAAATAGGTTGAGATAAATGTTCTAAGTCTTTGTATGCCTGAAATGTCTTTATTTTGCCCTCCAATTTGGTAGTTTTTATAAATTCTGCCATCTAAGTTATTTTCTCTCAGAACTTTAAAGATACTACTCCACTGTCCTCTAAACCCTCAGATGATCTTGCAAGATGTTACACTTTTTCTTTTATTCCACATGTACTTCTTTTGAGCTCTCACCATGCAACCATAATGAAAACAACAACCACAAAAATCCCTGCCATTACAGAGTTTACACTCTAGTTATGCTCATCTGATTCTCATTCCCTCAGAGGTTATCTTTTTCTTTTCTTCCCTAGTAGTTTTTAGGATTTTCCCTCCTCTTATACTGCAATCCCACAACAGGCATAGGTGAGTCTTTTTTTACTGATTGTGTTGCCCCTTTATTTCCCTTCCTTTTAATATTGAAACAAGTTATCTTTAAGCACTAGAAAAGTTTTTATGTTACTTTTCTGATAATTAACTTTCCTATTACAAGTCTCTGAGACTTCTACTGGCTAAATAACAGACTACTCTCTGTTTTTCTATTTTCACTCAACTTATCTTTTAACTATCCAGGATTGTTGTGTTTTTATTTGTTTACTTTGTGCAAACATCTTAATTATCAAGAATTTTTTCTTCTGTTTTTTTAAATAATTATCGAACACACTGAGTTATTTTAGGGCAGGGTCTGGCTCTTCTATCAAAGAGAGACAATTAAGAAAAAGTAATATTATGTATATATAATTTATATATTCCCTAAAAATATTACCTGTTAATTATATGAAAAAGCTTTAATAGCGACAAAAAATACAACAGTAACCCCCAAAATACTAGACAATATATTTGTCCAGTTTCTGATTTAGAATTTATTCTGAATTAAGGTGGGTATTTCTAACCTACATAAACCTGTAACATCCCATAGTATAATTCTTCATGAAAACAAATATTCCTTGAAAATACAGCACTCAATGATCTAAGCCTTCCTAAAGAAAGGACACTTAGGGCGCCTGGGTGGCTCAGCGGGTTAAGGCTTATGCCTTCAGCTCAGGTCATGATCTCAGGGTCCCGGGATCGAGCCCTGCATCAGGCTCCCTGCTCAGTGGGGAGCCTGCTTCCTCCTCTCTCTCTGCCTGCCTCTCTGCCTACTTGTGATTTGTGTCAAATAAATAAATAAATCTTAAAAAAAAGTATAGACACTTAGACATGTGAAAACTCACTTTAAAAAAAATTGGTACTTAGCCCTGTGGAAACTCGGTAGCCTGGTTAATAGTACTGCCAGAAAAACAGTTCACATAAGCAAACAAAAAGTAACAAGTTAGAAACAAAAGACAGGAAATATTAGATTAAAAGAAACAGGAAAAAATAAACATGAAATAAGACAACTACTAAAACAACAAATATTAATCTTTCTTATAAAGTACTGGAGTGCCTGGGTGGCTCAGTCAGTTATACATCCAACTCTTGATCTTGGCTCAAGTCATGATCCCATGGGTCATGAGATCGAGCCCCGCATCTGGGCTTCCCACTCAGTGGGAAATCTGCTTGAAGATTCTCCCCCTCCCTACAATAAATAAATCTTAAAAAGTATAAATGAATACTAAACAACCAATGAGTCAACAAAGAAATCAAAGAGGAAATAAACAATATCTGGAGACAAATGAAAATGAAAATACAGCAACCTAAAATCCTTGGGACGCAAGAAACAAGCAAAATTTCAAATAAACAAGAAAAAAAGAAGTAATAAAGATCAGAGTGAAAAATAAATGAAAGAAAAAAAAATCAAGCCAAGAACTGGTTCTTTTAAAAGAACAAAACTGATAAACCTTTAGCCAGATTCACCAAGGAAAAAAAAAGAGAACACACAAACAAAATCAAAAATTAAAAAGTAACAAACGAAATACAACAAATTATAGTAGAGTATAATGAAAAATTATATGCCAACAAACTGGATAACTTAGAAGAAAAGGATAATTTCCTAAACGCGCACGCGCGCGCACACACACACACACAATCCTTCTAAAGTTGAATCATGAAGAAATAGCAAATCTAAACAGCTGATTACTAGTAAGAAATTGAATTGGTACTCAAAAAAACTCCCAACAAAAATCTGGGATCAGATAAATTCACAGGTGAATTCTACCAAACATTTAAAGAATACCTATTCTCGGGCGCCTGGGTGGCTCAGTGGGTTAAATAAAGCCTCTGCCTTCAGCTCGGGTCATGATCTCAGGGTCCTGGGATCGAGGCCCGCATCGGGCTCTCTGCTCAGCAGGGAGCCTGCTTCCTCCTCTCTCTGCCTGCCTCTCTGTCTGCTTGTGATCTCTCTCTGTCAATTAAATAAATAAAATCTTTAAAAAAAAAAAAAAAAAGAATACCTATTCTCGACATTTTCCAAAGACATATAGATGGCCAACAGACACATGGAAAGATGCTCAATATCACTGATCATCAGAGAAATATAAATCAAAACTACAGTATCACCTCACACCTGTCAGAATGGCTAAATTCAAAAGCACAAGAAACAACAGGTGTTGGTGAGGTTGTAGAGAAAAGGGAACCTTCTTGCTCTGCTAGTGGGAATGCAAACTGGTACAGCCACTGTGGAAAACACTATGGAGGTTCCTCAAAAAGTTAAAAATAGAACTACCTGGGGCACCTGGATGGCTCAGTCGGTTAAGTATCTGACTCTTGATTTCGGCACAGGTCATGATCTCAGGGTTGTGAGGTTCAGCCCTGTGTTGGGCTCCGTGTTAAGAGCATAGAGCCTGCTTAAAATTCTCTCTCCCTCTCTCTCTGCTCCTCCCTACCCAACCCCCCCGAACAAAAAACGAAAAACAAAAAAAGCTACCTTATGATCTAGCAATTGCACTACTAGGTATTGACTGAAGAATACAAAAAAAAACCTAACCCAAAGGAATACATAAACCCTGATATTTATAGTTGCATTATCTACAAAAGCCAAACTATGGAAACAGCCCAAATGTTCACTGACTGATGAATGGAAAAAGATGTGATATATATATATACAATGGAATATTACTCAGCCATAAAAGAGAAGGAAGTCTTGCCATTTGCCATGATGTGGATGGAACAAGAGAGTATTATGCTAAGCAAAATCAGTCAGAGAAAGACAAATATAATATGGTTTCATTCAAATGTGGAATTTAAAAAACAAATGAGTTTAGGGAGAAAAAAAAGAGGCAAATCAGGAAATAGACTTTTTTTTTTAAAGATTTTATTTATTTATTTGACAGAGAGAGAGAGATCAGATCACAAGTAGGCAGAGGCAGGAAGAGAGAGAGGGGGAAGCAGGCTCCCCACTGAGCAGAGAGCCCGATGCAGGCCTCAATCCCAGGACCCTGAGATCATGACCTGAGCTGAAGGCATAGGCCTTAACCCACTGAGCCACCCAGGCGCCCAGGAAATAGATTCTTAACTACAGAGAACAAACATGGTTACCAGAGGAGAGGTGGGTGGGGGGATGGGTTAAACAGGTGATGGGGACTAAGGAGTGCACCTGCTATAATTAAGCACTAGGTGTTGTATGGAAGTGCTGAATCACTATACTGTACACCTAAACTAATATTACACCTGTATGTTAACTAACTGAAATTTAAATAAAAACTTAAAGCAAAAGTAAAGGATACCTGTTCTCTTCAATATATTCCAAAAATAGAAGAGGAAGGAAATCTTTCAGATACATTCTACAAGGTCAGCATTATCTTGATACTAAAACCAAAGATAATAGCAAAAAAAAAGAAAACTACAAGCTAATATACCTGATGAACATAGATGTAAAATGTCAACAAAATACTAGCAAACCACATTCAATAATACATTAAAAGAATCATTCAGTACCATTAAGTAGGATTTACTGCAGGAATACAAGGACAGTTCAACAACTACGAATCATCAACATGACACACCACATAACAAAATGAGGGATAAAAATCATATGATCATCTCATTAGATGCAGAAAAAAACTCTGACAAAATTCAAAATCCATTCAATCCATCTATTGAGCAAAACTCTCAACAAAGTGGGCTTACAGAAAACATACCACAACATAATTAAGGCAATATATGTCAAACCCACAGCTAACTATATTCAATGATGAAAAACTGAAAGCTTTTCCTCCAAGATCAGGACCATGACAAGGATGTCCACTTTCGTCATTCTGACTCAAAATGACACTGGAAGTCCTAGCCACAACAATCAGACAAAAAATTAGGGCACCTGGGTGGCTCAGTGGGTTAAAGCCTCTGCCTTCAGCTCAGGTCATGATCTCAGGGTCCTGCGATCGAGCCTTGCATCAGGCTCCCTGCTTGACAGGGATCCTGCTTCCTCCTCTCTATCTACCTCTCTGCCTGCTTGTAATCTCTCTCTGTCAAATAAATAAATAAATACATAAATAAATAAAATCTTTTTAAAAAAATTAAAGAAAAGGCATCCAAATTGGTAAAGGAAAAAGTAAAACTGTCAATATCTGTAGATAATGATACTATATATAGAAAATCCTAGGGACACCTAGGTGGCTCGGTCAGTTGAGCAGCTGTCTTCGGCTCAGGTCATGATCCCAAGGTCCTGGGATCAAGTCCCCCACAGGGCTCCTTGCTCAGCAGGGAGCCTGATTCTCTCTGTCCCTCTGCCTGCCACTCTGCCTGCTTGTGCTCTCACGCTCTCTGACAAATAAATAAGTAAAATCTTTAAAAGAAAAAGAAAAAAAATCCTAGAGACTCCACCAAAACACTATTAGAATAAATTAATTCAATGAAGTTGCAGGATACAAAATTAATACACAGAAATATGTTGCATTTCTACACACTAACAACAAAGCAGCAGAAAGAGAAATTTTTTAAATTCCATTTACAATTGTTCCACAAATAACAAAATGTTTAGGAATAAACTTAACCAAGAACGTGAAAGAACTGTACTCTCAAAACTATTAAACTTTGAGGAAATAAATTGAAGATGACACAAACAAGTGGAAAGATATACCAAGCTCATGGGTTAGAAGAATTAATATTGTTTAAATGTCTATACTACTCGGAGCAATCTACAGATTCAATGTAATCCCTATCAAAATACCAACAATATTTTTTACAGAACTAGAACAAGTAATCCTAAAATTTGTAGGGAAAAAAAAAGTCCTTTCAAAATATTACTGCTCATTGACAACACACCTGATCACCCAAAAGCTGATGGATATATACAATGAGATTCATGCGGTTATCATGCCTGCTAACACGCATCTATTTTGCAGCTCATAGATCAAGGAGTAATTTTCAAGTTTTTTAAAGTAATTTAAGTAATTTTTCAAGTAATTTTCAAGTTAAAAACTTTCAGGTTTTTTTATTTAAGAAATATGAACCTGCCGTAGGTAATGATTCCTCTGATGGATCTGAGCAAGGTAAATTGAAAACCTTCTGGATAAGATTCACTATTCTAGATGCCATTAAGAACATTTGTGATCATGAGATTGCAGTAATGCAGTCACATCTTCAGGCTCTACTTCTAGTTCTCTTGCTATTTCCACCACATTTATGGTTACTTCCCCTACTGAAGTCCTGAACCCCTCAAAGTCATCCCATGAGTGTTGGAATCAACTTCTTCTAAACTGCCATTAATATTTTCACCTCTTCCCACAAATCACAAATGTTGTAAACAGATGTGCTGTCATCCAGGCTTCACTGTTGCATTTACAGAGCACAGGCAGAGTAGAGTTAGCATAATGCTTAAGGGCTCTAGAATTTTTGGAATAGTAAATGAACACCAGTTCAACTTAAAGTCACCAGCTGCATTAGCCTCTCACAAGAGAGTCAGCCTGTCCTTTGAAGCTTTGACAAGTACTGAATTCTCCTTTGTAGCTATGAAAGTCCTAGATGACATTTTCTTCCAATAGAAGGCTGTTGTGTCTACACTGAATATCTGTTGTTTGGAGAAGTAACCATCTTTATTATCTGAGTTAGATCTTCTGGATATCTTTCTGTAGCTTCTATAACAGCTCTTACTGCTTCACTTTGTACTTTGATGTTATGGGGATGGTTTCTGTCCTTAACCTCATGAACCAACCTCTTGCAGCTTCCAACTGTTCTTTTGCAGCGTCCTCACCTCTCTCAGTCTTCATACAACTGAAGAGAGTTTAGGCTTTACTCTGGAATAGGCTTTGGCTTACAAGACTGTTGTGACTAGTTTGATCTTCTACCCAGACCACCAAAACTTTCTCCACATCAGCAATAAGGCTATTTCATTTTCTTATCTTACTGTATGTGTTCACTTCAGTAGCACTTTTAATTTCCTTAAAGAACTTTGCCTTTGCACTTGCAACTTGGTTGTTTGATGCACAGGTCCACCTTTTGGCCTACCTTGGCTTTCAACATGCCTTCTCCATTAAGCTTAAATCATTTCTAGCTTTTGATTTAAAGTGAAAGATGACTAGCTTTCACTTAGAAACTTACAGACCACCACAGGGTTACTAATTGGCCTAATTCCATCTTGCTGTATCCCAGAAAATAAAAAAGCCTAAGGACAGGGAGAGAGATGGGGGAACGGCTGGTTGGTGGAGGAGATAGAATGCACACATTCATCAATAAATCCACTGTCTTATATGGGTGCAGTTCATGGCACCCCAAAACAATTACAATAGTAACATCAAAGATAACTAATCAGAGATGACCATAAGAAATACTATATCAAAAAAGTCTGAAATATTATGAGAATTTAGAAAATGTGACACAGAAAGAAAGTGAACAAATGTTATTGGGAAAAAATGGTGCCAACAGACTTGCTCAAGGCAGGGTTGCCACCAATCTTCAAATTGTAAAAAAAAAAAAAAAAAAAAAAAGCAGTTTCTACAAAGCACAATAAATCAAAGTCCAATTAAACAAGGTATGCCTATATAAGTTTTCTCTTAGGCGAGTAACACATTAGGTATTTCAATATCAACAATCCGATGAGAACTACCTCATCTTTGAATATATCTCCATTTGCATCTATCGCATAATGTTACCTGCCTGCCAATAAAACTGAAGAAGCATTTCTGTTCCTTTTCAGAGCTAAACATTTCACCTGTCTCCTTTCCCATATCTTCTCTCCATCTCAGGACTGTGCCCCTGCTACTGTACTCTGTACAGGATCATTCCTACCAACAAAGAGGCCCTAATAAAGCTGTTGCTTGACTCCATGTCCTAATACATCTATCATCCAGTTACTCTAATTTTCCAACAAATCTCTTTTGAAGAGTAATCTAGAATCTAGAATGTTATCTCTACTTTGTTGAATGTGCCTCCTCTTCCTTATCTCTAAATGCTGGAAAACCCAAGGCACCACACATTGGCTCTCTTTTCTTCATCTATACTCTCTCTTTAGGTGATCTCATCTAGGCTTCTTTTACTCTGACTTCCAGATTCACATATCCACCTTCATATGTGACAACTCCACCTGGGTAACTAAAAATCATTTCAAACTTGTATGTCCAAAAGCAAAATCACAATTTGTCTTCTTTCTATCCCCACTCTTTCCTATTTTTCTAATTTCATTAAATGGCACTTCCATCTACTACATTACTCATGTCGCAAATCTAAGGATCATGCTGGATTCCTTCTTAACCTCACATCCCACATCCAAGCCATCTGTGAAACCAGGTGGGTTTATCTCCCAAAATACATTCCACATTATTTTTTTATCATTCCCACTGCTAACTGCCCTAGCCAAGCCACCATCTTTTTTCACTTGAACTTCTGCAATTGTCTCCTAGTGATACCTGCTTTTATCCTTGCTTCCTCAGAGAAAGCCACTTGACACAGAAAACAGATAGCATTGCTCTCCTGCTTAATACTCTCCATGGCTTTTTACAGCCATCAGATTCCACAACCAGACCTGCAAACTCATACAAGTTCTAGCCCCTCCGCCTATTTCTCCATCCTTACCTCATCCCACTCATACACTTTTTCAGCCAAAGTGGGCTTCTTTGGTACCGCCAACATGCCAAGCTTTTGCCAACTCACAGACTTTGTACTTGCTTTGGCCTTTACCTAAGAGGTCCTTCTTAGAACTACACAAAGGTGGCTCCTTCTCTTCCTCCTGTCCTCAACACAAATGTTACCTTCTCCAAGATGGCTCTCCTAACATATCTATTAAAGTAAGCCCAGTCACTCTATCTCAATTACTATTTTATTTTCTTCATAGACCTTGTTACTACTAGAAATAATCTTATATTTATCTCTCACTTCCTACTAAATAGAAGATCCATTAAGAACAGAAATCTTTTCCCCCTAGTTTGCCATGGTAACACCACCACTCACTAATTTTTTATGGACTGAATGATTATTCTATGAAGCTATTCCGAACATTAATAATTTCATTCTATAAAATCTTTCTGTTTCAAAGGAAATGTTAAATTTTCCCTCTTTTCAATAACTAAGTAAGACTTACTTAAATCTCTAAAATTCCTCAGGAGGGAGAAAAGTTAGCAAATGCTCAGAACCATTACCATGGTAAAGGTGGAATATTCTAATTCAGTAGATTTTAAATAACTGAGATGAACTAATATGGCTTCAGACTGTACTTAAAATAATATTTACCACTTGACTAATACAGTAACAATGCTACGAAATGAAAAATGAATTTTTCTCTTTAAAAAGTTACCTAAATTAACAGAACACTGAAGATTTATATTCCAGTACAGTTCTCCAGCTAATTTAAGCTAATTCTTTGTGATGGAGAATAAATCAACTAACAGTTGTTCATCTGTCTCCCCTATCTGTAAGAGGGTCACTACATAAAAGCAAAAAAGAAAAACTACAAGTCTACATCGAAACTACAATTTCGATTCCTAAGAATTGTTTATTTTCTAAAAATAGCCAAGAGTGCTACTATGGCAATGCTAGAAAACTAGTAAATCTAACACGTCATTTTTCATCCAAAAATAAACTGCTTTCTAAAAAGTCCCAAATAGTATAGGTCACATGTAACAGGTCAGAAAAAAGATGACTGTAAGCCCCTTCAGTACCAGAATGCCCCCTTTACATCCAGTTTCGAGTGAATCAAAACTAGGTCAAAGCTAGAAAGCTTACTATATATGTAATAGCATAATAATTATCTGATTTATAAGACTTGAATAAAGGTTCTTAGTTTTAAGGAAAAAACTACATAAAATCAGAGAACTGTTCATATCCTGTGTTCAGCTTCTTTGTATAAAACATTGCTACCTGGCTACCTCTGCTGCCAGCAAAAGAGCTCACACAACAAGCAACTAGATGAGTAAAATAAAAATAAACTAAGAGAGAAAAGTATAAATAAGGAGATCTCTCTCCTCAAAAAGGAATATAAATAACTGAAGATGAGACAAAGGTAAAAACAATCTTGTTGCATTTAAAACTACAATTGCTTCTCTCTTACAAAGGAGAAAAAATTATTAGAAACAGATAAAGCCAAGTCATTTTTCTACTCTTCTGCCGATATGTTCTATGATATTCCTAAGCATTTCTTTATCCTACCTTTATTTACACAACACCTACTCCTGCTTTAAAATCAAACTATGGGGGCAGCCTGGGTGGCTCAGGGGGTTAAAGCCTCTGCCTTCGGCTCAGGTCATGATCTCAGGATCCTGGGATTGAGCCCCACATCGGGCTCTCTGCCCATTGGGAGCCTGCTTCCTCCTCTCTCTCTGCCTGCCTCTCTACCTACTTGTGATTTCTTTCTCTGTGTCAAATAAATAAATAAAAATTAAAAAATAAATAAATAAAATAAAACTATGTTTAGATTTTAAGTATGGTTTCCTGGACTCTAGGTCAGATCACAGTATATGCTAGACTTAAAATTTAAGGCATAATCAGCTTCGTTTAAATAGCATTTTGAAACAGTGGGTCGTATTAAAGCATCTAAACTACAATACACATTCCCAAAGTCCAGTCAAATGAAAATATCACAGAATATTCATTCATACATGCATAAGGCATTTACTAAACACCTACTATGTCAGGCACCGAACTAAAAATGGAGATACAAAAAATAAAAAAGATAAAACTGACACTTTACCATTTAGAAATTCCAATACAAGAAGAAAAAGATAATGCAAGAGTATGAATACTAATGACAAAAAAAGTAAAGTAGGCTAAGTAAAGTTAAAACTAAGATTTAGAGGACAGAGGGAATTTGTGAAGACTTCCATATAGGAAACATTGCCTAAATTAAGTCTTTAGGTACTACCAGAGGTTAAACACAAGTATGTGCGTTTTGGGGTTAATTTTTTTTGGTGCAGGGGGTGGATAACGGTAGATGAGGTTACTAAAAGAACACAGTTCTTGGCAGAAGACCCTATTTCAGGAAGAGGAAGCAGCATGTGCAAAAGTAAAAGGCATGAGCTAGGTCAGGCATATCATCAAACTGCAAAAAGTATACAATTGTGCTATTCAAACAGTGGCTACTGAGCACATGAAATGTAGCTAGTCAGAATTGAGATATGCCATAAGTGTAAAATACACAAGGGATTTTGAAAACTTAGTACATAAAAAAGAACATAAACTATCTACTTGAAGATATATTTTTTAAAGATTTTATTCATTTATTAGAGAGAGAGATCACAAGTAGGCAGAGAGGCAGGCGGGGGGGGGGGGCGGGGCGGGGGGAGCCTGGTGGTNAGGCAGAGAGGCAGGCGGGGGGGGGGCGGGGCGGGGGAAGCAGGCTCCCCGCTGAGCAGAGAGCCGGATGCAGGACTCGATCCCAGAACTCTGAGATCATGACCTGAGCCAAAGACAGAGGCTTAACCCACTGAGCCACCCAGGTGCCCCTACTTGAAGATATTTTAAAATATTCACCATGTTAAAATATTATTTTTGGGGGGCGACTGGCTCAGTCATTAAGCGTCTGCCTTCCACTCAGGTCATGATCCCAGGGTCCTGGGATTGGGCCCCGCATGGGGCTCCCTGCTCAGAGGGAGGCCTGCTTCTCCCTCTCCCTCTCCTCTGCTTGTGTTCCCTCTCTCCCTGTGTCTCTCTGTCAAATAAATAAAATCTTTAAAAAAGTAAAAATAAAAATATTATTTTGGATGTATTGGGTTAAATAAGAGATACTATTAAAATTAATTTCACCTGTTTGTATTTTCCTATGACTACTGAAAAAATGTTTTAAATTATGTATATGGTTCACATTATATTTTTTTTTTTTAAGATTTTAGTTATTTATTTGACAGCGAGAGAGACAGCGAGAGACGGAACACAAGCAGGGGGAGTGAGAGAGAGAGAAGCAGGCATCCTGCCAGCAGGGAGCCCGATGCGGGGGTCGATCCCAGGACCCTGGGATCATGACCTGAGCCAAAGGCAGACGCTTAACGACTGAGCCACCCAGGTGCCCCCACATTATATTTCTTTTAGACGATGCTGGTTTAGAATGACTGCATGGGCTGGGGGTTAGTGAGGAAGTAATAAATGAGTCTGAATCAACTAGAAGAAACTATTACAAGAAGGATCTTTATAGGGGCGCCTGGGTGGCTCAGTTGGTGAAGCGGTTGCTTTGGGCTCAGGCTCAGGTCATGATTCCAGGGTCCTGGGATCCAGTTCCGCATCGAGCTCCCTGCTCAGCAGAGAGCCTGATTCTGATCCATCTCTAGCCCAAGAACTGGAGGGCCAATAAGGCTGAAGGCAGAAGACCAGCTGGTCTTGAAATCAGGTGACAAATGATAGTGCTTTGAACTAACAGAGGGTAACTAGAGATTTAGAGTACAGAATTAAGAAATGTTTATCACATAAAACAAAGTGGACTTGATGACAATTTATATGTGGACTATGAAAACAAGAATTCCAAATTCTTCCAAATTCAGAGAATGAATTCCAAAGTTTTGGGCTTACAAAATTGGGTAAATATGGTACCATTCAATAGGACAGGTTTGGTGGGGAAAGGTGATGGTTTCATATCAGATAACACTGAATTTAGGATGCCCGTGGGAAATCTATGTGGAAACATCAAAAATTAGCTATATAAATTTAGAGCTAATTCAAGAGTTCCAGGACAGAGACAAAAACTGATTGTGCATTAATGAAATATAGACGGCAGAAGCCAAGACAACCAGAAGCCTGAGGATGAACTCAGCCAAGAAAAGAACACAGAGTGAAGAGAAGGCAGAAGACTAAATTATGAGGAAACGCAAGACTGGTGAGCAAATAAGGAGAAGCATCCCACAAAGAAGCAAAGAAGATCAGTAACAACAGAAGAAGAACCAGGTGAAAGGTGTCTTCTTTATTGGGGGAGGGAGGGGGCAGAGGGAGAGAGAGAATCAAGCAGGTTCCATATCCAACCCAGAACCAGATGCAGGGTTTGATCTCCCCACCCAGAGATCATGACCTGAGCCAAAATCAATCAGAAGCTTAACCACCTGAGCCACCCAGGCACCCCAAGAGTAGCATCTTCGAATGGACTTCTTCTGTGTCTGCTATTCCATGATTGCTTAATAGAAAAGATGTGACGCTGACAAAAAAAGAAAAATCTTTTTCCAAAAATCACTGACTACTTTTTGAACTTTCAAATGATGCTCTATCAGTTCAGAAAATCAAAACAAACTGTTATTTCTTTTTGTGCGTTTGGATAAACATACAAGTCAAAATGCACCAAAAACCCACAGTGAAATAAAATAGTAATATAAAATTCAAATGTGGAACCATAACTTGAAAAAATATGAATTAAAATAACAATCTCCTGAACTGTACCCCTTTTTCAAAACTGCATGTGAACCCCTCCTGCCAGAAAAGATAAATACGTAAAAATAATTTAAATGGTGACTTTTGATCCCAAAGATATATTTAATCCAAGTTCTTAAACTGAAGGTAAAGGACCAGCATAAAAATGTTTGTGCCCAAGTGTACTTTCCTAGGGAGAGGGGCCAAAACATTCTTCAGACTTCCAGAGGAGAATCCAAGAAGCAAAAGATTAAGAAAATCTCCAGTAATTGCAGCCCATCGAATTGCTCACACAAACCAAACTGCAAGAACAAATACACTTTAACAGAACCATCCAATTTTTTTCAGCTAATTATACGTACGAACATCACAAGTATTAATCCTAACAATATGTACTATTTCCATTCCCAAATGGAAAAAATATACATGCCCCTTGTTACTAGCCAACAATTTCTTGTTGTCAATCAACTAACTGATGTTAGTTATTTGTCAAAGGTCACGAAGTGAATGAGAGGGATTTAAACTCAGGTGAACCTGGCCCATGATCTTCACCGCGGTGAAACACTATATCCTTTGGTCCTGCCCCCTTAGAAAACCAACCAGAGCACTCCGACTCACCTGGCGCATTTTTTGCCAAACATTTTCCTCTCATCCCATCCTTGCTGGACACGTAAAAATTTCACAGCCAGGATAAATGGGCCTTTCCGCTCTAGCCACACTGTCTTTAATCTCCAATTATTTATTATCCTAGAGATACCGAAAGTTTCACAGCCTCCTTCCCTTTATTGGCTCTGTCCCCTCTTTCCCACCTTCAGTCTCCACAGGCCTCTAGGGTTTCCTAATAATTCCTAACCCCATCTCTAGATCCTTCTGCAATGAGCTCCCTTCCTCCTCTTCCTGATTCCAACAAATAACCAAACCTTCCACTACTTCGTCCCATCCTAACTTTCCAGTCCCCCACCTGTAGCTCAACCTCCGCTCCTCCTGGTCCGTTCCCGGCTGCCGTGTTCTTCACTTAATTTTCCTACGACTTTGTTCTCCCCACGTCCCCAAACCCTCCCTATCCCTAATCCTCTCATCCTGCCCGCTTTAACAACTCCACTCTCGCGCCTCCATCCACCAAGAGCCCGAGCGGCACGCACCAGTCCCAGCCTCACTCGGCGCCCCTAACTCCCCAGTCTCCACGCCCACGCCAAAGCCCACCCCCAACCCCGCCCGGCCCCTCCTCAGATTCGACGCGGCGCCCCGCCTCCTTGCCTTCTCTCCGCAGACCAAACTCTTCGCCGGGGCCTCGGCCTCTAGCCGCCCAAGAGTAGGTAGGTGCCTGGTTGCTGCGAAGACTTCGGGGCGGGCGCCAAGGTTACCGGGGTGCGGGAAGTTTGAACACACGGCCAGGGTAGGGGCGGGGACCGCCGCTCCCTGGCGGCGGCGACGCGGCGACTTCGGAACCAGGGTAACGGAGACGGAGGACCATACTGCACTGCGGCAGGACTGCAGCCAATGGTGCCCGCCTTCCGACCTCCCATTGGCCTCCGGCACCAGACGACCATTCCTATTGGGCTCAGTGGAACTGAAAGGCGGGACAATGAGTACGGGAGAAGGCAGCCATTAGTTGACTGCTTCAGCTATAGCGGCAACCGAGAGTAGGGAAGTGGTTCCCGCCCAAGCTCAGCCGGGCGTGCCAGGGCTTTTTAGTCAGTGCTGGGCGAAGTGCGACAGTACCGCTTCAAGGGCCTTGGGTGATCAGGAAGGGTGTGGGCGGAGGGGAAAGGGGGTTAGTGTAATGAATTGCAGAAATTGGCAGATGCGTGATTGGAAACATTGAAAATTGTTTTGAATCCTTTTTGGAAATCAATTGATTTTAAATTAGGAGGAAATAAATTAGAAACAAATAGCTAGTTACTTCTCGGTCTTAGCACCGAAATTGCTTATTTTCAGGAGGTGGTGGAGTTAGTGTACTAAGTGCTCCTTCCTTGAGGTCCTGGCCTTTGTCATTCACGAACGCCCCCGGGAGCTTGGCTTGAAAGTGATTTTTTTAGGTTTTGGAAAGGATTAGAGATGGAATGACATTTGAGACATTTGCACGTTAAAAAAATAAACGTCTGTGGCGCATGTCAGTAACCTATTGAGAATTGCAGTATGGCATGTTCCCCTTTAAAAAAATGACAGTGCATTAAACGGCATTAATTGCAGGAGGCAGGGAAAGTAGAAAGAAAATCCTCTCTTCGGTGAAGGTTATTTTAAGCCTTTCTGAACATTCTAATTACCAAAATGGCTTAACACCGCACCTCGCTTTTTTCGCCATTGGTAATTTCTTGAACGTTGGGCTTTACCATTCTGCAGAATATCTAAATCTTGAAGGCAGATGCATCGTAATCAGTCTTCTCACCATGAATTATGGTAATTCTGTTTCTTGCCTGACCTCGTTTTCCCAATTTTGCCCTATTTCAAAGCTTTCCTTTTATCCTGTCAATATATTTTACTTCAAGTTACAGACTAACCCACCTAAACAGTACTGTAATTAAATGCAATTTTCTGTATAGAAAGTAGAAGATAGGAATCATCTGTTAGTGAAAAATAAAAATGAGTAATACCTAAAGTGCACTTAAATAACATTTCACCTGTTTAAATCTAATACTCTTCGTTAAAATAGGTCACTACTTATTACCGACTCCATTAGACTTAATATTATGTAGCTTAATAAACGCATTGGTGGAATACTTTTAGAGAAAATAGCTATAAAGGGTGAAAAAACATGCTATATTTAGGTGAAAAAACAAACGTCTTTCTCCAAGGAGTCAAATGAAGGTTGCTAGCACTCAAGGACAGCTGAGAATGAAACTAACATTTATTCTGCACTAGCAATGTGCTAGGCAACATAATCTCATTCCATCTTCATTGCTGATTCTAGATGGGTATTGTTATTCATTGTCACACCTGAGGAAACAGATTCAGAGATATGGAAGAATCTACTAGGACATACTAAAGTAGTAAGTGGGAGGGGCAAGAATCAAGCCTAGGTCAGCTAATTTCCAGGCTTCAAACTGAATGCCTTTAGTATGTTTCACCTGCAGGTTAACAGAGTTGCTAGAAAGCAAGAAAGTATTTAAAAGGTTAGGAGTCTCCAAAAAATTGTCTAATTGTATGTAACACATTTTCAAGATGTTGACAATGTGCAATTTTATTCGTTCTATCATATTTGGAGTAACAGTGACTATCAATTTATTTGACCTTGAATAAAGACCCAAAGGATTTTAAATCTCCAGGAGTAAAAACCAGCTTATTGAACTAGTTTTTTAAAATTTATCCCAAAACATGAGATAATTTCTAAATGTTTTATTCTGCTTTTCAGAAAAAAAGAAAGCCAACAAAAGTGTATTTTTATATTATGTCACTTGAAATTATATTTAATAGGAATCAGGCTTCTTATTTTTTTAAAGACTATATTTATGAAAGGAATTATACTAATAGTATAGAGTTTTATTTTTAACATATATTAAATATATTTTTAAATATTTTTAATATATTTTTGTATAACATTGGAGTTTATTTTTAATATTTTGGCCTTACACAGTATTGCAATATCTCCAGATTATTTTGCTAACTGAATGCTCCTTTTCTGCAAGATTTTATTTATTTTTTTTTTAATTTTATTTATTTATTTGACACAGAGAGAGAGATCACAAGTAGGCAGAGAGGCAGGCAGAGAGAGAGGAGGAAGCAGGCTCCCCGCTGAGCAGGGAGCCCGATGTGGGCCTCGATCCCAGGACCCTGAGACCATGACCTGAGCCGAAAGCAGAGGCTTTAACCCACTGAGCCACCCAGGCGCCCTTCTGCAAGATTTTAATTGCCTTGATTAATGCCATGTGATGATACAGATATTATTAATTAAAATCTTCCTAGAAGTGCTTACCAATAAATATATTCCCATTTTCCATGTGGAGAAACTAAGAAGTTTGAACAATATGTCAGAAGTTTCATAAAATTAATAGGTAGACTTTCCAACTATAGACAATCCAGAAATTACAATGACTACATTTTAAAAGGGGCATACTATAAAAAAATCAGATTTAGAAAGCATACCAGTATAATCATCCTTAGCTAAAGTTTAATTGTGGGCGCCTGCGGTGGCTCAGTTGGATAAGCGACTGCCTTCGGCTCAGGTCATGATCCTGGAGTCCCAGGATTGAGTCTTACATAGGGTTCCCCACTCAGTGGAGAGTCTGCTTCTCCCTCTGACCCTCCCCCCTGTCATGTGCTTTCTCTCTCTCTCTCTCACGTAAATAAAATCTTTAAAAAATTAAATTAAAAAAATAAAGTTTAGTTGTCCATTTAATACCATTCTTAAAGACAAAAAAGCACTGTCACAATTTTATATATCTTACCTAGATAGGTGATAATAAAAAATTTAGGGGCACCTGGGGGGCTCTTTTGATTATGCGTCTGCCTTTGGTTCAGGTCACAATCCCAGGGTCCTGGGATTGAGCCCCACATGGAGCTCCTCCCTCCCGCTTGTGCTCTCACACTCTCTCACTATCTCTTTATCTCAAATAAATAATAAAATCTTTAAAAAATAATAAAATAAAAGATACTCTTAAAAAATAAAAATAAAAAATTTAAAACTTTTAAATCTAACTTCTGGTGTCCATATTGCTAGAAAATTTTAAACTTACTAAGAAATTACAGGTTGGGGCACCTGGGTGGTTCAGTCGGTTTAAGCATCTACCTACCTTCAGCTCAGGTCACATTTCAGGGTCCTAGGATCCAGCCCCTAGTGGACTGCCTACTTAGCGGGGAGTCTGCTTCTCCCTCTGCCCTTCCCGCTGCCCCCATTATGCTTATGGGTGCGTGTGCATGTGTTCTCTCCCAAATAAATAAATAAAATCTTTTTAAAAAAAGAAATTACAGGTAAATAGATTGTCAGCATATAACACTAACTTTTAAACAACATCTAATATGCTAGGTGTTTAAAAGAAATTGAATGGCTTAGGAAAACCTGAGCCAGGTGTAAATAACAGTAAAATTGTTGACATGGACAGTGATTTGATCTTCCAGAAACAAATTTAGTCTAATTGATTGTTATTATTTGCCTTTGCAGTACAGAAAGCTGATACCCTTTGATTATTGCTTTTTTTTGTTAAAGGATATCTATATGAAATTTATGTTTATTATTTCATTAGTGGAGAAAGAAATAAAACCATTGAGATGTTTACTAGTATTTTTCTGCTTTCATAATTGGTGAGTAAATCATTGATAGTTGCTCAATTTCATGGAATTTATTTGAACGTGGGGATCTTTTACTTTTGTTTTGCTTAAAAAGAGTTAAGCCAAAAATTGGTTTAAGCTAGTTTTTAATACATGTTTTTGGATTTCATTCCTCCACAACTACATCTTTAAGTAAATTGACCTACAGACTAAGTGATATCTCCAAAGCAGTAGAAATAGCATAGAAGGAAACCATAATTCTATTTGTATTCACATTGTTAGATTTGAAAGGGAGAATGTCAATACAATTTTCTTAGTAGACAATTGCCTGTTCTTAACTGAAAATAATCCATAGGAAATTCTGTTAATATCAGTGACTATATTTTTAATTTACAATAAGAATGCTAGATAATTTTAATTAAAATTAAATTATTATTAAGTTATAATGTAATTAGTTAATGTGCTAGGTAATTTTTAATATTAATTGACAGCTATGCTAGGTAAATCAATATTGTTTATTGAAAAAAGTGTTTTTACTACTTTGGAATTCTAGCATAATAAAATAGCCAATTATTTCTCCAGTGAAAACAGGAAAATGGTATGTTAGGATCGCAATGGAAAACCAAGTGAAACACCTTTATTCCTTCACTAAATACTATTGAGTGCTTATTATGCACTGTTAGAGAATACAGACATGAAAAATAAAGTCCTTATCTTCTAGCTGCTTACTGTCTAATGAACAAGAAAAATAAGTTTCTCGAATTGCAGTTACTGTGTGATAAGGGCTATTATAAAGGTATTCTCAGGGTGTTAAGGGGACTTGGAGGGGTGACTCTTAGCTCAGCCTCCCAGCCCAGATTTTCTTCCCAGAAAAAGTAACTCTTGGATTGTAGCTTATGTTACATAAAAGCTAACTAGAGGTGGAAGATAGATAAGATAGAAATAAATCAGTATGTACCCAGGCATTAGAGGGGCAGGACAAATCACTGAGGAAGACATGACGGGAAAAGATTGAGGTACACTTAGAAAGACAATGGCCAGAGATAGGGCCTGAGAGGGAGCAAAAGCTAAATGTTTAAATGCCTTTTTAAGGAGCATATATTTAATACCAAAAGCCACGTAGTGACTAATGAGTTTTTGAACAGAGAATTGAAATGATTTGATCTGCATTTGAGAAAGATTGTCTCAGTGGCGTCATGCAGGGTGAGACTAAAAGAAGAAAGGTCAGCTAAGGGCTTTAAAACTTCAGAAAGAGGCAAGTAATGTAGGCAAGAAATGAGGAGGCCTGCATCAACTAGTATCAGTTGAGCACCTTCTATTCCTGGACCTGAGCTTAAAGTTTTATAACCTCCCTTTATCCTTGCAACCCATTTTAATCCTTGTTACAATTCTATGCTACCATATTATTTTTATTATTTTGATGTTGCAAAAAAAGCCATGGTTTGGGGTGATGAGGGGGAGGGTTTAAGTGCTTTGCCCAAGGTAACAGTTAAATAGAGGAGTAGGAATGTAAACCCTTGTCTGACTCTGGGACCTGAGCTTTCATCCACTTTTTTCCCAAACTGTGTTTGTAACTCATTAATGAATCATCAAATTGATTTATGGTTTATAGTCACATTTTTAAAATAGATATAGAATGGAACAGAAAAATATCAGAGTATTTTGTATAAAAGAAGGATAAGTATCATGAAGTTTTTGTTTCAGTTACTTTTATATACATGTAATATGTATTTTTTTACTATATCTCAAAAGTAAAAAAACGTTTGAAAATCACTGTATTGCAATCGTAATGAAGAGAGAAGGAAAATGGGTATGTACCACCTGTGTTACCAGACTGAGTGCATGTGGGAGGGTGTAGAGGGAAGAAGGAAGCTAAGTTGTGTCCAGATTCCTGAATAAGACGCCTGGCACCCTTCACCAAGACAGTGAGTACAGAATGCAAGTGAGAGGTAAAGGACAGTAATGAGTAATTTGGGAACTGTGTTTGAGATATCTGTGGGACATCCAGGTAAAAATGCAGATGGTGTTTCTTATGTAGTCAAACACACATCTGTAACATGTCCTGGTAATTTTACTCCAAGGTAAAACAGGAGAAACAAAAGCATATATCAAAAAATACTTAATCAACAGTGTTTAGAACAATTTTATTCATATTAGACAAAATAGGAAACAACCTAATTATACATTAACATGAGCATAAATTTTTAAAATGTCTACCCCTTTGTGTTCAACTAAATTGACTCTTCAACTAATGTTTTATAACAGTAATTATGTTTTATACTAGTTCAGTTGAAACATAATTTCCAAAATCCTTAGGAAACTTAAGAACTTGGATTGATAGTACATCAAGTTAATTAATGCATAATCTTTTGATACCTAAAACATTTCTAAGGCTGAATATTGAACAGTGATCACTACACATGATTTAGAGTTTTGGGTTTTTCTTTTTTTTTTATATACACAATAAGTGATTATATCTTTAGGTCAGGTTAAGAAATGTGCTCATTTTTTTCACTCATTTGTGGAATTTAAGAAACAAAACAAATGATCATAGGGCGAAAGAGAGACAGACAAACCAAGAAACAGACTCAACTATAGAGAACAAAATGATGATGGGGGGGAATGGGTGATGGGGATTAAGGAGTACACTTGTGATAAGCACTTAGGTATTGTATGGTAGTGTTGAATCACTAAATTGTACTCCTGAAACTAATATTACACTGTATGTTAACTTACTGGAATTTAAATAAAAACTTTAAAAAACAAAAGTGTATATCCTTACAATGTAATGCTGGGTATCAATAAAATTAACTGATCAACCTGATGAATATCAAAGGTATGTTGAGCAAAAGAAGTCAACCACAAAAGAATATATTCTGTATATTGCCACCAATAATCAGCTCAAAAATAGTCAGAGTTAATTTATACCGGTGAAAATCAGAACATTTGACTATGGGAACAGGGTAGCAATTGACTGGAAAAAAAATGAAAGAGATTTCTTAGAGTGCTGTAAATAGGCTATATCTTGACTGAGGTGGAGTTAAAAGAGTGTTTCCTCTATCAAAACTCAATAAAATGTAATGGTATTAAGAGATGGGGCCTTTGGGAAGTAATGACACTATGAGGATGAAGCCTTTATGAATGGGATTAGTACCCTTATAAGAAGACACCAGAAAGCTAGCTCTCTGCTCTCTGCTCTCTGCTCTCTGCCATCTGCCATGTAAGGATATAACACGACAGCCATCTACAACCCAGGAACTGGGTCCTCACCACACAAGAGATCTGCTAGCATCTTAATCTTGGACTTTCCAGCCTCCAGAACTGGGAGGAATACATTTCTGTTGTTTAACCCACGCAGGCTTTGTTATGGTACTTTTGTTAGAGCAGCCTGAACTATTTGTTATGGCCAGATGTTTTATGTAAGTTAGTGAAACAGTGCTTTCATTTCTCTTGCATTATGACACAAAACAGTAGGGTGCTGGCCGGGTGTATCTTTGAATAAGTCACTGTGCTATAGTCAGACACTACCTTCTTTGACAGCTCTTGATCAAGACAGCCATGTTTGACTCTTCCCCTTGGCAAAGTTCTTTTTCGGGAGGATTCTGAGGCCTGTCACTCAAACAGATTCTCACTGCATGTAAGTAGCATCTACAATCTATATGGCTCTGCACTGAGGTTAATGAGTAGATGGGCTCAGCACACACACAGAATATAAATAAGTCTGAATGAATGTGTTCATTATAATGTTTGCAGCCTACACTAGTATCTACCTCTTCCACCACCTCCTATCCCCCAAAACATATAAACAACAACAAAGAAAAACCTCCACAAAACTTTTACTGCTTTCTAGGGAACAATTAACACAATAGGTGACCAAGCAAACATTAAAATGCCTCAGAGTATGACCTTATATTTCGGTAGCATTTTGCAAAGCACTCTCACAAAGATTGCTTCATTTGATTTTAAAACAACCCTGAGAGGGGTGCCTGGCTGGCTGGCTCAGTCAGAAGAACGTAACTCTTGACCTCGGGGTAGTGAGTTCGAGCCCTGCGTTGGTTATGGAGATTACTAAAATAATATTTTTGAATAAAAATAAAAAAATAAAACAACCCTGAAAAGTAGGAAGGGTAGATATTTTCCACTTTTAATAGGTGTAATAGAAATACAACATGAGCCACATTTTTAAATTGTCTAGTAGTCAGTCCACATTAATATGTTTTTAAAATGAAATTAAATTTACCATATATTTTATTTAAGATAATATATCCAAAGTATTGGGGCACCTGGGTGGCTCAGTGGATTAAAGCCTCTGCCTTTGGCTCAGGTCATGATCTCAGGGTCCTGGGATTGAATTCCGCATCGGGTTCCCTGTTCAGCAGGGAGCCTGCTTCCTCCTCTCTCTGCCAGCCTCTCCCTTACTTGTGATCTCTCTCTCTCTCTCTCTCTCTCTCTCTCTCAAATAAATAAATAAATACTCTTAAAAATATATATATCCCAAGTATTATTTCAACATGTAATCAATATTTTAAAATTATCAATGAGCTGTTTCACACTGTTGTTTTGTGATAAGAATTTGACACTTGGTATGTATTTTGCAGTTACAACACATCTCAATTCAGACTAGCCACATTTCATGTACTTCAGTAGTCACATTTGGGTTGTGACTACCCTATTGGGACAACATAGGATTAGATTATTTACCCAGAGACATATAATGGGAAGTGGTGTTCTCAACTAGCCAGCTTCTGAAAAGGGAATGACCGGTCTGGAAACATGAATTCACAGTCCTGAATTCCAGACATGATTCTGCCTGTTACTGGTTGTGGGATAATGGCAACGTATTTATTTTCTTCAAAGCTTGGCTTCTGGTTTGTTAAACGAAGCAAACAGCATTATTCAGTTGCCTTTACTTTCCCTTCCACCCCGCAGCAGAACCCTTTGTTCTAAAGAAACTTTGTATGGAAACCCAATATTTTAAAAACAGAAAGCATGATTTCATGGGAAGTATGGGAAGGGCTGCTTCTCCACTGAAAATGGCATGGCAGTGGGGAGGGAAGGGACCACAAGTGGATTCCAATGTTAGAGCACATACCTGTTTGCACACACATAATGGACACACACACAGGCATTTTCTGAGGGGGTTCTGATGAACACTTTGGGCATATTTGAAAATGCTTAGAAGAAGTCTTCTCTAAGATACTTCTTATTTTAAAAAGTCCATGATTCCATGCATATAATTCCACTCAGGCATAGTTGACTCTTTTAACCAGTGTTTAAGATTTAACTGAGAAAAGAAAGTCCAGCACTATCCACAGACATCCTTATGTTGCTGTTTGACTCACATTTTAAGTTTCACAGTATCGATTTTCATAAATGGAAGAGGATTTTGAGATCAATTATTCAAATGGATTTCTGATTTTTCTTTTCCTTAGTAATCAAAGCTTCTCTTCAGACAGTACCTGACATAGAAATCTCAAATCCCCTACAATAAGTCAGCATGGGCCTGCAAAGTTAAAGTGGTTGTGAGGATGTAGAACCCTAATGGCGAAGCATTTCTCAAATACCCTTTCCCAAAAGCAGCCCCTAAGAATCCACTCTTAAACCACGAGGGCAAACTCGTGCAGACTTTTAACAACTATAGTTTAACCCCAGCTCCAACTCTTTCATCTGATGGGGAAACTGAGGCCCAGGGAGGTGTTCAAAATCTCACCCCAACCTGGTGGCAGAGCTGACCCAGAACCCAAGTCATTGATATGCTAGAGCTAGCTGGCACTGGCTCACAAGGGCCAATTATTACATCTTCAGAAATTTTGCAAGCCAGCTAACATCATATTGATGGCTGAAAATCAGCCATGGTGAGAATATTTACACCACAGACATCCACTACAGATCAGGGTTTTTCCCAGAGAACTGGGCGTCAAAACCTTTTCCCAGCACACTGGTATCCAGTGCTCCTGAGTCCAGGTCCTTATACCCTACACAGCAACCTGGGAATGGCTGCACTGCCTTTTGATAGGAAACACAATTTTAAGTGAATAAAAAAATTTAAAGTAAAGTTTAAAAAAGGTGTCTGTTTATGAAAAAGGACTTAATACCAAAAATAACCATTTTTCTCCATATTTACCACTTCTATTGTCCTGTGGGTACTGGTTCCATTGTCTTTCGAGCTGTTGTTTGGAGTCTTCCGTCACTTTGGGGATTGGTTTTTAATATTAAGTGAACCAGGCCACTCAAAGAACATTAGTTAAATTAATGCCTAAACAGAAGAAAAAGATAAAAGAAATTATCGAAACTGCCGTTTGAGTAGCGAATTATCTGATATACCTTCTCTCTCAGTCCCCTCTGGTTCTATTTCTGGCTAAGAAGGTATTAAAAGGTCGATGTAAACAACTGGCCGTCTCCAAGCTTCTCAGATGGCCTTGAGTCTCCCCGAATTTAATCCTCCCAACTGAACTTCTGATTCATCGCCTTAACAATGACCCTCTCCCTCAACCTCTCCCCGCCCTTCACTGCTTTTCTTCTGTCCTTTGCGGCGCTGGCATTGCAAGCAGCGGCTCTCCTCCCGGGCCTGTTTGGGCATGCTTGTGATGTCAGATGCCTGCACTTCAGCTGTCCTTTCGTATCCATGGTGATGGATGAAAAATAAGCTGCTTTGCAGTGATTTGAACTTTAATCCATTCAAATGATGCATGCTTTATTACTCAGGTGATTTTTCCCCCCAATACTTTCAGATCACTGAAATTTTGAATTATTAAAGAGGAATTAACATGCCTTTTCTTTCTTTCCTTTTTTTTTTTTAAACCTTTTATGCCTTGGTAAGTTTAAATAATCTTTGATCTCCGCACCTGAAAATTTTTTCTTGATAATTAAGCCAATAGGAAAACAATTTTAGAAATAGGATTCCAAAGAAAAAGAAATTATAAAAGATATTATTTGAAGTTTCTTCTCCTTACGTGCTTATAAGGAATTTTTATTAGGCTGAGTAAAGTGTGGAGGGTTTACATAACACAAGGGAAACATGACAAAAACTGAAAACACCTACTAAGTTGTGCTGCCCAAAATGTTGATTACTTAACACTAGCGGTACTTGAATTCACTTTAGTGATCTATTGATGTAGTAGGAAGTAACTGGCTTTGAGTTTTTTTGAATTCAGAAAACATCTCAATATGTTGGTAGTCTTTAGCACCTTGCTAATACTTGTTAATCATTTTTTTTTTTACAAAAAAATGAGAACTGGCTTTTTGCATGCAAACTGCATACAGTAGTTTCTAGCTAAAATGTAAGAACTATGTTTAAACTCTATCAATTTTCATAGTTTCTTCCATTTATAAATAACACTGACTTTCTAGTGATGTAAAGTTCCTTTCTATTAAAAAATGATCAATCAATACAAATAAATAGCAAGGAAACTCAGTTGTCTACAGTTGTGCTGTATTAACAGCCAAGACCCTGCCTCTCTTTCTGGGGGAGGAAGGGAAACGCATTCATACACTTTTCTTAAGTTTGCTATAACGTCTCTTATTTTCCTACTTCAGAAGTCTGGAGACGCAATGGTCTGTGTATCCAGAGGTGAGTAAGCCTTGGGAAAAACATTAATATTATATAAAATATCTAGGATATGCAGACTCCTAGAGAGAGAAAGTAGAGGTAACCAGGAACTGGAAAGAGAAAGGAATGGAAGTTACTGTCTAATGGATACAGAAATTTTGTTTGGGATGATAAAAACATTCTGGAAATGGAGAGTAGTGATGGTTACATACACTTGGAATATACTTAATACCACTGAAATGTATGCTTAAAAATGGTTAAAACAGTAAATTTTCTGCATTTTTATGTGTTTTTGCCACACGTTTTAAAATATTGCAATTTATGGCTGTCATTATTCTTGGTGAAAGAAATCTTAGTGAATTGATATAGGCAGAAAGTAGTGATGGGTCACAGGTCACACTCTGCCATTAGAATTTAGTGAAGCTGATGCATAGGATGTCCTCTCTGAACACTCAGAGGCAATAAGGGATCTTTTGACAAGTCTAGGCTGTGGTTGAGTATCAATAACCTCGTGATTCACTATATTGGATCCTGAGACAAGAACCAGGGACCTGGCTATGTAGACTCAAGTAAGATATCAGACAGCAGGAAGCAAGATCCCACTTGGCCTGTCTGACATCACTGAACTCTGTTTCTTCTCATCAAGGTGATAGTGACCAATCGCCTGCTTTTAATGACAGGAAAGAAGTGGGGTCAAGTCATGGTATCTGGATCAGGTGGCAAGGTAGAGAGAACAGGGTAGCAACTTTGTGTGTTTTGATCTGGTTTATATCACCAAAATTAATAAATGGGAACTGAAGCCAAGTAACTCTAACATGATATAATCTAAGATATTTAGGAAAATCATAATAGTTGAATGAATTAAGATTTTTCAGATAGTACAAGTTAAAAGATACAAATAATGAAGGAAAAAATTACTAAATTTGAAATTGTTTTTAGTCTCTTCCACCCCACTTTCTGCCAAATGGAATCTTGCTTGGAATTTTTCCTGTTGTTCTAGAATTGTGGTTACTGTCTGAAGCTAAGGTCATTCTCTTAAAATCCATAAATAATTAGGACTCAAAATCTACCAAAGCTTACTTAAAAGTATAGAACTAACCTTCCTATCATCAACCAAACCCCTAGAAAACTCTTCTCTTCACCTTCACCTCACCAAAAGAATGGCCTAGTAGGTGGAGGTGAGGGAAGGAACTCCAATCCAAGAATTCATAGAGATCCATAAGGTGCTGTGAAGAAGGAGAGACTAGCATCTAAATTCCTGACTTGTATCTGCTCCTTTGTTGTACCTCCTTTGTAACTTTGTGCTGTTATTGGAGTAAAGCATTTGAAACAGTTCTTCGGAGAGTTTTCCATTGTTCATGGGGGCATCCATAAGACGCTAATGTCCATTCCTACTCTAGAAATGTCAAAAGATAGCAGTCACAAAACTACCGCAAATAACGCTTAAAGATACAGTATAGTTGAGAAGATGAGGGCTCCTGGCACCAGTCTGGTTCTTCATGACCTTAAAAGCCATTGCAAGGATGTCCGGGTTGCATGATTCCATATAAAGGAGTGACAAGTGAGAGGAGAAGCAGAAGAGCATAGGGCTGCTTAGGAGGTTGCTGGGTAGTAGAACCCAGAGAGGAAGCCGAGAGGGTAAACTACTGGTCAAACTGAGGGAAGTCTAGTTCACTCCTCTCTTCCTCACAACTAAAGGGAACTGGATAAAACTGAGCATTATCCCAAGGGAGGTACACTTCATGTGCTTGGAGTCCATCTCATCCTCTGGGGCACTGGCCTCAGATATGAACATGCTGAACCAGAGTGAGGCCAGTGATGTCTCCCCACCTTGACCTGTGGGCCATTCACATAAGAAGGGGAATGCCTTCCCTATCCCTCCACTAGAGCCAGTTGCACCATCTCCCCTATTTCTGTTGTGTTCAGAGTTCCGGCTTCTACTACATGGGGGAAAGAAAAGAGATTGAGTCAGAAGTGAGATTGAAGTTTTCAGATGGACTACACTTCAAAACCTGAAAGTAAACAGAATCTTATGGAATCTGTCCAAGATGTTAATCTGGAATTCAGTAGAGCATTGTTGAAAACAGTGATTGGTAGGAAAAAAGTGATACTATTTTTATTAATAGTCCACTGAGCTGAGGTGGCCCAATTAACATACAGAGTCAAACTATATACATAATTTTATATTGTGATTTTTTGCTTAATAATTTTGTCATCTATCTTAAGAAGTCTTCATTAATATCATTTATGATAGTCTCATATTTCCACCTCACAGATATGTCATAATTTATTTAACCATTATTCTAAGACATTGATGTTGTTTTCAAATGTTAAAAATTGAATTATAATATTTATTTGCTCCTTTATGTGTTTATTATTATCATTACTAAATATCCACTGATCTGTAGACCAAAGGAATTCTAACTACCTAGTAATTTGTTAGAAGACTGCCAGGAGGTTTGATGATATGTTTAAGTTGGCAGCATTATACGTTTTATCCTCCTCGTGTTTGCCAGTTTGTGTGGAGCCCATGACTATAATTCTACAGGATGTAACATATCCCTGCCTTCTAGAATATAATCACCACAAGGGTGGGAGTTCATCTCTGTTTCATTCTCTGCTGGCGCCTAGAATAGGGCTCAGAACAGAGTGGGTGCTAAAAAAATACTTAAAAAAAAATGAAAGCGATTTTGAATAGGAGTGGGACATAATTACTCCTCAATTTCCCTTGGTTTTTGCAGAGTGGATTTATGGGAATCACATAAGTAGGTGATTAGGGCAAGAATGGATCTAACAGAAGAAATAATGAGAGGATGCAGGGCATAAAAGCAGAAGATAGAGACAAAGAGGAAGAGGGAGCTCTGGGTCCCTGACATCTAAATAAATATTGATGCAATCCTATGTCTTTGTTTTCATTAAGATATAAATTGATTAATACAATCAGTAAGACATCAGGCTCATAATAAGATGGCAGAAGCCAAGCAATGGATATATGGGAGAAGTTATTCTTAGTGTTGCTAAGTGGTGGATTGCCCATACCTCTCTAAACCCTGGCCTCTCAGTCTCAGTAAAATAATGAAAGTGCCTTTAAATAAATTTTTAAAAAAATTTTTTTAAAGATTAAGAACATACCATTAAGGGAGGGGGCATGGAATGGAGATAGCCACTGACCACAAATTTGAGGAAATCCTGGAAGATAAAACCTAAATAGGAGAAGGAGCCCAAGATGGTGGAGGAGTAGGAGACCTTAGTTTTATCTGGTCACAGGAATTCAACTAGATAGCTATCAAATCATTCCAAACACCTGTGAAATCAACTGGAGTTCTAAGAAGTGAATCCTAGGTGATATATGGGAAGATAAACTACAGGGGCAGGCAGGCTCCATAAGCCAGCTACCAGAAAGTTATATAGCAGCAGGGGCACAATCCGAACTTTTAGAAGTCTGCTCCAGTGAGGGACATCACACAGGTGGCTAAGTGGGAACAGAACCCTCACTTGAACAACGTGGTCTCAAGATCCTTGGGGTCACAGGAAGACCAGGGGTACCTGAGTGTGGCAGAGCTCCCAGGCATCAGAGTGGGAAAGCCAGCTGCAATCAGCAAGCCCAGGAGTGGGCCCTTAGCTCGGGATTGCCATAAACCACAAACCATGGCACAGTCAGGGAACTTCTCTCTGAGCAGGGGGCCAAAAAGCAGCAGAACTGGCGAGACCCCTCTATCTTCCACTGGAGGAGTGGTGCAGGAGTGCACCACAGGAGTCTGCAGGGTTTGGAGACTAAACAGGGTCATGTGGTGGAGATAGAAACTCTGGGTCACAGGCCGGGTGAGCATGGAGTGTGGACAAAGACCAAGGAGACGGAAGTGATTGACTGCTTTTCTCTGAAGGCACATTAAGGAGTGGGGCCCTGAGGTTTCAATTCTGGGGCTAGAGATTGGGAGGCTGCCATTTTCATTCTCATCCTCTAAAGCTGTGTGGAAAGCCTTCATGGAACAAAGGCCACAGAAACCAAACTCGAGCAGATTACTTAGTCTGGCTCCCTGACAATTCCACTGGGGGAAAATAGACTTGAGAATCACAGCAGCAGGCCCCTCCCCCAGAAGATCAGCAAGGACATCCTGCCAAGACCAAGTTTACCGATTAAAGAGAACGGCAAAAGTCCAGTGCTAAGGGAATACAGCACATAAAACTCATAGCATTTTGATCATGAGTCTTTAGGCTTTCAACTTTAATTTTTTTTTAATTTTTTTCTCTTTCCTTTCAACTAATTTCTTATTTTATAACTATTTTTTTAAATCTTTTTTCATTTTCTTTTTTTTTTTTTAAGATTTTATTTATTTATGTGACAGAGAGAGACACAGCAAGAGAGGAAACACAAGGCAGAGGAGTGGGAGAGGGAGAAGCAGGCTTCCCACCAAGCAGGGAGCCCAATGAGGGGCTCAATCCGAGAAACCTGGGATCATGACCTGAGCTGAAACAGACACTCAACGACTGAGCCACCAGGCGCGCCCTTAATTTTCATTTTTGCAGTTACATTCTATCCCTTCATTGTATTTAATTATATATAAGTTTTCCTTTCTTTTCTTTCTTTACAATTTTGGCGTGGCTTGCGGTTTCTTCTAACAGATGAAAATACACCCAAAATGTAGTGTATGGCTCTGTTCAATTCACCTGTTTCATCATATTCACTTCCCCACCTTCTTCCTTTATTGTTGGTTGTTCTGTTTTGTTGAAGTCTTTTTAAATTTTCATCTCTACAATTACAGTCTATCCTTTCAATGTATTTAATTTTATTTTTGTGTACATAAGTTTTTCTTTCTTTACAATTTTGAGATGTAGTTTCTTCTAACAAACCAACTAAAATACACACAGGATATAATTTATTGCTCTGTTCTATTCACCTGTCTGTTTATATCCCTTTTGTTGTTATTATTGTTGTTGCTGTTTTTCTCTCCTGTTTTTTCTTGCCTTTTAATTTTCACTTTTACAGTTATAGTTTATCCTTTCACTTATTTAATTTTATTTTTGTACATATATAAGTTTTTCTTTATAATTTTGGGATCTAGTTTTCTAATAAAAGAACCAAAATACACACAGGACCTAGTGTATTGCTGTGTTCTGTTCACCTATCTGAATATTCCCTTTTTTCTTTTTCTTTTTCTTTTTTTCCTTTCTGGTCTCTTCTCATTGGCGTAGTGCACATTTCTCTGGGGTCATTGTTGCCATTATAGTATTTTGTCCTCCTATTTATCTATTGTTTTGTGGACAGAATGACAAGACAGAAAAAACTCACCTCAAAAAAGAGAACAAGAGCCTGGACTGACTTCCAGGGACGTAACAAGTATAGACATAAGTAAGATGTCAGAATTAGAGTTCAGAATAACAATTATAAAGATATTATCTGGGCTTGAAAAAAGCATAGAAGACACTAAAGGATCCCTTTCTAGAGAAATGAAAGAACTAAAATCTAACCAAGTCAAAATCAAAAAGGTTATTAATGAGATGTAGTAAAAAAAAAAAAAGGAGGTTCTAACTGCTAGGATAAATGAGGCAGATGAGAGCTTTAGGGATATAGAAGACAAAATAGTGGAGAATAAAAAAGCTGAGGAAAAGAAAGAAACAATTACTGGATCACAAGGGGAGAATTCAAGAGATAAGTGACACCATAAAGTGAAACAATGCTAGAACAATTGGGATCCCGAAGAGGAAAGAGAGAGAGGGGGGCAGAAGGTATATTGGAGGTAATTATAGCAGGAAACTTTCCTAATCTGGCGAAGGAAACAGGCATCCAAGTCCAGGAGGCATAGAGAATCCCCCTCAAAATCTGTAAAAATAGGTCAACATCTCAACATATAATAGTGAAACTTGCAAATCTCAGAGGCAAAGAGAAAATCCTGAAAGCAGCTGGGGACAAGAGGTCTGTAACCTACAAGGGTAGAAACATTAGATTGGCAGCAGAACTATCCACAGAGATCTGGCAGATTGCATAAAACAGCAGGACCATCAATATGCTGTCTGCAAGAGATTCATTTTATACCCAAAAACACTTCCAGATTTAAGGTGAGGAGGTGGAAAACCATTTATCATGGTAATGGACATCAAAAGTAAGCTCAGATGGCAATCCTTTTATCAAGCAAATTAGATTTTAAACCAAAGACTACATTAAGAGATGAGGAAGGACACTATTTCATAATTAAAATGTCTATCCAACAAGAAGATCTAACAGTTGTAAATATTGATGCCCCTAACATGGGAATAGCCAATTACATGAGCCAATTAATACTAAAATTAAAGAAACATATTGATAATAATACAATAATAGTAGGGGACTTCAGTGCCCCACTTGCCGCAATGGAAAGATCATCTAAGCAGAACATCAACAAGGAAACAAGAACCTTGAATGACACACTGGACCAGATGGACTTCACAGATATATTCAGAACATTCCATCCTAAAGCAACAGAGTACACATTCTTCCCAAGTGCACATGGAATGTTCTCTAGAATAGATCACATTTTGGGGCACAAATCAGGTCTCAACTGGTACCAAAAGATTGGGATCATTCCCTGCATATTTTTAGATCACAATAATTTGAAACTGGAACTCAATCACAAGAGGAAATTTGGAAAGAACTCAAATACATGGAGGCTAAAAAGCATCCTATTAAGGAATGAATGGGTCAATCAGCAAATTAAAAAAGAATTTTAAAAATTCATGGAAATACAAGGAAATGAAAACACAACTGTTCAAAACCTTTGGGATGGAGCGAAGGTGATACTTAAGAGGCAAGTATATAGCAATACAAACTTTTCTCAAGAAACAAGAAAGGAAGAATGTTCTCAAATACACAACCTAACCCTACACCTAAAGGAGCTGGAGAAAGAACAACAAATAAAGCCTAAACCTAACAGGAGAAAAGAAACAATAAAGATTAGAGCAGAAATCAATGAACTAGAAACCAAAAGAACAGTAGAACGGATCAGTGAAACTAGGAGCTGGTTCTTTGAAAGAATTAATAGGCTTGATAAACTCCTGGCCAGACTTATCAAAAAGAAAAAAGGGTCCAAATAAATACAATTATGAATGAGAGAGGAGAGATCACAACCAACACTGAAGAAATACAATTATAAGAACATATTATGAGCAACTATATGCCAACAAATTGGGCAATCTGGAAGAAATGGATGCATTTCTAGAGACATACAACCTATCAAAACTGAACTAGGAAGAAAGAGAAAACCTGAACAGATCCATAACCAGCCAGGAAGTTGAAGCTATAGTCAAAAAACTCACAACAAACAAAAGGCCAATACCAAATGGATTCACAGGTGAATTCTACCAAACATTTAAAGAAGAGTTAATACCTATTCTTCTAAAGCTGTTTCAAAAATTGAAATGGAAGGAAAACTTCCAAACTCTTTCTATGAGACCAGCATTACCTTGATCCTAAAACCAAAAACCCCACCAAAAATGAGAATTACAGACCAGTATCCCTGATGAATATGGATGCAAAGATTCTCATTTAAACACTAGCCAATAGTATCCAACAGTACATTAAAAGGATTATTCACCACAACCAAGTAGGATTTATTCCTGGGCTGCAAGGGTGGTTTAACATCCTCAAATCAATCAGTGTTATACACTACATTAATAAAAGAAAAGGCAAGAACCATATGATCCTCTGAATAGATGCAGAAAAAACATTTGATGAAGTATAGCATCCTTTCTTTCCAGTGTAGGAATAGAGGGAACATACTTCAATACCGTAAAAGCCATATACAAAAAAGCCCACAGTGAATCTCATTCTCAGTGAAGAAAAACTGAGAGATTTTCCTCTAAGGTCAGGAACATGGAAAGGATATCCACTATCACACTGCTATTCAACCTAGTACTAGAAGTCCTAGCCTCAGCAATCAGACAACAAAAAGAAGTAAAGGCATCTGAATCAGCAAAGAAGTCAAACTCCCACTCTTTGCAGATGACAGGATACTCAATATGCAAAACCCAAAAGATTCCACCCCAAAATTGGTAGAACTCATACAGGAACTCAGTAAAGTGTCAGGATATAAAATGAATGCACAGAAATCAGTTGCATTTCTATACACAATAATACAGAAGAAAGAAAAATTATGGGGTCGATCCCATTTACAGTTGCACCAAAAACCATAACATGCCTAGGGACGCCTGGGTAGCTCAGTAGGTTAAGCCTCTGCCTTCGGCTCAGGTCATGATCCCAGGGTCCTGGGATTGAGTCCCTTATCGGGCTCCTTGCTCAGCAGGGAGCCTGCTTCTCCCTCTGCCTCTGCCTGCCACTCTGCCTGCTTGTGCTCTCTCTCCCTCTCTGACAACTAAATAAAATCTTAAAACAACAACAACAACAACAAAAAACCCCATAACATACCTAAATAAACCTACCCAAAGAAGCAAAGGATCTGTACTCAGAAAACCATAGAATACTCAGGAAAGGAATTGAGGAAGACACAAAGAAATGGAAAAATGTTCCATGTTCATGGATTGAAAGAACAAACATTGTTAAAATGTCTATGCTACTAGAACAATCTACACATTCAATGCAATCCCTATCAAAATACCATCGAGTTTTTTCACAGAGCTGACCAGATAATCCTAAAATTTACATGGAATCAGAAAAGACCCCAAGTAAGTTGAAGAAGAAAACCAAAGCTGGCATCACAATTCTGGACTTCAAGCTCTATTACAGGGCTATAACCATCAAGACAGTATGGTACTGCCACAAAAACAGACACATAGATCAATGTAACAGAATAGAGGTCCCAGAAATGGATCCTCAATGCTATGGCCAACTAATGTTCAACAAAGCAGGAAATAATATCTAATGGAAAAAAAAACGTCTCTTCAAAAATAGTGTTGGGAAAATTGGACAGTTACATGCAGAAGAATGAAACTGGACCATTTCCTTACACCATACACAAAAATAGACTCAAAATAGATGAAAGACTAAATGTGAGAAAAGAATGCATCAAAATCCTAGAGGAGAACACAGGCAGCAACCTCTTAGACCTCAGTCACAGCAACTTCTGGCTAGACATGTCTCCAAAGGCAAGGGAAACAAAGGCAAAAATGAACTTTGTGTTCACCAGAAAAATGAAATCTTGCCATTTGCAACAATGTGGGTAGAACTAGAAGGTATTATGCTAAGCAAAATAAGTCAGTCAGAGAAAGATAATTATCATAGGCTCTCACTGATATGTAGAATTTAAGAAACAAAACAGAGGATCACAGGGGAAAGGAGGAAACAATAAAACAAGACAAAACCAGAGAAGGAGATATACTGTAAGAGACTCCTAACCATCGGAAGCAAACTGAGGGTTGCTGGAGGGGAGATGGGGTTGATGGGGTAACTGGGTGATGGATATTAAGGAGGGCTTATGGTGTAATGAGCACTGGGTGTTATATAACACTGATACATCACTGACCTGGATAATGTATTATATATTATTAATTGAATTCAAATTTTAAAAATGGGAAAAAAACAAAAAAAACAAAAAGTAAATAAATAAAAACATAAACAGGATCTGACTAAAGGGACACATAAAGGAGTGAAACACTATAGCTCCAAAACTCCCTTCTAAATGAGGTCCAGAGAAATTCCAAGTTCAGAGGCATCATTTGTAAAAGTCAGTTCAGCATAGGGGTATCATCAGAACAATTAATTAAAGAAGTGCTCAGACCATTGGGTTCTCCCCACTCCCTTTCTTTCTCTCCCTTCCCCTTGCATTTACATTTCCAAACTCAATCTATAAACACAGCATAGAAGAGTTATTTTTAAAAATGAAAACAATGAAATAATAAAAATGTAAACATCAACAATTTAAGGGTGCCTGGGTGGCTCAGTGGGTTAAAGCCTCTGCCTTCGACTCAGGTCATAATCTCAGGGTCCTGGCATGGAGGCCCACATCAGGGCTCCCTGCTCCGTGGGGAGCCTGCTCCCTCCTCTCTCTCTGCCTGCCTCTCTGCCTACTTGTAATCTCTCTCTCTGTGTCAAGTAAATAAATAAAATCTTAAAAAAAAAATTTAAGAAGTTTAACAGAAATTTGGAAGAACAGAGGTGGAAGTGTTCTAATTTCCTCACCTTGCATAACAAGTTGTTGAGTACTTCTAAAATCAATAAGTCAAGAAATAGAAATAAACTGTATTCTTTTAAAGAATAACTACCACAAACAAATGAATAAATAAAAGTCCCTTAAAAATATTCAATGGGCATGATTATTTGATGGAAATGATTTTGTTTGGGGTATGAGACTTGGCATAAGAAGTGGGAGGAGGGGCTGGAAGTCTCACACAGACATATTTGTGTAATTTTAAAGGGCTTTTAAGTTTTGATATTGGTTTAATTAAAAACAAACTAATTTTTAAATGGAAGTAATTGGAAAATGTAAAATGTTACTTTAAAATGTTAATAGTGGTTGTTTTTGAATGATAAGAATTATGGAATGGTGGAGGGTGGATTCTACAATACTACATTTTCCGAGTTTCCTGTCTTCATTATTTCTACAGTACAAAAAAGTCATTAAGAAAATGTCATGGCCATGGGTTTGCTGTAGAGTATTATACATACAAATAAAGAATTTAGCTGAATAAAGGAGAATCAAGGAGGCCAAGAAGGAAGGCTAGACTTTACGATCACTGGTAATTGGAAGAAGAAAAGTTGGGATTGAAGAGAGGAAGCTGGCACCACTTCCAGAAAGGAATAAATTCTGAATGCACACTAGAATGGAAAGTTTGACCAGCCATGGAGTTTACTGAGCCACTCCTGGATTTTGCTCCACTGTGATTCTGTTTTAGATTTTTCTGTATGCTGAGGAGTGTGCGTATCCATTTTCTCTCCCCTAGTTATTGCAACCAGATACAAATCTGACCACTGCAGAGATCACAAATGAGACCTTTCCCATTAGGACATACTCCACCTGAAGCTGTTGCTTTCTGATCGTGCACTTGCTGATCATGTCCCTACCAATCAGGCATGACTTTATGCTGTTCTTACTTGGTCAAGGAATCAGTGCCATGCAGGCTGTTGAGTTCTTCTTCAAGAAGAACTTGTCACGTACAGTGTGGTTAATGCAGAGTGTGACCAGAGAGTAACTGGTTACTGTGGAAGGTACATCTGCATAGCAACCTTCATGTTGCCACAACCCTTGTGCCTTCAGCAAACCTCTGTTACTTGTACTTTGATGTCATGACCATGGCATCTGTCTCTGTGCCTTTCTTTTAATACTTTTTCTGCCAATGTCTCAGAAGAGCATATTCTTTTATGCAACATCCAGCAAAGATTTGCTGCAGAAGTCAGTGGTCAAGGATGCAGTGATAATTGAACATCAAAAGGGTAGCATGCCAGTCTACTACAGGGAAAGAGTTCCTTCAGAGATGTCCACATTTTGGGACATGGCTTAGTTGGTTAAGCATCTGCCTTCAGCTCAGGTCATGATGCCAGGGTCCTGGGATGGAGCCACACATGGGGCTCCCAGCTCAGCAGGGAGGCTGCTTCTTCCTCTGCCTGCTGCTCCCCCTGCTTGTGCTCTCTCTCTCTCTCTCTCTCTCTGTCAAATAAATAAATAAAATCTTGAAAGGAAGGAAGGAAGGAAGAAAGAAAGAAAGAAAGAAAGAAAGAGAAAGAAAGAAAAAGAAAGAAAAAAAGAAAGAAAGAAAGAAAGAAAGAAAGAAAGAAAGAAAGAAAGAAAGAAAGAAAGAAGGAAAACGATCCACATTTCAAGGAGCACTGATGAGGGCCATTTGAGAGTTTTTATGCAATGTTTCCAAAATTTGAAGGATTTTTACTTTTTGAAGCACCTTTTCTACTGCTCCTTCTGGTGGACTTTTTTCATTGCAGGCTGTAATGATTAAACTATGTACAAGTTCTTTGGAATTACAAAGCCTCATCCCCAATTCTTTACTATATAATGGAGCAGTAGAGGCTATTGAACTATTAAGGAAGCCATGGCTGCCTTCCCAGTGGCCTATCTAAAAGTCAGTTGGGATCTTTTTTTGGCCATGGTTTTGCTTCTCAAAGTGGGGTCCATGAACAGACAATGCCAGCATTGCTGAGACTGTCAGGATCTCAGGTCCCAACCCAGACCTACAGAATAAGAATCTTCATCACAGGTGATTTGTCTGCACAGTAAAGTTTAAAAGGTACTGGTTTAGGAAAATCCATGGTTGTTTTGGGAATATTCACAGCTGTCAAGACAGAGACTTTATATCTTACAAATTTCACAGTTAAATTCTGAACATGTTATACTAATGTTATTTGATATTCAAGATCGATTGGATGCTTCTCATAATGATAGCAGTATTTCAAATACCAGTTACTCTAAGCATAGGATGCTATGTCCTTGGGTATGGAATCAACTCCTTCATTGTCTTGGTGACTCAGACCCTTTTTTTTTTTTTAAAGATTTTCACAGAGGGAGAGAGATCACAAGGAGGCAGAGAGGCAGGCGGGGGGCGGGGGGAAGCAGGCTCCCCGCTGAGCAGGGAGCCGATGCGGGCCTCGATCCCAGGACCCTGAGATCATGACGACTCAGACCCTTTTAATTGTGATTGCAGTAAACCAGAGAGGATTCCAACTCCCAAAGCGTTTTTCATATGGAATCTGCTTTTCAGTTATTGGCTGGAATTTTCCTTTGGAAGCATTTACATGTTCTACACAACCAAATGAAGAATGAAAAGATAAGAGTTCACAGCTGAAGCAAGTCAAGGAATAAATTTCTCATTTCAGCACCTTACTGGCCTTGGCCTCTGAGTTTATATCTGCCAGTCCTGATGTTATTCTGATCAAAAATACAAAGGAAGGAAAATGGTGTTTGTGTGTTTTCTTACACATGGAAATACTTTGCAAGTCTGAATTCTGATGAACCCCTTCAAAGTCCTAAAAAAACCTCAGTTTTAGATAAAATACTCACATGCTCAAATGAACTTCATGAAGAAATTTATCATCTAAATGAAATAATCCATGCTGTGACCCCAGTGGATAGAAGGGACCCAAACATTTAATGGGTATTTTAGTTTTAATTTGCTTGTTTGTTTCTTTTCTTTTCTTTTCTTTTCTTTTTTTTACTATTGGGATGGACATGCAAACAAGATGTATTGAAACAAGAAGGGTGATATTTGCAGCCATGATGGACAGGAACTGAGGAGGGAGCAGAAGGCTAGCTGAGGACAAAGCAGAAGCTGACCCCACCCCCAGGCCAACCACGGGATATAAGTGACATTCCTCAGGCACTCCTGGATCCCCTAAAGGAAAAACAAATAGCTAACTAATAGAGGTCACAATCCTGCAAGACCCGAGTCTTCCTCAGTTTACAAATGTCTAGTGATTTACAAGGAAGAAGCTTTCTTATCCATAGCCTAAGTTCCGGAGACCCATAACTCAGGTTCCTGAAGCCCTAACATCACCCTTCCCTCCATAAAATGGAGGGAGGCAAAAGGAAATGTAAACAAGATTGAATTTCTTTTAAACCTGCAGCCTATTGATAAGGACATGTGATAGGAGGAATGTAACATTCCTCCAGGAAGCTCCCAACTATCTTAATGTTAATGCCTTACTAGAGGGGTAAACAACTTTAACCTGACAATGGCAAGCCCCGCCCCCGCCCCCCCCCGTGGTATTTTGGAGGTGTTCTTTAATACCTGAAATTTCTTTGAAAACCTCCGTTTTTCCTTACCTCCCCCAACCCCATTGTATACAATCAGCCATCCCTCACAACCCTGGTGCAGCAGCTCTTCCTGCACACGAGTCCTGTCCCTGTGCTTTATAGTAAAATCACCTTTTTTGTACCAAAGACATCTCAAGAATTCTTTCTTGGTCATAGGCTCTGGACTCCACCGTACTTATATTCCTCACTTATATTCCAAAACCCCATCAAAATCATCAGAATACCAAAGAAACTGGGTGACTCAATCTTGTAAGACTGAGCCATTTTCTTTCTTCTTCCACTAAGTATTTTTGATAATACATAGCTTTCTGAGAAAATTATATGGTCTGGTCTTTTTCCATCCTGAGGAAATACTACAGTTGTTGTTCACAAGCTATTATTTGATATTTTATCATCCATTTTTTAATGGTCATTTTAGTTAGGTGGTCAGTTGAGCTGTGCTGAGAAACTCCAGCTCATAAATACAATTCTCAATGGACTTTGGAGAGAAAGTGACCTATCTCTCCCTATTATTTTTCCTATTGTAACTATAGTAGTTGTATTAATACTTTATCATTATAATGTTTTTCTAATGTATAAAGAAATTAAATAAGAGTTTCTAGAAGTGTCCAGAAGCTTTTTTATATAAGAAATTCCAGGGTGGGAGGGAGACATAATTTTTAAATTGTGTAGTTTGTGCTTAGGACATAATATATTCAAAAATATTAATAGAGCCTTCCTAATCTTCTTTTGACATTCTACTGACAGTCATTTGAGAGTTCTTGTTTCTGGAGTATTCTTTGAAATTCAATAGAGGACTAATTGAGGAGTCTGCAACAGGGAATAAAGAATGCTGACTTGAAATTTGTAATTCAAATGTACTTTTCTCTAAATCCTGAAATTCAGTCGAAATATAAGTGAAAAATATAAAATTTAATAACTTTTGTATTATAAAGTTGTGTGGTTAGGAGCACAAACTATCAAGTCAGAGGTCAGAGAGACTTGGCTTTGTCGCTCATAAGGTATAAGTGGAGCCAAGTTACTCAACTCTCTGTTTTACTTTCCTTGTCTGTAAAATGGACACCATAATGCCCACTTCCTCAGATTGTTTTGGAAGTTACATAAGATAATTGCTTAGTAAACCCCAAGGCTTAAGAATGTAGGTATTATTATATTATTATTATATACCTGGTAATAACAAGGTAGACAATGAAAGAGATAGATATTATTATATAGACAAATATGACTATTACAGATATTGTCATTATATATCTGCCAATATCTGGCTAGATAATGTAAAAGACAAATATTTCATTCACAGTAGTCACATTCGGTGACCTACATAGGAAAAAACTAAAAATATACCATGTCCCTGGAAAAGGAAACTGAATAATTTAAAGGTGTTGAATCATCCCAAATTGAATTATAGGCTCACTGACATTTCAAAAACAATTTCTTTAAGTTATTCAAAATGACCTTAGATTTTTTTAGATGAAAAAACACACAAAATGAGTTTTTAAAAATGAAAAATAATAATTATAAAGAAAGATATAAAATGTCCAGATATTAAAATAGTACTAACACAAAATTAAAATATATGATAAAGTAAATGTCTCAAGTCAAAGAAAAAAACCAAATAATTATTCATTAAATAATTCTGGGAAAGATCATGGGCTTAGAGAACTTTATTTATAATTGGGACTTTATACTGTTTCATTAAATATATACCAAATGAATTTAAGAATTAAATTTAAAATTCAAAATATAAAAAGCAAGCATAAAATTAAAGTAAGTTTTTATCAAATTTCTGCAAAGAGGAAACTTCCTAAGATTAAAAATAGGGGGAAAAAGTCTCCACTAAGCACAGAAAAACAAAGGAGATGAATAGATAATTGCCTAAAGAGAAATTAATACCTATTAACGAATGTGGAAAAGTCTAACATCATTAGAAGCCTTTAAAATAATTAGAGCCAGGTAGATTCCATTTTCATTTCTCCACTTATTTTATATTTCAAAAATAAAAATACTGCATGCCTGTAAGGCGGTAACAAAAAAGCCATGCTCAGAACAAAGCTGGAGATATCACAATCCCAGATTTCAAGATACACTACAAATCTGTAGTAATTAAAACAGTATGGTACTGGCACAAAAATAGAAACATAGATCAATGGAACAAAATAGAGAGTCCAGAAATAATAAATTAATCTATGATAAAGGAGGCAAAAATATACAATGGGAAAGAGACAGTCTCTTCAACAAATAGTGTTGGGAGAATTGGACAGCTGCATGCATACGAATAAAACTAAACCACTATCTTACACCATCCATAAAAATAAACTCAAAATGGATTAAAGACCTAAATGTTAAGCCTGAAACCATGAAATTCCTAAAAGAAAACATAGGCAGCAAATTTTTTTTTTTTATATATTGGCCATAGAAACATTTTTCTAGATATACCACCTCTGGCAAGGGAAACAAAAGCAAAGTTAAACTATTGGGGCTACGCCAGAATAAAAAGCTTTTGCACAGTGAAGGAAACCACAAATAAACCAACAAGGCAACCTACTGAATGGGAGAAGAAATTAGCAAATAATGTATCTGATAAAGGGTTAATATCCAAAATGGGCAAATGACCTAAGTAGACATTCTTTCAAAGAATACATACAGATGGCCAACAGATACATAAAAAGATGCTCAATGTCACTAATCATCAAGGAAATGCAAATTAAAAACACAATGAGATACCACTTTATACCTGTCACAATAGCTAAAATAAAAAACACAAGAAATAAGAAATGCTGGCAAGATTATGGAGAAAAAGGAGCTCTTGTGCCCTGTTGATGGGAATGCAAATAGTTACAGCCACCATGGAAACCACTATGGAGGTTCCTCAAAAAATTAAAAATAGAATTACCATATGATCAGTAATTCCATTACTAGGTTTTTACCCAAAGAAAATGAAAGTATAAAAAAATAATAATAATAAATAAATAAATAAATAAGAAAATGAAAATAATTCAAAAAGACAAATGCATCCCTGTTAATTGCAACATTATTTATAATAGCCAAGATATGGAAACAACTTGTGTCCATCCATAGAAGAATGGATAAAGATGTTACTTTTCACATAATAGAATCTATAAAAAAAAGAATGAACTCTTGCCATTTTCAACAACATAGGTGGACCTAGAGGATGTGATAATAAGTGAAATAAGTCAGAGAAAGACAAATGCCATATGATTTCACTCACATGTGGAATTTAAGAAATAAAACAAATGAACAAAGTAAAAAAAGAGAAAAACAAAAAAATAGAACTTTTAAATAGAGAGAACTCTTAAATAGACGGACTCTTAAATAGAGAGAACAAGCTGTTAGTTGCTAGAGGGGAAGGGGTAGAGGATGGAATTAAGGAATTCAAAAGGAATTAAGAGAACACTTATCTTGGGGCGCCTGGGTGGCTCAGTGGGTTAAGCCTCTGCCTTCGGCTCAGGTCATGATCTCAGGGTCCTGGGATCAAGCCCTGTATTGGGCTCTCTGCTCGGCAGGGAGCCTGCTTCCTCCTTTCTCTCTCTCTGCCTGCTGCTCTGCCTACTTGTGATCTCTCTCTGTCAAATAAATAAATAAAATCTTAAAACAAAAAGAGTACACTTATCTTGATGAGCACTGAGAAATGTATAGACTTGTTGAATCATCATACTGTACACGGGAAACTAATAGAACTCTGTATGCTGATTATACTTGAATAATAATAATTTAAAAAGCCACACTCATACTGGGCAGGAGTATAAACTGGCTTAAAACTTTCTGTTACTAATATATTAAAGTATTAAAATGATTATATTTCCTAACACAATAATTTCACTTTTAAAATTACTTTCCTTAAAGAAATTCCTAAATATAAAAATTGTAATGTATACACAATTATCACAAATTCGTTTAAAAAAGAAAATTGAATATACCATAGATAGTAATGTGATTAAATATATACAGTATATGATTAAACTTTGGAAAACATTTAAAATGTTTATGAAATTTATAATGAGAGAAAATATAATAATTTTTCTAAAAAAATAAACTTCTATACAGAAGTATGACAAATGTGCAAAAATATACCTTTGTCTTTGGATAATGGAACCACAATAATTTCTTTACTTATTTTTAAATGTATGTTCTGATTTGTCTATCATGAACATGTTTAACTTTTATCGTTAGAAAGAGATAAAGTACTTTTGAAAATTGAAGGTAGTATATTTACTTAATAATAATTCATGCATTTCTGCCTATGTGAGAAATATACAAAATAGTGATTGTCAATTTACATTTCTTCCCTAACCACATGCATAATTATAGATTCCTGGGTGTCCAAGTAGAAGGATATATACATTTCAACAAACTTTGATTAAAAAAAAGAAAGTTTTTTTTAGTTTTAATCAACAGATACAGAGTATCTGCAAATAATATTTTTTTTAAGATTTTATTTATTTATTTCACAGAGGGAGAGAGATCACAAGGAGGCAGAGAGGCAGGCAGAGAGAGAGGGGGAAGCAGGCTCCCCGCTGAGCAGAGAGCCCGATGCGGGCCTCGATCCCAGGACCCTGAGATCATGACCCGAGCCGAAAGCAGAGGCTTTAACCCACTGAGCCACCCAGGCGCCCATTGCAAATAATATTTTTTATAATGCCCTTGTAGAGCATTTCAAAACTAACTGATGATAAATAAAATGGGGAAAGAAGAAAAAATAAAGAATTATAAATGTGGGTCATGTTTTAATTTTTATTAAAATGAATACCCACCGTAATTTTTTTTGTCTGCTAATGTCATGATTATTTTAGTGGTTCAGGACAAGAAAAATTAAAATTCGTGACTAAGGAGAAGATACTGAGTTATCCAAATTATCAAAATGTTAAATATTTAAATTCTTATTCGCAACGAAAAGCATCCAACATAGGTTTTCAAAGAACATCTGTGTGTGAAAAAAATGCGTGGAACTATTAATAGATGAATGAGAAAACTGGAACTATTCCACTGGGAATGTTCCCAGATTGTCACAACCATTACCATGCAATAGCTTTCCAAGAGTAATTATGTTTGGAATATTTACATTTGGACTAAATGCGCACTGGAGGAAAGAGCATCGTAATTAGTAGCAGATAAGCTAGCTAGGACACAACCTTGCTTCAGCCAGCAAACATTAGATGTCCAGAGAATGTCTTTTTTCTGAGTAAATTTTAATATTTTATGAGACAATTATTTAGCTATATGTCTCATTTGGCACGCAAAACTTTTCCCAGAATGCATTCAGAAGTTACCCTGATTGCGGGGAATTTGGAATTAATCAGGCTGGAATGGAAAGACTATTATGTATATTACAGTTTATTGTTTTTAACCTCCATGATTTAGGACTTGTGATCTTTCAGATCTGACGGGGGTCTTGTGTTTCTTGGAATCATCAAGAAAGAAAACATTGATGATGCAAATTAGTATCATAAATGAGACTCTCCTAAGAGAGGAAACTAATTTAAACACATCAGCGCATTGTTTTGCTATGAGCGTCAAATGAGTTTCACATGAATGAGTGACACATGAGAGGGAGGCAAACAACAGTTGAGAGGATGTGTGTAGAGCCTGCTGCTGCTGCTCCTACAGGCTGCTCGGCTCCAGAGACGGATAGACTCTAAATCTGCAGTTTGGGCCCAGGTCACCTATACACAGAAGGGACGACCACTGTAAAACCAGCAATAGATTAGGGGTTTACACACATAAACATAGCACTACATCCCGGTGTCAGGATGGATCTTTCCACAGTTGCATAAATACATAGAATAAACCTGATTTATAGAGTCCCTTTGGGAAAGAGGAAGCAATTTATTTGAAGGTATTTAAACCACAGAATCTATCAACTAAATGTAGTGATATGTTTACTTTATTTTAAAAGATTTTATTTATTTATTTGACACACAGAGAGTGAGATTCACAAGTAGGCAGAGAGGCAGGCATGGAGAGAGGAGGAAGCAGGCTCCCTGCCAAGCAGAGCCTGATGCGGGGCTCAATCCCAGGACCCTGAGATCATGACCTGAGCTGAATGCAGAGGCTTAACCCACGGAGCCACCCAGGTGCCCCGATATGCTTACTTAAAAAAAAGAAAACTCTACATGAGTTTTCCGTGACATAAGAAGCATCTCTAATTGACCTTCTGACTGAGCAGTTGCTCAGCAAAAAATTCTGATAATAAACTTGAGGTGAACCTGTCAGATGCATTCTTGCTACTTTGGACGTCTTTTAGTTTAACTCATTATTGTAAAAATGTTCAAACATATGCCAAAATAGATTGATACAATGAATCTCCATGTAGCTATCACCAAGTAAAAACAATATTTGGTGGCATAGACTTTGATTAGAATTACTACCGCAGGGAATTCTGTCTCTCTCATCTTGTTATCTGGAACACCAAGCATAGTCACGACACACATACAAATGAATGATTTAATGAACAAAATTCAAATTAAAAGAAAATAAAAGGATTTTGTCCAGAAAGTTGGAACAGAAGAAAAGGACTAAGGAAGCTCCTGGAAGAATATTGTACTCTAAGAGTACAATGAGTACTAACAATGATGTAAAAACTATTAAAATGAAAGTGTAAAATAGGGGTGCCTGGGTGGCTCAGTCAGTTGAGCGTCTGCCTTTGGGTTAGGTTGTGATCCCAGGGTTCTGGGATCAAGCCCCACATTGGTCTCCTTGCTCAGCAGAGAGCCTGCTTCTCCCTCTTCCTCTGCTGCTTCCCTGCCACCCACCATCTCCCACTGTGCTCTTTGTCTCAAATAAATAAAATCTTTTTTTAAAAAGTGTAAAATAAAAATCACAATCCAAACATGCACTCATACGCATACAAAAAGGTAGATTGATTCCATTTCCAAGGCACAGAATGAAAGGAAAAAAAAAAGATGTAAGTCAACATGTATCTATTTGGATCTGTAAAAGAAGGTCAAATCAGGAATGAGGGTTGACTGGCAGAATAACAGTGTATTGCAGATACAAAAGGAAGGCAACTAGGCTGAAAGACCCTGAAACAGTTAGGGATAACTGAAGTAAATAGGAGAAGACAGGTACGCTGGACGAAAAGAAACAAGAGGCACCCTGTCCTATAAAAAAAGCCTGGAAACAGAACTTTCCAGTAACCACAAGTACACCCAGTGCCCAGATCTTGGTCTCTAATGTCATACCCTGCTGAAAGGAACCAGAGCTTCCCAAAGGATTAGTAGATTCCAGGCTCTGGCATGTGGCTACCATATTAGATAATGTGGGATTAGTCTATTCCCCTTGTTTCCTGGGACCCAAGAAAGTTATGCAACTTTGCTAAAGTCACACCGTTTACAGGCAAAAATCAAAATTAAAATTCACATCTCCTGGGTGGCTCAGTCGGTTAAGTGTTGGACTCTTGATTTCGGCTCAGGTCATGGTCTTGGGTGGTGAGACCGAGTCCTGCATTGGGCTGCCTGCTCAGTTTGGGAGTTTCTCTCCCTCTGCCCCTACACCCCCAAATACATATGCTTTTGCTCTCTCTTTCTAATTAAAAAAAATCTATATCTATATTTATATCTATATCTATTTCACAACTCCTGATTACTAGAAAATTTCCTTTGCTCTATCGCATATTATTTATTTGTATATGCTTAGTTATATAATATTTATTTACTTAATATTCCATTTTATAATTCATTTATTTTCATGTTTTATATTTAGAATGTTATATTTATATTTATTTATAAAAAAGAGATATATTTTTAAATGAATACTTACTTATAAGTTCCATGGGAACAGAAATTTTTTTTCCAATCCACTGACATTTTCCCAGTACTTAGAAAAGTGAGGACATAATTTTAGGTGCTCATTAAATATTTGTTGAATGAATGAATGCAGGAGCAAACAGTTACAAGATGTCATAATCATCAACTCTGTGATTATTTTAACCAGGCTGTAAGCTGGATAATGGCAGGTACTATGTTTTGTTCACTGTTCTATCTTAAGCACCTGTCACCTGGTCTCATATCAGTCGTTAAGTAATTTTTTTGAAATATTTATGAAATGTGATTTACTTGTGCCACAAATTTAATTTTGATGAGAGGCAGCATGATGTGGTAGAAAGAGCACTAGACCAAGACGGGTAGTCTGGGTTAAGTTCTCAGTTCTGCAATTAACTGGCTGTGGAGCTTTGGATAATGTCCTTCAGTTCTCTGGGCAGTGCCAAAATGAAAGGTTGAACCATATTTCCAATTTCCAGTTTAACTCTAAGATTAATCTCCCCATACCTTTGTCAAAAAAAATTAGTAATTTTGCAAAACTCCAGATGTAAAAGCTTAGTAATTCACTGATTTCCAAATGTATGACATTCATCTGAAAACTCTCACTATATCACACAGGTCATGAGGGACTCAAGACATAAATTTGGGTTACAAGTGCTCTGAGCAAGAATTTCCAACATCTAAATCACAGAGGTAAAATGTTTAAAAACAGACACTTTGGTAGTGGCATAAAAAAGATTTGGTAGCAAAACATTCTGGCTCCTGCAGCTAAAGGTGAAATGTATCTCAATGCACATGTTTCTTTCAACTCAGAACATCAGAATATGGAGAGTTGTACAATGTCACTTAAGCACATAGTAGGGTATGTGACACAAGGTCAACTATTATAACTGGCTAAATCATTTTCTGCATAAAACTGACCATCACTAATAAACTTGACTTAGTCATAAAATAAATTTACTCAGTCATCCCTTCCACCTACTTATAGTTGTAAAATCCTTCATAGCCAACAGTCTGTTTTGCCAAGGAATTCCACTGGTGTGTTTATTGCTTTCATATCCTGCCCACCACCACTCCCAATCTGACTTGACTTTGAATGGAAGAAATGTTAATGACTCATTAATTGTTGTTAGTGAGCTGACTTGAAATGTTAGCATATTTAGAAAACGGTGACAGTTTGCAGTTTGATAGACAAGTTGGTTCAACAATACAAATTGCATTTTTTTTTACTGTTTTCTTTGTTAGTTTTAAGATTTCTTCTATTGGGGGTGAGCAAATTTGGGGTGGGAATTCAAATTTTACATTAAAAATTGTCTAGGTTCTTTTTTTGAAGCTTGAAATATGCAAGGTTGAATGGTGGCAAAATGAAGAAAGGGTAGAAACACATATTTTTGGAAAAGGTTATGATGTTTGTTCCTCCATGGCTTTCAATATAATTTTCCCTCTTCTTGCAATGAATTTCCTTCCCTCTTGACGATCTGTAATATCCTATATATCCTTTAAAACCAAGCTCAGGGCGCCTGGGTGGCTCAGTGGGTTAAAGCCTCTGCCTTCGGCTCAGGTCATGATCTCAGGGTCCTGGGATCGAGGCCTGCATCGGGCTCCTTGCTCAGCAGGGAGCCTGCTTCCTCCTCTCTCTCTCTGCCTGCCTCTCTGCCTACTTGTGATCTCTCTCTCTCTGTGTCAAATAAAAAAATAAAAAATAAAAATAAAATAAAACCAAGCTCAGGCATCACTACCTGTTATAGATTGTTTTTATAATTTCCTCCCTTACACCCATAACCTTGGAAAAGAAGTCCCACATTGACCACTGAATTTTGCCTTGGCCAAAGTGTCTTGCTTGTCCAATGAGAAAATAACACACGTGACACAAACAGAGACTTGAAAAATGATTACACATTGAAACTTACTTTCTCTTGCTCCTTTTGGAACTCAGAAACCATGTGAAAAAGCCTAGGCTAGCTCGCTCCATGTTGGAGACCTACCACTCACCTACCACATATGTGAGTAAGGCCTTTCATAAACAACCAGATCCCAGTGACATGCGGGGTGAATGTAGACTCATGAGTGAATCCGGGAGAGACCATCCAGACATGAACATCCAGATATATCCAGCCAAAATTACTAATCTACAGACGTGTGAGCTAACAACTAATTATGCTGTTAAAGGACTATTTTGTGGGCTGGCTTGTTATAAGCAACAATTAACTGATATAAAAATTTGTATCTATAAGTGGGGTGTTGCCAGAGCAAATATCTAAAATGTGCCACAGTAGCAGCAAGTGGATGTTGGGAAAGCTGCGGCCCAAGGCTGTTAGCAAAGACAGGAACAGCAGCAAAAAAAAGTGTTAGCAGAGGCTGGAAAAATGTTGAGCAGATGATGAGTAAAGGTTGGAACAACATAAGTAAACTGCTATGGCAGGCTGAAAAAAAGGGTGACCCATGTGAGGTATTAGTGAAACAATTTTTACTACTATCACGTGTGGTACCTTGGAAAATAGAAAATACGTCTCACAATCCCTTTGGATCTGACTAAAGAGATTTCTAGGGGGGCCTGGGTGACTCAATGGGTTAAAGTCTCTGCCTTCGGCTTGGGTCGTANGGTCATGATCTCAGGGTCCTGGTATCGAGACCCGCATCGGGCTCCCTGCTCAGCGGGGAGCCTGCTTCCTCCTCTCTCTGCCTGCCTCTCTGCCTACTTGTAATCTCTCTGTCAAATAAATAAATAAAATCTTTAAAAAAAACAAAAGAGATTTCTAGGCAGTGCCAACTGGTTTCTGGTCACTATGTATCAGAGAGAGATCAGCTCAAGTAGGAACTGTTCAGTTTATAAATAGAATTTAGAAGATAATGGCCTTAAGGAGAAATCTTAGAGTATAAAACTGTACTACATTTTATTCAATTTTTAGATTTTATTGAAGATTGTTTTCTTTTAGGTAATCTCTACACCCAAGGTCGGGCTCCAACTCACGACCCTGAGGTCCAGTCACACACCCCTCTGGCTGAACCAGCCAGGCGCCCCTCAGTTTTCTAGATTTTTATTTTATTTTATTTTTTTAATTTTATTTTTTTAAGATTTTTATTTATTTATTTGACACAGAGAGGGAGAAAGATCACAAGTAGGCAGAGAGAGACGAGGAAGCAGGCTCCCCACTGGGCAGGGAGCCAGATGCTGGGCTCAATCCCAGGACCCTGAGATCATGACCTGAGCCGAAGGCAGAGGCTTTAACCCACTGAGCTACCCAGGTGCCCCGTTTTCTAGATTTTTAAATCCAATATTAATTTGTACTTTTCTTGAGTTTGCAAATTCTGGTTTTTTACTAATTGTGCCATGACGTTATATTAGAAAATGTGAATCTCTGTGGCTGCTGATGAGGAATTTGCCCAATTGCACAGCAAGTTGTAAGGCTGGGATCTGATCTCAAGCTATCTGGATCCCAAATTTGTATTTTCTTCAGAACACCTTTTCTTCCTCGGTGTTTTCCAAATTTTTTCCAAAAGGAGAACGTTCCAATGTACATTATTTAACTTAAAATAAAATGTCTACTCTGTTTTCATTTATAAGGATTCTCAAAAAATATACAAGTTTCAGAGAAGTGAATCTTTTTAACATTCAAGATGGACGATAGAATGATACATTATGTATGAAGGGCTAGACTATGCTTCCCACTTTTGTAATTACAACAGAGAGGAAATTATGGTGTCCCAGCAGCGTGCGCGGCTGAAGGTAGACTCTCTTTGATATGTGACCCGTGACGCTTTCCTGGTGTTCTCCTGCTGCTTCTGGTTTAGCGTCGTCCTCTTTTTCTGGACAAGATTTCTCTCCCTTTTTATTTGGAACATTCCCATTTAGATTAATGAAATGGAATTTTCCTTGGCAGGAGAACAAGGAAGAAATGGATTTTCAACAACAGGAGGATATAACATTAAACCTACTTAGGAAGGGAGGAATACATTCAGTTGAGATAATTACTCTTTCTTTTTCCCTTCCACAAAGGAAAGAAAATTCTATTTTGGAACAATTTATATGTTATTTTCCCTGGAATTAGAGAACACAGATGATAAATTTCTTTAAGCCCACATTCACTGAATTTCCTCATAATCTTCATTTTCTTGGGGTTTGGAAAAAAGAAAATTCTCTGTTTAAAACATGAATACAATAATAATTAGGCCTCCTGCAATGACCATTACATGTGGCAGAAGAAACTTTAAGAATATAAAACTGTACTATATTTTGTTCTGTATTACATTTTTTAAATTCAACATTAGTTTGTACTTTCCTTAAGTTCGCAAATTACGTCTTTTACTACTTGTGCCGTGTTGTTTTATGAGGAAATGGATGCTCATTAAATGTAGTTGATGTTTCATCATTTATGAAATATCTTAAATATTGTGGAACAAAGAGAATTAGAATACAACCTCATAGTTTATCATATTTGGCATCATTACAATGTATGATTTCTCAATAGAGGCACTATTTATTCACAATCGGGGCAGAAAAATAATTCATTGTGTGAGCTTGTTCTGGCATTGCATTAGCTTGCCACCCCTGGTCCCAACACACCAAATGCCTGTGGGCCAGAGTCATTGCGATAAGCAAAAGTGCCTACACACATTTACAGATACTCTGGGGGTATGGTATTGTCCCTAATTGTGTGAGATTCATTGGTACAGGCAAATTTGAGAAAGCGAAACTCTCTCCTTCTCCTCTCTGAATTTCTCCCACCTAATTATGGAAACTCTGCAGGACATCTTACTTGTTCTCATGAAATAATCCTCTCCACTCCCACATGGCAGCAAATTGCCTTCTTCCTACTTTAACTGTCTGCAATGACATCAGGATCATCATTGCTGGTGATTTTTCCTTCTCTAGCTCTTTCCAGATAGTTCCTGTACAACTTGCTTCTCAGAACTTGCATGTTTCCTCGACATTTCTATAGTTAGTATTTAGCGAGATGAGTGGCATGGCCATGGTGAGTTTTGGGGTGAGGAGAAAGGTAGAGGAGCAGTGGAGCTGAGGGCTCTCTCCTTTCATCACAGAACTTGTGTTCAACACTCTACTCTCTTTGACTGAGTTACTTCCCAGGAGTATCTCAGTGCCTACAAGATTTTGGATTCCACAACAGCAGGGACTTCTGGGGAATAATATCCAGCTGATTGCTGGTCCCAAATTTGAGACTTGGAATCATACTGAATTCATTCAATAATCCTCTGGAATTGAGCGATGGCCTCTACCAGTCTCTAGTACATTTGGAAGTGCCCCATCCAAACAGAGAGAGCCCTGTTTAAATTCTCAGACTGAGAGATCCCACTATAATTTTAGTTTTTAAAAACTTAGCTGACATCTCAACTATGTTCTCATCTCATGCTTCCAATTGCTTATACTTTTTTCTTTTTAATGATTTTATTTATTTATTTATTTATTTGACAGAGAGAGAGAGAGAGAGAGATCACAAGTAGGCAGAGAGGCAGGCAGAGGGAGAGGGAGGAGCAGGCTCCCTGCTGAGCAGAGATCCCGATGCGCTGCGGGGCTCAATCCCAGGACCCTGAGATAGATCATGACCTGAGCCGAAGACAGAGGCTTAACCCACTGAGCCACCCAAGTGCCTCTGCTTATATTTTTCTATTGTCCCAAACTCAATATGTCCAGAAGAAAAGTATTATCAGCCCCTTCAAACCTTCTAGAAAGTCTTTCTAACTTAATTTGTGGGGGAGGGAAGAGGAAATCAGCAGTTTAATCATACTTATGGATCCTACATGAGAAAATCTGAGGTAATCTTTGACTCTTCCCTTTCTTATTAGATACTAATTATCATAATAATTCCTTTTTAGTGACCTACTATGTCACTAATTTCATTGATTATTTGATACACTTTTCTTTATTTGCCAAGTTATGTTCTCTTCACTTTGCCAGGATGTGTTTTTCAGAACTTTATTGCCTTAAAACTGGATCAATCCACTACCTTGTGGTTTAGTTTCTCCTCTGTTCACTCTGTCCTCTAATTTAGCAAATGGACTTTCCCATGGGGTGCCATATATACCTTCTGTACCAATTTGGCCAAATAATTCTTGATGTCACTCATTTTACAAATATTTACTAGATGTCTACTATGTGCCCAAACTTGCTCTTCCCTTCCTTTCTATTTTTAAAAAATCCTATTTACTTGGTATGAAATTTGTCCTGATTACTTCAATCTGCACTGTTCTCTCTTTTCTCTGAACTTACTCCATTATAGCTCATAGTCAGAATTAAAGTTTGGAATTTTATTTTTTATCTATTGTTTTCACAAGAAATTAAAAGTCCTTAGAAGACCTAAATCACATTTTACTCTGTTTATATGTTTTCTATAGTATCTAGAACAGGGCTGGTACATTATAATTGCTTATGAATAAATACTTGCTCACTGATTTTATTAAAAGCTTAGATTCTCCCAAGATAGGCCTGATTCAAAAATGAACTAAATGAAATAGAGTATATATCTCTATTCATTGATCTTGGCTGGTTTCCTATAGGCTATGATGTTCCATGTTTTTTAAACAGAATGAAATCTCACTAATTAAATGTTTTAGGATTGATGCTGCTGAGTTAACGCATTCCTTAGTCTCTCAGCATTCCTTTGAAATGGTTTAACACTAATTTGTGCAGACTCAGTCTATGTTACAGAAAAATTATAAGGAAAGAAAGTAAACCTGCAAAAAGTTTATTGAATTGTTTTTGTGAAATCTGGTAAGCTAATGGCAAAATTTATACAAAATAGCAAAAGAGCAAGAATAGCCAAGTAGGAAGAAGAATCATCAATACACTATTAGAGAAAAAACGTGCATATGGGGATGGAGAGAATTTGCCCACCAGATTTCCAGGATTATTTAAAGTTTCACTAATGTGTTACTGGTGCAGAAATAGACAAATATAGCAATGAAACAAAAATTGGAACTTCAGAGGCAGATCCTCACATACGTGAAAGAAGTCAGAGCTGCAATTTTAGAGTAGTGTGGGAGAAATGGATACCTCAATAATGCCTGGACAATCTTTTCCTATATGGACTCACATCACAACCAAAGAATAAATTCCTGTTGGATTAAATACATGTAACATTTTTAACTTCTGAAGAAAATATAGGATATTATCTTTGCAAACTCGTGGTACAAAAAGGATTTAAGACCAAAGAAGGGGCAGAATCTGTAAAGTAAAAGCTAAATGTAAGTCTATTAAAATGAGAAGTACCATTTATTGAAAGAGACTATTTTTAAAATGTGAAAAAATAATACACAAGTGAGAGGAATATATTTCCAACACCAGTTAGTTAGAACAAAGTATTAATATTCTTTCTCTTTATATAAAAACGCTCCAAAAAACCCCCACTTTCAAACTAACAGAAAAATGGGTAAAAAAGTAGATGTCCATTTTACAGAAGGGGAAAAAACCAATGACTAGTAAATGTATAAAGATGTCCAATTCTACTCATCATCAAGAAAAGGCTGAGATAAGTGTCTATGCCCAAAATACTGGCAAAAATGTTAAAGCCTGAGCAATCAACGTGTTTGTGAGGATGAGGGACAGCAGGAACTCTTATATGCTGCTAATGAGAGAGTGGATTTGTTAAACTCCCTTTGAGAACAATTTGACAGTATCTAGTAAAGTTGAAGCCGCCTCTACCTCATACCCAGCAATTCAACCCTAGATATCTGCCCTAGTTGAAAGAAGCCCTCCTCATGTTTGTGCAAGAGGGTGCAAGTATTAAAATATTCATCACAGCACTGTTTTTACCAGTAAAAAACTGGAACCAACCCAAAGGACCAATGGCAAGAGACTGGATAAGTAAGTCGTAGTAGATACACATAATGGAATACTTAATATACAGCCCTGAAGACAAACGGGCTACAGTTTCATGCACCTACATGAAAGAAACATAATGCTGATAAAAAGAAAGTGACAAGAATACATAGATTGCAGTTCCATTCATATAAAATTCAACACATGCAAAACTGAACAAACATGCTATTTAGGGACACATATTTTTTAAACTGCAAAGAAAAATAAAGAAATAATAACCCATAATTCAAGATAATGGTTACCTAGGAAGCAAGGAATGGAGTAAGTTGAGAAATATGGTGATGCTAGGCAGGGTTACAGATTTCTTTCTTACGCTGAGTGGTGGGCATGTTTATTTTTTTTCTCTTCGCCATACTATATGTATGTATATCATATATTCTTTGCATATATGGAAATAATTCAAAATGAATATTTGGTTACCATGTAACTGGTGTTCAGCTAAATAACTGTGCTTCTGGCTATGTTCTGATGCTAACGTGTATTTGTTTGTCTAAGTAGTCTGGATGTGTACCTAGAGTGGTCACTTTAAGCATAATTTCTGCTTTGTATGCATGGTTCTAATGACTGTGGATAGACAGAACTCCCTCTTTACAGCTCTGTTTTCCTTCACAGAGAATTTACACAGAGAAACTCTACAGAGTGAGACTATCGGTGGGAACACACGGAATATTGGGGTAATTTGGCTGAAAGTGAGGGGTGTGAGTATTTATATTAGCTCTCCATATGAATAAATTGGGAGATTTCTACGTTGCCCTGTGCTGGGTGGTAATGGTCTATGTCTACAATTTTAAAGTAACATTTTCAAAAATAATCCCCTTTCCCCCTCCATTTTTACAACTTAGGAACATATGGTAGTTCCCAGAAAAAGCCAAATGAATATCTGAAACATTAATGCGCTATGCTGCTATCATCACAAGAATAAAGAAAACTGGGAATCCAGCAATCTCTTAACACAACCACTGTTGCCTGCCAGTTCTTATATCAAATAGAAATCATCACTTAGGGGAGGGATGGTTGCACAGTGACTAAGCAGACAGATGGCAGGTGTGAGTCAAAACACTCTGGGGTGTTAGCTCGAATCACTCTGTATTACTCACTGCTGGAGAGACAGGGAATCAAAAACCAAATCGCCCATTGGACTGGGAAGAAAATGCTGGAAACCCAACTAATGGAAATATAAAAGGTGGAGGAGACGGTTTTAGGTGTTGTTTTGTAACTTCAAAAACCAAATTCGTTGATCTTTCTCTGCCTTCGTCTGACTTAAGCCTCTCCCACCTTTCCTAGCTGGCCGGCCCTGTGATGCACAGGAAGTTATTGTTTCTCAGCTTTACCGCCCTGGCTTGGGCTGGGATCACCTGTTACCAAGGTTAGCCGGCTGCATTCCTGGAGGGCCCCTGTCCAAGGTCCGAGAGGAGATGTTAACCACGTCCTTGCCTGGCCAGCAGCCCTGGTGGTTTGCTGCCCCAGCGATCCGTTCCTAGGAGTGACCGAATATAATCTGTATGTGTTAGACACATGCTCAGAATAAAACAAAGACTCAACCGCTCTTTCTTATTTGCATAACTGTTTTCCATATTGCCGTCATAAGAGAGATTAGTTTTAATGACTATGAATGTAATTATAGAAAAGGGCCCTAGGTGGAGCCTCAGTACTGGTGGCGGCAAATGGAACCACAAATGGGAAATAAAATAAATCAAAGTCCTCCAGAAATACCAGAAAGGATTATACCAATTTATTGTGTGTTGCTGTTGTTGTTCTTCTAGCATAGGAATCAGCTGAATATAGAAACGTGTGTTCTGTTTAAGAATAACTCTCAAAAAAGCGTGTTCCCTTATCAAGAACGAAAGCATGTCAGCCAGTGTTCTCTCTCTGTTGGGGTTTCTACAAGACAGTGATAGGGAAGAAGTGTCCTTAACCTATCAGCACGCCCTCCTGACCATTTCTCCTTGCTCCTTTTGAAGACGCTACCACTGACTTACTGATTTTTTATAGTAGGAAATCTCACATTATAAGAAATAATTAGAATTATTTCTTAAATAATTTGCCTTTATTAGATTAAAAACAGGAACCATAAGATGTCAAAATTATTTTCTTCTGTTTTTTTTTAAATCTTTGTCACTGGGGCACCTGGGTGGTTCAGTGGGTTAAGCCTCTGCCTTTGGCTCAGGTCATGATCTCAGGGTCCTGGGATCAAGCCCTGCATCAGGCTCTCTGCTTGGCTGGGAGCCTGCTTCCTCCTCTCTCTCTGCCTGCCTTTCTGCCTACTTATAATCTGTCTCTCTCTGTCAAATAAATAAATAAAATCTTAAAAGAAAATTTTTTTTGTTATCATTGTCAAAGAATCAAGACAGACTTTAGATTTTGAAACTTAATTTTATTATAAGGAATTTATGCAGCACATAAACAGAAAAACTGATTGGTATCCATTGTCACATGTAAAGATTATTATTATATTTTTTAAAGATTTTATTTATTTATTTGACAGAGAGAGACACAGCGAGAGAGGGGACACAAGCAGAGGGAGTGGGAGAGGGAGAAGCAGGTTTCCTACCGAGCAGGGAGCCTGATGTGGGGCTCGATCCCAGGACCCTGGGATCATGACCTGAGCTGAAGGCAGACGCTTAATGACTGAGCCACCCAGGCGCCCCACATGTAAAGATTATTGATGCAAAAGTGAGATTTGGAAGATTTTGATAGATCTACCCAAACAATATCAAAAAGTGGTAGAAAAGAGGAAAAAGTGAAAATACTAACTAAAATGCAGGAATTCTTAACCTGGGGAGGGATTTCTCGGGTGGAATCTTTTGGGTCTGTGGATAGAATTCAGAGCATCTATAATGACCTCTATTTAACAATCTTGGTATTTTGTTCCTCGTGATTTTTTGGCCTTAATTTTGAATTTTTAAAATATTGCTTTAAAATATCTTGATAGATGAGGAATTTGGTGCTTGTTAAGTTTTGCTCCAAATGTGATTGCTTCACTCACCTCATCATAGTCCTCACTCTGATCTGTAGACTATTTTCACAAACATCTAACTGAAACTTAGCATTTCCTTTAACTGTGAACTTGGACAGTAAACCATAATACTATATGCATTATTTGTGACTTTGATGCCACTATTTTCAAATTATGAGTTATTACATCTGTCGAACCTATAACTTATTATTCATGCCTTAATAAAAATGCAGGCACTAATATGCCACAAATTCATTTACTTTAATAATTTGTAACTACACTTCAATATAATGGTGTTTCTTTCATAATCTTACACAATTTATTTTTTTCATTCAAAATGCACTATTCTGAAAAGAGACTCACATCTTTACCAGACTGTCAAAGGGCACATAGCACAAAAATGGTTAAAAACTTTTATGGGTTATCTACCAAGCTAGCTAATCTCTTGGTCAAATTATCTCTGAGCTGAGACCATTCATTAATTTAGGTAACATATAACTCATATATACATATATTCATACTCACGTAAAGTATATATATGCATATATATGCAAATAAGAAATGTTTAGAATCGATGCATGACTGAAATAAACCAAATCAATTTACCCATACAGATATACTTTAAATGGTGTGAAAACACTTAGACAGTTTGATGAAAGTTCAAGTTCCTGGATCCTACTTGAACTCAAATCTCTTGGGATCTTGGGCCTAGGAATTAAACTTTTATGCCAGCTAAGTTGAGATTCTGATTCAGATGGCTGTTGTCCTAAATGTGCTTCAAACTCCAATCCTTAAAGATTACTTATAAAAGTTTGTTAAAACCTGATCTCAGTAAGACTTTCAAATCACTTAGGAAGCAGTGTTTTTTAAACCTCCTTTTATTTAATACTGCCTTCCCCTTCTTTTTTCTTCCCTTCTGTCTTCCCTTCTTTCTACCTTTTTTCTCTCCCTTCCTTTCTTCCTTTTAGAGAAACAGAGAAACTGACTTTTTTTTTAAATCAAATATTTTAGATAATTTAAAGGGAGAATTTTATAACCAAATCTGCAGAGGTACACATCACCCAACTTAAGAAATCAAGCACTGGAAATAAAATTTAAATTCTGTCATTAACCTTCCTGATCATTTGCCAGTCCTTCACCTCTGAGAAGTAATTAATATTCAGAATTGGTGTTTATCATTCACATACATATGTTTAAAATGATACTACATATATTTGTATCATTAAATAAAACAATGTTATATTGAATTTATATATAAATTTATATAGTTGGTTATACACTTCATTTGTCTTCTGAAACTTATTATTTTCTCAACATTGTGCTTGAGAGATTTATCCACAATGATACTAGTAGCTCTATTTTTTAATTAAACTTTTTATTTTGAAATAGTTTTAGGCTTACAAAGAAGTTGCAGAGTACAGAGAGCTCCTGTACACCATTCTCCCAACTTTCCCTGGTGTTAACATCCCACAGAGCAATGGTACTTTTGTCCAAACTAAGAAATTAACATTGGTACATTACAAATAACTAAACTTAGACTTTATTTGGGTATCACTGTTTTTTCCATTAATATCCTTTTTTTCTGCTCCAAAGTCTAATTTGGGATACCACATTGCATTTAGTATTCATTCATTTTTTTCCTACTGTATAATTATACTAAAATTTATTTCTCCATCCTTATATTGACAGATGTTTAGGTTGTTTCCAGTTTTCATTAGTATACCTGATGATTATATACACATATGATATCCTTGGGCACACTTATATAAATATATGTTATACCTACGTACAATTTCACAAATAAGTGAAAGTTCCCATTGCTCCAAATTCTTTCCAGCTTTTTGTATTGTCAAACTATATTTTTACCAATTTACTTACATTTAATTTAACTAATTTAATTTACTACTAACAAAACTGAGCATTTGTCATGTGTTTTTATTTTGTAAAGTGCTTCTTCATATCCATTGCTTTTTTTGTATTGATTTGTAGACATTTACATATATACAGATACACATACTCTCTTAATCTTGGTTGACAATATGTACTGTAAATATCTCCTCTAGATAGTGGCTTGTCTTCTCTCACTTTTTAAAACAATGTCTTCAGGGCGCCTGGGTGGCTCCGTGGGTTAAAGCCTCTGCCTTCAGCTCAGGTCATGATCTCAGGGTCCTGGGATCCAGCCCCACATTGGGCTCTCTGCTCAGCAGGGAGCCTGCTTCCTCCTCTCTCTGCCTGCCTCTCTTCCTACTTGTGATCTCTCTTTCTCTCTGTCAAATAAATAAAATCTTTAAAAACAAACAAACAAAAAAACAATGTCTTCAGGTGTGTGGACATTTAAAATGTTAATGTGGTCGAATTGAGTCATAGTCTTTTCCCTAAAGACTTGAGTTTCTTTCTCTTGATAACACAATCTTTCCCAACACTGAAAGTGCAAAATATTCTCCTATATTGTATTCTAGAAATTTGAAAGTTTTGCTTTGTACATTTGGTCTTTCCTCCATTTGATGCAGATTTTTGGGTATGGTGTGAGGTAGGAATCCAGTTTCATTTTCCACAGATAGAGATCCATTAACGCACCAGTGTTTACTGAATGGCTTATCTTTCCACACTGAACTGCAATGCCACCGATGTTAAATATCAAATTACTATATGTGCTTGGCTCTGTTTCTGGACTGTTTTTTCCATTGTTCTCTTTTTTCTCTGTTGTTTTGCTAATGCTATCCCATCTTAATTATATCTTCATAAGTCTTAGTGTGTGGAAGAGTCTCCATGTCATAGTTTTTCTTCATGAAGGACTCGGATATTCTTTGCTTCTTACTTTTCCTTTTTTTTTTTTTAAAGATTTTATTTATTTATTCTACAGAGAGATTACAAGTAGGCAGAGAGGCAGGCAGAGAGAGAGGAGGAAGCAGGCTCCCCGCTGAGCAGAGAGCCTGATGCGGGACTCGATTCCAGGACCCTGAGATCATGACCTGAGCCTAAGGCAGAGACTTTAACCCGCTGAGCCACCCAGGCGCCCCTGCCTCTTACTCTTCCATTTCATTAGAAGCATTCTAATTAATTCTTCATTTTAGGGTAAACTGGTTAAGATCCATAAAACAAAATAAAACAACAACACAAAACTTGGTAGAATTGGGAATTGTGTTGAATTTGGAGTTAAATTGATATCTTTATGTTCTAAAATCTTTGTTTGTATCCACATACATGGTGCATTAATATGTCTCTTTTAAAGTATATCAATATAGATTTATAATTTTCTTTCAAGAATGAGAGTGAAATAAAGACAATGCAATTGTGAATCTGAGAGTTAGCACCAACAGTTTCTCATGATAAGAAATGCTAAAAAGAGGGGTGCCTGGGTGGCTCAGTCATTAAGTGTCTGCCTCCAGTTCAGGTCATGATCCCAGGGTCCTGGGATCAAGCCCTGCATCGGGCTCCCTGCTCAGTGGGAAGCTTGCTTCTCTCTCCCACTCCTTCTGCTTGTGTTCCCTCTCTCGCTTTGTCTCTTTCTGTCAAATAAATAAATAAAATCTTAAAAATAAAAAAAAAAGGAATGCTAAAAGATATAATCCAGACAGAAAGTGATCCTAAATGGATTGTATCAGAGGTAAGAAGAAATGGTGAGCAAAGACATTAGTGTAAATGTAGGTTAATAATAACAATAATGTCTAATTTGTGAAAGGTAACCAGAATAAAGCCAAAATACTAAACATATAACATATGATAAGTGGATGAGGGAAGCTAAATCATTCTAATATCCTTATATTATTAGGAAGAATAATAAATATATAGATTATTTTAGACTTTAAATATGCATGTTAAATGGCAAGAGTAATAATTTAAAAAAGAGATATTGAGTGTATAACATTTCCAAAAAAGAAGAGGGAAGGAATTAGAATAAGAAAAAGGAAGAAAAAAGAAGAGAAAGAGAAAACAAAATATAAAAACAGAAAAATAGTAAACATGAAATAAAATAGTAAAAAAATACATGAATGTCAAACAAAAGTATTTTTTTTAAAGATTTTATTTATTTATTGGTCAGAGAGAGGGAGGGAGCACAAGCAGGGGGAGAAGCCGACAGGGAGCAGCAGGCTCCCTGCTGAGCAAGAAACCCAATGTGGGAGTCGATTCCACAACCCTGGGATCATGACCTGAGCCAAAGGCAGACACTTAAACCACTGAGTCACCCAGGTGTCCCAAGCAAAAGTATTTTTAAAAGTTCTCACATCTCCAGTTAGAAAACAAAGATTGTCAGATTGGATTTTAATTCAGCTATTTTTTTGTTTATAAAATGCACATTTAAAACATAGGACATAGAAAGGTTGAAAGTCAAATTGGAAAAGCATATACCAGGAAAACACTAACCAAATAAAAATGGTCTAACTGTAGCAATAGCACACCCAAAATGCTTTAAAGCAAAAATCACTGTTAGAGGTAGTAATGCTTCATTACGTGAAGATAAAAGTCTTACTTAACCAGGATGATATGACCTTCTAAACTTTCTCTTTTTTTAAAAGATTTTATTTATTTATTTGACAGAGAGAGAGAGCCACACACAGCAAGAAAGGCAGCACCAGGAGCGGGGAGCAGGAGAAGCGGGCTTCCTGTTGAACAGGAGCCCGGGATCACGACCTGAGCTGAAGGCAGATGCTTAACGACTGAGCCACCCAGGTGCCCCACATTCTAAACTTATAACACAGAAAGCAAGCAAAAATTTAATGAGAATATGGGAAATTTGAACAAAATTTGCAAGCCTGAGCTAATAAACATGGAAAACATTGTAACCGTTCGTTGCAGTGTTCTCCATATGTTCATTGGCCCAAGGTTGTAGCCTTTTTAAAGGCAGGAGGTATATTTATGAAAATAGACTATGTTTTAAGCCATAAAAATAGCCTTAATGAGTTTCAAAGATTTGATATCATACAATAACAATCTCTGATGCAATTGAATTAGATTTTAGTAAAAAATGTAAATACACAATAAAGAAGTACAGCGTCCCTGAATATTTTAATAGAAATTAGGAAATATTTGGATTTAAATAATAAGGAAAATATAATCAAAATTGCGAGAAGCAGCAAAAACATTTCTTAGAGGAAAATCAATAGTATTACATGATTGCAAATGAGAAAGAATAAAAGCTTTAATTAATGAGCTAAGAATCAAACTTAAAAGGTTTAAAATATAAATTGCAGAATAAACTCAAATCAACTAAGAAAAGAATCAAGAAAATAATTACAAGGTATTATTAAAATAAAAAAACAATAAATAGTGAATTTCAAAATGTGGTTCTTTGAAAATGCTAATGAAATTGACAAACTTCTCTCAAGTTTCATCAAGGAAAAAAGAGAGGATTCAAGGTAAGCACAATTAAGAATGAAAAAGGAAACAATACCAAATTCTGTAGATACTGAAAAGAAAATAAAAGGAAATTGTGAACTTTTTATCAATAAACTTGAAAAATACAGCTTATTGAAACTGAAAAATATAACTCGCCAAAAATGACTCAAGTATAAGCATATAAGAAATAATCTCTAGGGTGCATGGGTGGCTCAGTGGGTTAAAGCCTCTGCCTTTGGCTCAGGTCATGATCTCCGGGTCCTCCGGATGGAGCCCCGCATCAGGCTCCATGCTCAGTGGGGAGCCCGCCTCCTCCTCTCTCTCTGCCTGACTCTCAGCCTACTTGTGGTCTCTCTCTCTCTCTCTGTCAAATAAATAAATAAATAAAATCTAAAAAAAAAAAAAAGAAAGAATCTCTAACCATTAAAGAAATTGAAATAGTAATTCAAAATTTTTCCCAGAAAAAAATCCCAATCCCCATAAAGTTTTCAGGCAAATTCTATCAAACACCTAAAGAAAATGTTATTCCAATTTTACACAAACTCTTCAGCTCATGATAACTTGAATCCAGGTAAATATTAAATTTATAATATATTATGACCCTAAATCACCTGAAGATGAATAAGTTTTGAGGATATACGGTAAACTATAATCATAATTTTTAAAAACGGGTGGTAGTGGCAAAGCTACAGAAACAGATTGGTGAAACAAAATACACAGTTTTGAAACAGACACATATAGGGAAACTTCTTTTATGCTGTAATAGGCATTGCAGATAAGTGAGTAAAGGAAAAACTAAGATAATTATCTTAGTCTTGTTTTTTTAGAAACTAGAATCTGGAACAAAGCTTAAGGGTTATTTCTTTACTGGGAGATCTAACCCCAGGGCAGAAAAAGTGAAGGACAGTGAGGCTGGGAAGGAGGGCGAAACAAATACATTTCTGCACTTCACAAAGAGACACAGCTGGTTGCTCAATGCTCAGTCATGCCGAACATTTTAAGACAGGCTGTTCAGAAGCATCACGCTTCACAACAGTCTCTCAGAAGAAGGATGAGAGTAGAATTAATCTGCTCATTTTCACTTCTGTTCCTCACTGGTCAAATTTTGTCTCAGAAAGTATTAACCCCACCACAATTCCAGGCTGCATCACTTGGTCCCTTAGGGTCACCTCTAGGACACTCATGCCAAGATCTCATGCCTTGTGGCGTTGGATTTTATCTAGAGGGGGGCAGGGTCAGCAGGAGCCAGAGACTCTATGAGTCCATTTGGGTTGGGCGGCAGATCCACTGGTACTCCCACAGCAAGAGACATGATGGGGGCAGTGCTGCTCTTGACACTCGCTATGGGGAAGGTGGGGAAAAATGGCAGCATGGTAGATGGGGCAACAGCTCCAGCAGCCAGAGAGCCATCACGAGCTCACCAAGGGCGACCAGCTGAGGACTCTGGGCAAGGTGAATCTGAGTGAATTGAGGAGCTGCATTAATTGTGTTCAAAACAATTGGATATTCATATGGGAAAATGAGACATCTGACACCTTAAAAAAAGTCAATTCCGTGTGGAATAAAGATCCAACTGTGAATGGCAAGATAATTAAGGAGAATATACTTACCATAAGAGTCAGATTTCTTAGGTCTCCAAAAGTGCAAGCCATAAAGATTAAAAATTTTTTAACATTGTGGTTAAGGATCTAGTGTTCATCAAAGACCTCATAACAAGAGATTTTTATGACACAAACCACAAATATGGAGAAAACATTTTTTAAAAGATTTTATTTATTTATTTGACGCAGAGAGAGAGATCACAAGCAGGCAGAGAAGCAGGCAGAGAGAGAGGGAAGCAGGCTCCCCACTAAGCAGAGAGCCCAATGCAGGCCTTCATCCCAGGACCCTAGGATCATGACCTGAGCGGAAGGCAGAGGCTTAACCCACTGAGCCACCCAGGCGCCCCAGGAGAAAACACTTTTGCAATGTATATAACTGATAAAGATATTTGGGTTATATAAAAATTATTATAAATCAGTGAGAAAAAGATGAGCAATCCAGTAGTAAAAGCCAAACAAAATGAACGGTGTTTAGAAGAACACAAATGGCCTGTGAACATATTTTAAAATGATCACTTAGCATCCAAAATCAATTAATGTAATGTATCATACAGTAGGATAAGGGACAAAAACCATATGGTCATCTCAATAGACTCAGAAAAAGCATTTAACAAAATTCAACATCCTTCATGATAAAAGCATTCAATAAACTAGAACTGGAAGGGAAAATCCTCAATCTGATTAAGGGTGTCTGTGAAAAACTCACAGCTTCCAACATACTTAATGACGAAACACTGGACACATTCCCCTTAAGATCAGGAATGAGATAAAGATGTCACTCCTGCCATTTCTATTCAATGTTGCACTGGCTGTTTTAGCCAGGGCACTTGGGCAAGAAAGATAAATAAATAAAAGGCATCGAGATTGGAAAAGAAGTAGAATTATATCTATTCACAGATGACATCGTCTTTCTTGTATATAGAAAATCCTGAGGATTCTATTAAAAAACTATTCAAACTAATAAATGAGTTCAGCTAGGTTTCAGGACACAATGCCTATATACACAAATCAATTGTGTTTCTATTTGTGTAGCAATGAACAAACCATAAGTGAAATTAAGAAAACAATTTCATTTACAATAGCATCAAAAAGCATAAAATACTTAAGAATAAATTTAACAGAAGCACGAAACTTATACTCTGAAAATTATAACATATTGTTGAAAGAAATTAAAGAAGACCTAAAATAAATGGAAAGAAATTCAGAGTTCACAGATTGGATGACTTAGTACTGTAAAGATGGCAATAGTCTCCAAACTGATCTACACAAATAATGCAATCCCTATTAAAATCAAAGCCAACTTCTTTGCAATCAACAAGATGAACCTAAAATTCACATGGAAATCCCAGGAACCCAGAATAGCCAAAACAATCTTGAAAAAGAACAGATTTGGAAGGCTCATATTTCTCAATTACAGAATTTACTCTGGTGCTGCAATAATTAAGAAAACGTGATACTGGCATAAGAAAAGACATAGAGATCATTAGAATACAATCAAGTTTATTTCTAACCCTCACATTTAGGGTCAACTGATTTTCAACAAGGATGCCAAGACAATTAAATAGGGGAAAGAATAGTCGTTTCAAGAAATGGTGCCAGGACAATTGGATATCCACATGCAAAACAATGAAGCTGGACCCATACCTTCCACAATTTACAAAATTTAACTCAAAATCGATCAATCTAAATGTGAGAGCTAAACTATGAAACTCTACCTTGAACTAGTCAATCAATGGTTTCTTAGATATGATACCAAAAGCAAAAGCAACAATTAGGGAAAAAATAATAAAATCGGACATCATTAAAATCGAAAAGTTTTGTGTCTCAAGAGACAACATGAAGAAAGTGAAAAGACAACCTAAAACTGGTAGAAGATTTTTGCTATTTCTCCATCTGATAAGGGACTTACTTATAAAACCTGTAGCAACCTCTTACTACTCAATAATAAGAAGATCAATTTTTAAAACAGGCAAATGATCTGAATTGATATTTCTCCAAAGAAGAGGCATATACAAATGGTCTGAGAGCAAATGAAAAGATGTTGAACATCACTAGTTGTCAGGAAAATGTAAATCAACACAAAACTGAGATACCACTTGGCGTCCACTGGGATGACTATAATCAAAAGACAGATAATATATTGGTGAAGATATGGGGCAATTGGAACCCTCAAGCAGTTGGAACTGGTGGGAATGCAAAATGGTGCAGCTACTGTGGAACTGCAACCACTAGCATTTCCTCAAAGAGTTAACCATGTGATCCAGCAATTCCACACCTGGGTATATGCAAGAAAAATGAAAATGTATATCCACACAAAATGTGTACACAATGGTCAATAGTGGAAACAACTCATATGTTGTATTTACGATTAATAATAATGTTATACGATTTCACTTAATGGGAAATGTCCAGTGTAGGTAAATTAATAGAGACCAAACATTACCAGGGCTGATGGATTTGGGTGGGGGAAATGGGAAATGGTGGTTAGTGGACATAGGATTTCTTTGGGACATGATGAAAATGTTCTAAAATTGCTTGCAGTGATGGTTGTACAACTCTGTAAATGAGCTAAACAATTTTGAATCATACACCTTAAGTGAGTGAATTGTAAGGTATGTGAATTACCTGTCAATGAAGTTGTTATAAAAAATTAAAAAGTCCTCAACCTCATTCAATATCAGATAGATGCAAATTAAAACCACAGTGATACAGGGCTCTATTTAAAGCAAGTGGGGAAATTTTAAAGTTTGGAAAGTGTCAAGTGTTAGCACAGCCAGGGAACAGTGAGAACTGCCATCCGCTGCTTATGAGGGTGCAAATTAGAAGCACCACTTTGGAAAACGCTTTGGCAATACTTTGCACACACACACTATGACATAGCAAATCCGTTCTTTCCACGCAAACATCAGGAGACATGAGCAATAATGTTCATAGCAGTTTCTGTTGGGAGAGCAAAAGACTGGTGCAACCCAGCCATGCAACTCTGGAATGAATTCAGTTGGCCAGAACCCAGCAGGAACTTTATCAGTTGCCCCACGGAAACCACCCACAATGGAGGAGAGGACATTCTGTAAATGTAATTTGGGACCTATTACGAAGAGGGAATAGCCAAAAGCAGCAACAACCATCACAAAACAAACACTCTTTACACACCAGGATTTGTTCGTTTGTTTTTCTTTTACAATTGGTTCAGAACCCACAGGAGATATGGGTGCGATTACCTAACTCCCTGAAACTCCTGAAAAGCAGTGCACCTTATTTTTAGCCCAGCACTAGTGTGGGATCATAGAAAGAAATGATTGGAGGGTCAAGAAAATGGGGGCTTGGCAACTAAGTGTTTTTCCAAGGTGCAAGATGGGACTCTGGGATGACAACCACTGTCTCTAGCTCTGAATAGAGGAAGAGTAACAGGCAGAAGGCAAATCATTCTCTATTTGTCCCCCGCCCTACAGAATCAGTAACAGGGACAGAGGAATCCTGTAGACCCTGCATTCCTGAGCTGGTTCAAAACCTGCATTACCCACATTAACCATTCCTCCACTCTCCACCCACTCACAGGGGGCCAGGGAGAAAACCAAACAGATGTTCCTTTTTCCCTTCCTGCCACCTCAGGCAGAGAAGTAGATACTGTCTTATTGTTGGGAAAAGTACTTCCTTCTTTCTTTCTTTTTAAAGATTTTATTTTATTTATTTGACAGAGAGAGAGGGAGAGATCACAAGTAGGCAGAGAGAAGGAAGCAGGCTCCTTGCCGAGCAGGGAGCCCGATGCGGGCCTCGATCCCGGGACCCTGAGATCATGACCTGAGCTGAAGGCAGAGGCTTAACCCACTGAGCCACCCAGTACTTCCTTCTTTCATCTGAAGTGGGTTCCCAGCTTCTCTTGCCACTAATCATTTATTTTCGGAGTGTGACATTTTCCCATACTTGTCCTTTCTGTTAATAAATCCTCACTAATCATTTATTTTCCGAGCATGACATTTTCCCACATTGTCCTTTCTATTAATAAATCCTCACTTGCCGTACCATCTTCCCAGGTGACACTGATGTCATTGATTTGCTCCCTCACAACAGCTACCTCTTCTGGCCACAGATTCTTAAAAGCATCTCAGGAGTCCCTCCTCAGGTTCCCTCTCCTCCCCCTCCACCAGCGGTAAACAAATCTCAGTGTCAGCTGAAGGATTTCATGCCCTGAATCTGCAAACCAGGGTCATCTGTCAACACCATTTACCGAAGGTGGTAAAACCTGTGCATTATGATTTTTAGACAGCTTTTGTTTTTCTAGAAAAAGGCAGCAGGGAATCTTACAGGCCACAGAGGGAAAGTTTTAAGTGGGTCTGCAAGGACATATACATATCTGTACATTTTTGTATGTTTATACATACAATATATATAAATATATGTAAATAATATAGTAATGTTTCAGCAATTCAAGTGGATTTTACCTTTCAAAAGTTCAGCTATTTTGCTGATGAATATGACAAGATTTACATATAACGTTTGCTTATTTTCACCTAATAATTTGTAACATAACTAAAGAGTAAAAAGGCCTTTTCAATCTTCGATTTAAAGTTTCTTTGGCTAGGGGCACCTGGGTGGCTCAGTCAGTTAAGCCTCCGACTGTTGATTTTGACTCACAGTCATTAGGTTGAGCCCTATGTTGGGCTCTGTGCTCAGCAGAGAATCTGCTTGAAATTCTCTTTCTACCTCTTCCTCTGTCTCTTCTCCCCTCTAAAGTAAACAAATCTTAAAAAAAAAATTAAAGTTTCCTTGGTTATTGTTCATGTCATTATTTAATAGAGTTAACCATTCATACTACACATCATTCTATCTAGGAGATTCTTGAAAAATCATTTTCTATGAAGTATACTGTATTTACTTTATTATTTTTATATGGTTCTTGCTTTCAAGTGCTTGAGGTGGTGCCTGAGTGGCTCAGTTGGCTGAGCATCTGCCTTCAGCTCAGGTCATGGTCCCATGGTCCTGGGATCCAGCTCTGAGAGGGTCTCCCTGCTCAGTGGGGAGTCTGCTTTTCCCTCTGCCTCTCCCCTCTGGCTTGTGCTCTTTCTCTCTCAAATAAATAGAATCTTTTTTTTAAAAAAAGAAGTATTTGAGGTGGCTCATAATAAAAAACCTAAAAATAATAAAACTATAATAGTAGAAAACAAAGCCATGCAAAAGAAAGAAAGCAAATACGTTTAGCTCATTAGCAAAAAAACTGACATGATTGAATACTAACCTGAGCTCCCTAGCAGCCAAAGTAAAAGGGGAAACAGAAACCATATCAACTCTTCAAATTTGACAAATAGGTTTGGTTTTGTTCTGCAACCAAATCTAAAAGGAGAATCCGAAAGGAAACATTCATTCCTTCATTCATTTGGAAATGACTTACTTAATACTTCCAAGGAACCAAATCCTATATAACATACTGGGAATACTATGTTAAACATTTCAAAAATGGTCCCTGCTCTATAGAGTTTAGAGTCTATTGTGAAAGACAGACAATAAATAACTAATCCAGCAAATACATATAAATCACAATTGAAGTGTACAGGCTCTAGAAAAATAACCAAAGTTTAGGGAAGCCCCCCTGAGGAGGTGACATTTAAAAAACAAAAAAAGATGAGATGTCATTTCTGCCTAGAGATGTTTCAGGGAAGTTCAGGGCCCTGAAATAATCCTACAGAAGATTTTATTTTTGAGGTGCAGGAACTCAAGGTGTATTTGCTAGATATCTTGCTTAGAATATTACAGAGGGGAAATTGAATATAGGCACCAGGTTTTTAATTAGTGTGTGTAAGAATGCGGTCCTTCGGATAGAATCAAGCAAGACTTAATGTGAAGGTGGCTAGAAGTTTGATTTACCCAAAGAGCAGAATCTGCTTCTTTTTTTTAAGATTTTATTTATTTATTTGACAGAGAGAGAGAGAGAGATTACAAGTAGGCAGAGAGAAGGAAGCAGGCTCCCTGCTGAGCAGGTAGCCGGATGCAGGGCTCCATCCCAGGACCCTGAGATCATGACCTGAGCCAAAGGCAGAGGCTTTAACCCACTGAGTCACCCAGGCCCCCCCAGAATCTGCTTCTAAGAGTCCTTAAGGGTGCATGCTTAGCTACCTGTGCTTTTGTGATCTTGCTGAAACTCCAAGGATTAAAAACAGCCTTATTTTGCTAACTTGTGGCCATATCGTTGCATTCCCTTCCTTTTCTTTTTAACAGATTTTTTTTTAAAAAAAGGTTTTATTTATTTATTTGACACAGAGACAGCAAGAGAGGGAACACAAGGAGGGAGAGAGGGAGACGGAGAAGAAGGCTTCCCACTGAGCAGGGAGCCGATGTAGGGCTCCATTCCAGGACCTTGGGATCATGACCTGAGCCAAAGGCAGATGCTTAACGACTGAGCCACCCAGGCGTCCCTGCTTTCCCCTCCACATCTCCTATTTAAGTAAAAGAGAGACAAATAAGAAATGCAGTTTATGATAGAAACATTTTAATTCAAACTCGTATCTGAGGTTGAATAATTTAGAGATTGAATAAACAGGAGGAAGTTATATGAAACTGTTTTGTTCTTTTTCAGTTTGCCAAGAGTGAGTGGTCAGAGGAGTGCAAGGAGAGAGGGGAAAAGGAGGAAGGAATGTGGAGAGAGAGAGAGAGAAGGAGAAAGAGTCAGAGGAAGTGTGTGTGAACATAAGAGAGAGCCTCTGCTTTAAAAGAAATATGATGTTGAAAAAGGCGGACAGGCAGAAAACAAGCCAAAGTGTTGTTGCTATGGTTACTGGACCATCTGTGTTCTTGCCTACCATATACCAAAGGGTTATATAACCTTGTAGCCAGCTAAATATTAAAATGGACCTGACAGTGACATGAGTTATTTTTGTCATTTTTTAAAAGGGTGATTCTAAATCAAATTGCAACATTACACAACTGCTCTTCATGTCTACTCCCATGTGAAGTGCTCTAGAATGCCCGTACAATTCCCCTTGAGGGCCTGAAGAAATATCTGAAGTATTGCAATGGCTTTGATTTTTCAGTCCTTCAGAGACCATTGTTCCTAGTAATTTTTTTGTTTAAAGTAGGCTCCACATGGAGCCCAATGTGGGTCTTGAACTCACAACCCTGAGATCAAGACCTGAGTTGAGATCAAGAGTCAGGCACTTAACCCACAGAGCCACCCAGGTGCCCCTTATTATATTTATAATTAGGCAATGTCTCAGCAATCGATACATTCATAGGTTTTCAGTTGCAATTAAACCAGAAGTAGACTAAAATACAAGAACTATCCTCAACAAGGAAATGAGACTCGCCATTGACCATAGCTCAAATTTTCCTCAAATGTGGGGTATGCAGAAAATATATTCTCCCCAGGAGAGAGAAATGAATATTCTAAATTCATCTCTCACTAGAAATAGAGCTTTCTTGTGCAAGTTCAAGGGAACTGTGGCAAGAATTATATCACAACTGACAGAAAAAACAGCCCTGAGCCATCCCACCTACACGTGCCCCACAGCGTGATTTATGAGAAACGCCAGCCACAGACAGGCCACTTTTAACCGTAACAAGCTTGAATTGAGCAGGTGTTGGATTTTGCCATTGTCATCCCCAAACCTCATCCCCAAATTGCTTTCCCTTATTTAAGTAAAGGAGAGACAAGTCAGAAATGCAGTTTATGACAGAAACATTGTAGTTCAGACTTGTATTGAAGATTTGAATAATGTAGAGGTGGAGAAATCTCTAAAGAAGGCCAATAACTCCTAAGGTTGTCTTTCTGGCCCTTAGTTCTTCCCCGCAGATATCTTGCAGGCACCTCAAAATCCACATGTCCAAAGATTAATTCAACTTTTCCACTTCCTATCTCTTTTCTGCTTTCCCTATCCCAGTTAATATCCAAGCTAGAAAGTTCAAAGCTACCTTCGATCTTCTCACCTCCAACCACATTAGCCACGGGGCTTAGATAAGTTAGTTCACTTACCGTGTCCGAGCCTGGGTTTTCCTCAACTGCCAGATGGATTCCTTTCTTCTCAAATTAGTGATGAAGGTTAAATGAGAAAGTGTGTGGAGAATGCTCAGAACAGTGCCTGGCATAGTCAATGCTCAGGAAATGATGGTGGTTCCATGATTATCCCTCACCAGATGACTGTGTGGGCTCCTAATCCATCTTTCCGAGGGCAGTCAGCAACTTCCCACTTTTTCCATGCTCACCCTCTGCTCCCTTTAGGAACCCCACGGTGCACCACATATAATCATTTGTCTGCTCTAGTTTTCCTATCCTTGTGTCATCATTGCGTGTTGGGTGTGCGGGGAGCAGAAACTTGCCTTTTGGTTCATCAGTTTCAAGTTGGAGAGAAGAACGTCTGAGCAGCTGCACATGAGGGAGCTCACCCTTCTGCATTTGAACCTGATGGAGATGACTAAATCCCAAACTTGAAGCAGGAGCCATAATAGTTTGAGCCACGGGGGTGGTGGCGATTAGCGCATTGATTTAGTTAGGTGGGGTATAGTAAGGGTTTTGCAAAAATGGCTTGCCTCCATATGTCCCATCCCACAAGCTTGTTGTAACGTGGCTTTGCCACTTGAATCGGGGCTGGTTTGTGACTGGTTTTGATCAATAAAATGTAACAGAGGTGACACAAGTCTTATAGCTTCTGTTTAAAAGGTTTTCTAGCTCTCTCCTCACACTCTGGGGATGTTCCCTCTGAGAACTCTGCCAGGAGACCACTACGCTGTTAAGAAAGCTCAGGGTGGTTCTATGGAGAGCCTACATGAGGTAAGATCAATGTGCCGTGGCTGACAGCCCCCCGTTGAGCAACCCCCCACCCAGCCCAACTGCCACATGGGTTCAGCCCCAGGAAGGATGCGAGGAGAGATCAGCGGAGCAGTCAGGCAGGCAACCCACAGAATTTTGAGAGAAAAATAAATTGTTGAACTACTAATCATACAAATGAATACCTTCATAATCTTGTTCCAATCTCCTATTATAGTTTAATTTCCTACTCTTTGCCCTTAAAGTAGCATGAGGAATTCTTCAGACAAGTATTAAGACCATAACTTTCTTAGCAAACCACCTTGAATGTTCGATGTTGTGGTAAAGCTATAATATTCAATTTTAAGATGTGGGAAATTAGTTCAGTGAGTACCCCAATTCAAATGTTAAGTGCCAATATGAAACGTGTGGCACAGGAATTCGAGCAGCTGAACAAACATTGTTATTATTTATCGACTGCCAGTGCAGTATTCAGCACAACAGAGCCAAGATGCAAGTTTTGTGAAGAAAACTTGGAACATATGTGGTTATTACAGTTTGTTCAAAGACATTCAAAAGAGAAATCATTCCTGCTGAGCGAATCAGGAAATGAAAATGGTGTCTGAAAACATTATGGTAGAGTTGGTCACTAGGAAGCAAATTTTATCTAGAAATAGAATCATGGCAGAAAGTTTTTGCTCTGGTTAGTTCTCCCAGACATTAGATTACCGACTTAATCATATTAATCCCCAATGGAAGAAGCCAGAGGCTACTCATTTAAAAGAAGCGGTAAGGTAATGAAACTTTAGAGTGCTGTTAGATTAGTCTTCCAAACCCAACTTTGCAAATTGGGAAACTGAGACTGAGGGCTAGAAAGGGCCTTTCCAGAGGCGAGAGATGGTTAGGTAGAGCAGCTGGCTGTGGGACGCTCACAAACCCACCTGGCCTCCTATTGATCCCCGGTGGGGATTGCAAAGCGTCCTTTCTCCTGAAGGAAAGGACCAATCTGCCCTGTTGACGTCTTGGGGTCAGCTTGAAGTCTCAGGAGGATCCTTACACAGAATGTTTAGGTGTTAGATGGTAGGGCTTCTATTTTGTTTTTTCCAACTCTTTCTAGTCGTATACATATCTATAGCTATATTTGTATTCATAGGCCTCTGAAAACTTTTATTCATGATAGGCATCAGCTACCCTTGCTGGAAGAGTTCAGAAGTTTCTGCTCTCACGATTCTGGTTACACTGCATTTTTCCTACCATGCTGAGCACTGCTGCGTAGTTATAACTGGAAATGACACTGATGGGTCACAGAAAAACCGTCTGACCCTTAGTACCATCCTGGTTGGCAGACCCTTCAGAAACCATTTGCTTTTTGATTAAAATGTCACAGGTTACTGTGTCAAGGAAATTGGATATTTGGCTTTTTAGAAATCAGAAACCCACCTTCCTCATTCTTTTTACTAAATACCATACTTTTTTGTTGTTTAAACTCAGGACAATTTCCTTATTCAGGTGAGTTTATATAAATTACTGATTTTTGTCATTTATTTACACAATTAAATCTGGATGAAAAATTCTGCCAGTAGTACACACTGGATGAGTAATCCCACTGTTACCTACTACTGCACTTTTCTTCTTCTTTTTTTTTTTTAAGAAAACTATTTTGGCTTTGGATGTTCATTATTTTCAGAACTCTACTTTGGGCTCCAGTTTTGAGATAGACATAAATATTTTTTTTTCTAGTTGTTTAAAAGGAAAACACACTTGGCTTCTTTATTAGAATGGAGGAGACACCCCTCTACGGTACATTTTTAGAATTCTTTAGACGTTTAAAAGGGACTTCACAGCTGACTTGACTACCAGAACCATCCATCTTTGCCCCCGGCACTCTTTTTATAAGAACGTAAATAACCTCATTTCACAACACACCCTTACACGCACAGGCCTTGATTGCTCCCAGACTCAGTGTGTTCTGTTGATGTTGTTTGGTTCAGCTGGTCTTCAATTTTTTTTTCTGCAGTGTGGTGCTTCCTACCCCCAGCTGATTCCCTGTAGCTTCTGAACAACAACGGGGGAACTCTAGCCTTGCAAGAGAGCGTACGTAAGTGAGAAAGCCCGCGGCCTGGGGGACAGATCCAAAGATGGAGAGCAGAGCACCAGAATACTAGGCTCAGAATGCACAGCTGGACAAAAACCACATGCTGGCTGCCAATGTACCTGGCAGAAGGCAGAATTCCTGGCTCTTCTTATCTTCATTATCATCATTTCCCTCCCTTCTTTAAATTCAGTCTTGTTGAGTACTTACCCCACAGATCTACAGCCTTCCTGGATGTTCCAGTCTTTCTTCACTTCTTCCCTTAGAGACTGGGAGGTGCTTCTCTACCTACCGGACCAGCCATACCCAGTCCAGATGCAGCACAACCTTGGGTGTTTCATCAACCACAAGAGAGGCAAGAGTGCTCCCCATGGCCTCCTAGGAGGACAGTTACCAACACCCTGGATCAAGGTGTACCAGACTCACCCTTCAGTACCTCCTACTCTTTCAGTCTCCAGATTCTCATCTCATTTTTCATGTATGACAGACTTAGTCTCCCCAGTCTAGACTCAGTGTTAGCTTCCAATAGATAGGAAACATGTTTAACTCATCTTATTGCCCAAAGGTCTTGGCACATAGTAACTGCTCAAGAAGCTCTGAGTTAAGAGGATCCAGAACCTCCTCCAAAAAGATTATGGTTCAAACTGAGGACACTAACATAGTAATGTGGGGGCACTATGACAATGTTTTATAAAGATTCCGAGAGTGTTTCAGCATAACTGAGCATATAAAGTGGGAAGATTCTGTCCATGACCTACAAAATCTCTCCTCAAATTCAACCTAGGAATCTGGCTTCCTATCTCAGATCAGAGATCTGTAGATCAGAGCTCCCTAGAGTGCTTGATGAAACTCCAGCCGTTCTACTCCACCTCCACTCGCCTTACCTTCAATTTTGATTCATTAGATATGGGGTACAACGGAAAAACATCCATTTACTTTAAGTTGCCTACATGATTGTCTGATGCCTAGCAAGGTTGGCGTACACTGCCCCCAGAGAAGGCTGAAATGCAGAGTCCTGTGCTAAGAGACTAATCTTCCACACCCTGCAAAATTTCTGGGGAGACGGAGGGCGTAGCACTCCATGGACCTAACAATCTTCTTCTTATCAGGGTTAGAACAGGGAGGAGTGGAGAGTCAAGTTGATCATTTACACTAAAACATACATTCAGTGTTGGTAGGAGAGGTGTCTTCTTACTGGCAAGCAATAGGATTTCCCCTTGTGTGATAAGCTCCTTTTCCATTCATGCCATTGGACACTGGGACATGTACTTGAGGCCCATGTGCTGATAGGAAGGAGGTAGCATTGTTTTATAAGGGGAAAATGTATATAGAGGGCAGAAAGTACATACTGTTTGAAAAATCTGTTTACCTACCAAGGACATTGCTTAGACACATGCAGACAAGTTCGACTAGTTGAGAAGGAATGACCATACCTGATAACTGGCTTTGATTCAAGAATGTGCCCTGCCTTTCTAGGTTCAGGGCTCTACCTGTACCACCCCTGCTCTCCCTCCACTGAGAGCTTTCCCAGGTAGAGACTCCTCTACATTTCTGTCTAGCCTCATCCATTCCCAGGCCTAACGCATGGTTAAGTCAACAGAACCCAATGAGCTGGGACAATCCTTTTTTCTAGGGCAATTATTAAGAGTTCATTCTCACACAGTTGATCTAATAGCCATATTGATCCAAGCAGTCACATAACTATATTTCTATTAGTTTTCAGGATTCCAAAACATTGAGTCAGCCATGTTTCAGCCTGGCTGCCTTTATTATTATAAAGATGGTCTTATTATCCACTAATGGATCAAATATGCCTGTGGACACAGAGTTAAAAGAGACTGGCTAGAATCTTCTCACCCATTTATCTGACCAAAGAAGGCAAGCTATTCAAGTCTCATTTCTTGTGTAACCCAGCAAATGGAATTATTATTACACTTATGCACACAGAAGGCACATTCCCAGTGTCAAATTAGAGAATTTTAGAAATGTCATTATGCAACCTGTTACAGGTTTTAGAGATATGCTGCCTGAAATAATGTCTGCCTTTCCATACATTGACTTTACACTTGCTTGTTCAAAGATTGCAAGACATTTTGCTGACATTCTTATTCTGGAGAAAAGGAAGGCACAATATTACCATTCTTCTTTTTTTTTTAAAATAGTGCTGAAAGATTCCAAAGAAGCAAATTAGAAGAGTGAAACACAAATTAGATGGAGGCTTCAAGTCCAAGATTGCTGTTAATTAGTTATCTAACCTTGGATTGTCACTTAACTCATGGAGCTCACATTTCTCAGTCATGCATTTTTTTTCACTCAACATACATTTCTTAAATTATATGAAATATTTAGAGTCAAAAGAGTCTCATAAATAAAGTGCTTCAGGAGGTCATGCTTTCGGCTTAGAGAGACAGAGAATGTCTCATGCCCTTGAAGCCAACGGGGAAGCTGCGCCCTATGTTGCCTTGTGCACAGTAGAGCGCTCTTATCTTTATAAATGCCCCCACAGTTCACAAGTTGTGAACTTGATGAATATGGCCCTTTGTAGCCGAAACAGATGTTTTTTGTAATTCTTATTAGCTGTATTAAAAGAAATCATCTGGTGAGGATCTAATCAAAAGGCTTGGCCTTTATTTTACGCTAGACAAGGTATTCCGAAAGTAACTCAGAGTAGTGTTTTTTTGACATTCACATTTAGGATCAAGTTGTGACTGATGCTCCAGCTCTGATCCCTCTGGCTTCAGGGCAGGTTGAAAATTTTCCTCACTAATTGTTGTCAGTCCCATGACTAAGATCTCATGTCCTGGACACATGACCTTCTACAGAAGGTCTGACACATCCTGCCTCCTACACGACGTCTGACAGCAGCCAGGAATTTCATGCGTATCTGTCCTATGTCATAGTACTATCTGGCACACAAGTAGACCCTCACTAGAGGTGTATCATATGAATGGGCAGTAAGCAAATGAATGGATGCAACTCCCTCGTCAAGCCCTGTCACACCTGTTTTCTTTACTCTTCAATATACCAATTGATATATAATTCAATTTACTCTTCAGGCCCCAGGCTCAGTCCCTGCAGAACTAGGGGTGAGCTGCATGATCTCAAGCCCTATTCTGCCTTCTACACAACATCTGACAGAAAAAAGTCCTTGATCCTGGAGATAGGAGACCTGGTCACAGGAGGCACAGAGGAGGCACTCAAGTTAAAATTAATTAATTGAATTGAGTCTGTATCCTAGTCTTGGATTCACAACTAACTAGATGATGTATGATTTTTTTTATTGTTGTTGTTAGGTTCTAAACCTAGGTTTTCCCACATGCAAAATAAAGGAATTAGACTAGGCCACTCTGACTATCTTTTTCAGCTCCAAGTTTATATGATTTTATAATTTTATATCCTTGCTTTACTCACAACTTGGATCCATAGCCTAATCCTCCTGTATGGAGCCTGAGAGACCCTGAACTGATCCTCGAAAGGATGCTGCAAAGGTGAGCAACAATCCTAGGGCTATTTTGTGGCTTAAATCAAATAAAGGATATGAGACACTTGGAAACATTCCTGACACAAAGAAGGTGCCAACATCCATTTTGCATTTATTTTTGTGTATGGTGTAAGAAAGGGGTCTGGTTTCATTCTTCTGCCTATGGCTGTCCAATTTTCCCAACATCAATTGTTGAAGAGACTGTCTTTTTCCCATCAGATATTGTTTCCTACTTTGTCAAAGATTAGTTGAGCATAGAGTTGAGAGTCCATTTCTGAGTTCTCTGTGATGAATGGATAAAGAAGATGTGGGAGATATATATTGATAGATAGATTTTATAATATATAAGTATTATATATAAAATTACATTTAAATACATTTATATATTTATATAAAAGTATAAAAATGTAATATTATATATAAAATATATAAATGGAATATTATTTGACTATCAAAAAGAATGAAATCTTGCCATTTGCAATGATGTGGATGGAAATAATAGAGGGTATTATGCTAAGCAAAATAAGTCAGTCAGAGAAAGACAAATATCATATGATTTCACTTATATAAGGAATTTAAGAAACAAAACAAATGAGCATAGGGGAAGGGAAGGAAAAATAAAATAAGAAACATTGAAAGAGAGGTAAACTGTAAGAGATGCTGAACTCTGGGAAACAAACCGAAGGTTGTGGAGGGGAGGTGGGTGGGGAGAAGGGATAACTGGGTGATGGGCATTAAGGAGAGCCCTTGATATAATGAGCACTGGTTGTTATATGCAACTGATGAAACACTAAATTCTACCTCTGAAATGAATAAATAAATAATATAAGAATATTATATTATATATAACATATAATAATAAAAACCAATAAAATATACAATAAAATAATTTAAAAACAAATAAGAAGATGCCCAACAAATGATAGTGGTAGCTGCTCTTATTATCAAAAAACAGCTTTTTCTCTTCTAGCCAATAGAGCTTTGCTAATTCAATTGGCCTTAATTAACTACAGCATATAACTCAAGTCTCTAGTTTGAAAATATTCAATCATGGACTCCAGTGTTGGGCAAAATTCTAATAATAGCTGAGCCAGTTAATAGCTGTGTAACCTCAGACAAGTCACTCAACTACTCACAACTTCAATCTCTTTATCTATAAATATAAATCATTATGCTTCTTTTGCTGATTTTCTGGGAGGATTAATTGTTTGTAAAGAATCTGGCATAGGGAGCACCTGGGTGGCTCAATGGGTTAAGCATCTGCCTTTGGCTCAGGTCATGATCCCAGGGTCCTGGGATCCAGCCCTGAGAAGGTCTCCCTGCTCAGTGGGGAGTCTGCTTCTCTCTCTCTGCCCCTCCCCCTGCTCATGCTTGCTCGCTCTCCCTCTTTCTCAAATAAATAAATAAAATCTTAAAAAAAAAAAAAAAAGGAAGAAGAACCTGGCATGGGAATTGTTCCCAAAATATCAGCTATAAGCAAGTCCATGATGTTAAGCAAGGTTGGGCTCTGGGTTTTTTATAACTTCACCATCCATGGAAGAGAACAGGAACACATAGTCTGTTACAAATTCCATTCTCCCAGTTGCCGCCTATAATGATTTCTGCCAGCATTCCCCATGATTGTTTTGTTCCCCTAACCCTACCTTGTCTAGGAAGTTTCAGATGATAATCAAGGATCTGATACTCAGTGAGTGAAAAAAATTTAACTGATTTCAAACTGCAACCAACTCTCTGTTACAGTGCTGCTAAAATACGTGCTTGGAATATCTAAGTAATCTGAACCGCGGAATAATACAAAAATGATTTTGATTTGACTTTGAAATGAACCTTGGGATGTTGCAGAAACAAAACGTCCTCTCTCATTAAGTTTTACCTAGGATAAAATCAATTCCCATTTCCTGAGCTCTTCTCAACTGAAAGCAGGAAGAGACAACTCAAAAACCTACTTGGTTTCAGAGAAGCTCAACTTGCTCAATGTTAAACATTTGCTACAGAAATCCTCTAGCAATCCACAAAATCCATAGAACTAAAATTGTGTACTCATCAAGTTGGGAACATGAATTGATTCTACGAATTCAGCCAGCACAGGCCAGTCCCACTCCCATCTCTCTGTGTCCTTCCTGGCCATCTAAGGGCCTGGGGGTGGCCGGCAAGGACATCCCACTGCTGACCCTGCTGTCAGTGGCTGTGTCCAGGGGACCTCAGGCTCCCCCCAAGGAAAGCCAGTCTTAGTAAAACTATTCTTACCTGAGTCTTACTGGAACTTTCATTATCCGAGGGGCAGGCGTGGAGATACCTCTGGGGGGCTCTGTTAACCCCAAAGGCAAACAGCACTCTGTTTAGACCATGGCTAATAAAAAAATCAACCAGCCTGTCCTTTTCAGAGTCAGAAATGAAAACAATCTGTAACCTAGGAAGGAAAGAGCAACACTCATTCCAGTGAAAGAGACTAGTTTTTGAACATTCTATTTCAGTGTATAGGGTACTGTACTATAATCTATGGTTCTGGGGACATTTGGGGAAAATAATGTAGAGAAGGAGTTATATTCTTCCTCAACACCTGAGAGCATTTGTACTAAATGTTACAAAGAGTGAATGAACTTTGGAACTCCTACCTGTCAGATAATTCACTGATCAGAAGTAATAATAGATGGGACTCTTCTCAATTTTTTGTATTTTATTAAAAAAAAAGCCACATTCATCTGGAACCAGTGCTCATGGACCAAAAGAATTGCTTTCCTGCTTTTTATTCTGTCTTTTGAAAGACATATGAGGTCGGGGAGTTTATTTGACCTCCTTAACAGTTTTCATCTGCAGTATTGAGAAGGCACTCACTGAATTGACAAGAGCTATGCACAAAACAAGGTACTGTAGTCTCTTGTTGGTCCACTTTTGGTCTCCATGGTTGTGCCACCCATGAGTTGGGGTTTTTACCCATGTCTAAGCAATGCCGGGTAAACGGAGGGCACTTGGCAAGCAAATGGTGATGAAGAAACTGCATGTGGATAATAATGTTCCTGGGCATATGTCAACTGTTTGTGGTTCACAAGGCAGAGCCAAATATTTAATATGATTTGCTACTTTTAGCAACTCTATCAAGTAGGTATTGTGATGCCCCTTTTGCAGATAAAGAAACCCAGAGAGCTAAGGTGAGAGGTCAAGGTGAAGGCTTCCAGCTCATTACCTGTTGAATGGCAGAAGCTCCATTAAAGTCTGGGCTGTTCCCGGGTTGACACAGATTCTAGCCCATATCTTCATACTCTAAGTCCTGACCCTTTCCTTAATGACAAAGCCATGCTTTTTAACAGGAAATGGAAAATGTGTCATTTTCCTCATTTTGCTTCATAATAGACACCACGTAATATGTCTGGTTCCTCTAACTCTCTCACTCAGGCTAATGATGGAAAACACTAAAATACAGAATATTTGTATTCAGCCTCTCCAGGCCTCCTCCTCAGTTCATTTCCTGCTCTCTGTCCAGTCTTCGCACGTCCCTCTTCTCTCGTGCTGCTTCAGCTTCTTTTATTGACCTGAGAGACAGGTTGGTGCGGTTGTCCCAGATGGGGAATGTGGGGCCACGTTGCCTAGTTTATGGCTCTGCCACTTACTAACTATATGACCAGGTCAAGTTCCTCAACTCAGACTTTTCCCTTTTAAGTGTAGAGAGCACTGGCTTCATAATGTGACTGTGAGTCAATATGAGTTCGCAGAAGAAAGCTTGCATGGTGCCTGGCTGCTAGAAAGTATGCTGTGAGTGTTAGGTGCTGCTGTGGTGACTCAGAAAAGTCATCTCATCAACTCATCCTGAATCAAGTGTAGGGAGTGGGGGCGGGGGAGGGGAGTCCTAAGCTCTTATATCTTTTTTAGTGCTGTGGTCCTCAAGCTTTGGGACTCACCAGAATCATGTGAGAGGCTATCCACCTTCTTATGAGTCAGTAAGCTTGGGTAAAGCAAGGGCCACTGCCCCCAAGCAGGCCTCAGAGGACCAATGTTTAAAAACCACTAGTATCTAAAAGCCTTCGGAGGCAGAGACCATACTTGGTTTCTAGTCAAATGACCTGGGACCTGTCATTTAACTCTCCACACCACATCCAAAAACTAGGAATAAAAATAACTGTCACGAGGGTGCCTGGGTGGCTTGGTGGTTTAAAGCCTCTGCTTTCGGCTCAGGTCATGATCTCAGGGTCCTGGGATCAAGGCCCGCATCGGGCTCCCTGCTCAGCAGGGAGCCTGCTTCCTCCTCTCTCTCTCTGCCTGCCTCTCTGCCTACTTGTGATCTCTCTCTCTCTCTCTCTCTGTATCAAATAAATAAATAAAATTTAAAAATCTTAAAAAAAAATAACTGTCATGAGGTTACTGGGAGAAAAAAGTAAAAAGTTTATAAAAGCATCGGAGCGAGATCCACTCATGTGAGCCATGTATATGAAAGGAAACTCAGAGAAGTTCTAATTAATTACCTTTGCATTAGAAAAGGAAAAAACAGGACTTATGAAGTCAAATTAGTAGGTGCTCAAAAACACTCACTGAAAGCTGACCTAGACGTTGAACTTCAGAGCTGGGACTTGAACTTGTGCTGCCTGTGACTCAAACTCAGAATCTCAACAAAATTCCAGGCTCTAACACTTCCCTGTAGAGCTCATTCTCATATGTTACCTTATTAGGGTGCAATCCTCTCAGAATCTTTAGAAGGAGTCATGCTTATCCCACAGCATTCCATGGATAATGGTGGAGTTTTACGCATCAGGGAAGGAAATACTACATAATTGTCCTATGATTTGGGAGAAGGAAGTATTAACTTCTCTCCTTCCTTTCCCTCCTCCTTTTGGCTCTTCCTTCTTCTCCCTCTCATTCTTTGGCAGATATACACTTCATTGTGTTCATTGTGGAACTGCAGCCTAAGGAAAGCCTGATTCTGAAGGCCCCAGAGGGCTTCCTCCCACACCCACCCCTCAATGAGAAATTTTGAGCTAGATACTGTGTTACCCCAGAAATCTGGTACCTGTCACTGCTATCATGAATAATTTCTCAAATTGAGGAAACATCTGCCTCATCAGCACAACCTGAAGTTGTTGGCTGTTGGCATGAGTAATTTTTCCTTAAAAACACATTTTTTCCTGCTCATTTCCACCTTCAAAGTTGCAAAGAAAAGTTGGAACTATTCTACACATCTTGAATTTTAAAGCCAGGAGGATCTAAAGAGGAGTGTTTTCAATCTTTTTTGACCATGATCATGGTAAGAAATATATTTACAAATGAGCTAGTATACACATACACACATTCTATCTAATATATATTCTATTTTATTTCATATTACTGTTTGTTTTTTGTTTTATTTCCTATTTTAATGTTTGGCTCATTAAATCAGTTTCTTGATCCACTAATGAGTTTTGACTTGAAGTTTTAAAAATACTGCCATAGAGATTACAGTTCTACTTTTCCATGTTATATCAGAAAATGCAAAAGCCCAGAAAAATAAAGCGACTTGTCCAAGGTCACAAAGCAAATACTTATACAGAACAGCATTCCAAGGTAAGGAGGACTGAAATATGACATAGCGAGAAGGGCAGAGATGAGGGTGTGAAGGGTAGTGAGATTAGTAGGGCCAAAACGTGAAGCTCTCTGTGTGCTAACATACACATACACTCATGTTCACACACACAAACTACAAGCTAGGGAAGCCGGGGGAGGATGTGGAATAAGCAATTAACCAACAAAATTTATGTTTTCAACATAAAGGATATAACTGGATGGAGAACAGGAGAGAGGCAATCTCTCCTCTTCTCAGTGTCATACTTCCTCTCCTCCTTTGCAGCAACATCTTCCAACTCTTGCAAGCATCATATCCCATCTGATGCAAGCATCACGTCCCTGGATTTCCTGTTCTCCCAGGATATCCCCGTATTTCCTTTTTGCAGCCTTGCTGATCAAAAAACCCATCTGAATAATCCCTCTAACATCAGGATTCATAGGTCTATGCTTCCTCGCCTCTGATGACCTCCATTCTACCTTCATCACTTGACACATGGTTATGCCTTAGAACATGCCAAGTGCTGTTCTCTGCTCTTACCCTGTGGACCCACCCACCCCCAATTCCAGCAAGTAAGTATTAAATGCTATTATGTGCTAGGAAATGTATGAAGAGTAAAAGATACCAAGTTGTATAACACAACAGTCCTTGTGCTCAAGAAGATCTCGTCATGGTATCAAACAGACAAAGAATTACAATCCAGAATGACATATGCTACCCTGATGCTGGGGGCATCATGGTAGTAATAGAAACTTTTTGGTGATTTCTATAACCAGACACTATTCTAAGTACTTTGTGGGGATGAATTCAGTCCTCTTAACAAGTAAAAGTAATTTAGCTGATAGATGTCAGAGCCAGGATTCACAGCCAGACATTCTGGCTCCAGAAGCCTTGCTAATAACCAGCCCATACCACCAAGGACAAAGAGAGACACATGTTGCTATGAAAGAAAGTCCATTAGGGGTTCCGACATAGAAAGCATTCTGGAGAAGATGACCCCTGCAGTGGGTCTTGGGAGGTAAGTTAGGTTTAGCCAATTGGAGACTGTGGGTTAAAAGGAAGTGATTCTGATAGAAAGAGCTGAGTTGGAGGTAAAAAAAAAATGGTAGAGAACATTATGGGTAGAACAAATTATTCAGCATGGGCGGAATCTAGAATGCTTATGCAGGATGGCAAGAGAGAAGATGGGCAAGAGAGGAATTTTGTCTTTTTCCCCTGACATATAATCTTTAGGGCTCAAAACTGTTGTAAAATGCCATGGCCTCCTTGAAATCTTTCTTTATCCCTGATGACCAGAGAATCTCCTTTTTTAAAAATTTTATTTATTATTTTTAAATTAATTTTTAAATTAAATTCTAGTTAGCATACAGTGCAATATTGGTTTCTGGAGTAGAATTCAGTGATTCATCACTTACATGCAATACCCACTGCTTATCACAACAGGTGCCCTCCTTAATGGCCATCACGCATCTAGCCCTTCCACCACCCGCCCTCCCTCCATCAACCCTCCGTTTGTTCTCTATCCTTAATTGTCTTTTATGGCTTGTTTCCCTCTCTCCTCTTCTTCTTCTTCTCCACCTCTTCCTTCTCCTCTTTATCCTTCTTCTTCGTTTTTTATTCTTTCTTTATTTTTTAATTTTTTTTGGTGGGCAGCAAAGCATTTATTGAGCGATAGTAGTAAAGTGATAGTACAATGCTCCCGAAGAGGGAGGGGACCCAAGAGGGTCGCCCTCTTCTTCCTCTTCTTTTTAAAACCCAAATAGCATTTTTGTTTTTGTTTTTGTTTTTTTGCTCTTGTTTTTACAGCATTTGCTTTGGGCCTTATACTGCAACCACCTGTGCCTTCGTTTTACCCTTGGCTGGATTTTAGTCATCCCTCTCTCAACCTAGAACAAAGCTTTGCCCATAGTAGACATGCATTTATTTACTTACCCAACTAATTCCAGGAAGTATTCAAGGGAGCTTGTAAGTATGTATTTGGCACACTGTGTAGAAACGGCTCTGATTCAAGCAGACTAATCCTGAATCAGTTCTTTTGGTGGGAACAAAGTATCCATTTTGTGGGTCATAGAGGTCAGTGGCCACAGGAGAGGAAAAGGGTAGGTTTTTGTTTTGTTTGCTTGTTTGTTTTCTTTTAAGGTTTTATTTATTTACTTGAGAGAGAGAGAAAGCATGAGAGAGTGAGAGAGAGCACAAGCAGTGAGAGGGGCAGAGGGAGAAGCAGGCTCCCCGCTGAGCAGTGACCCTGATCCCAGGGTCATGACCCGAGCAGAAGGCTGATGCTTAACTGACTGAGCCACCCAGGTGCCCCATGGAAAAGGGTAGTTTTAGGAAGCAATGGGACTGTAACCCAGGACAGACAGCAGCCCAGGTACATGGAGAAGAAGAGAGTTAAAAACCACTTTCTGATTTGGTGGGGTTCTGCGAGCAGAAACAGAAAGAACCATAGATGTGACCAAAGGTGTCCTGGGAGGAGATTCTGCTCCAAGTAAGCCACTCCTGGCTCCCTTCTCAGGGCTCAATCCAGACATTACTGCCATGAAGAACTGATGTCGGCACTGCCAGAGGGAGCCCAGAGGAATCACTGTTAACCTCTGCAGTGGACAGTGGCCTAAAGCACCAGCATGTAGACCTCTCGTGTTGGTTAGGGACCCTCCTTCTGCTTGGGAGCCCATGAGACCCCATGATTGCTTGAAGTTTGGAAACCCCACCGCAGGGATCACACACTGCTGGAATAAAAGCCAGGGGCTCAAATAGAGCTTGGGTTTCAGTCAGTTAAGCAGGCTGTATCATGAGTTTACACCTTGACTCCACTTCCTGGCCGATATCCAGCTGAATGGACCCTTAATCCCAAGCGACCTCTGTGAGGCTACATCTGTGCAGCCTGGTGCACCTTAAGGGGTCATAAAAGTACAGACTTTAGAACAGGACCCAGATGCAAACATGGCTCTGCTGCTTCATAGACAAGCGGCTTCGCCTCTGAGGCTTGGCTTCCTCATCTGTAAGAGGGGAGGAATATCTCCCTCAAAGAGCCGCTCCGAGGACTGTGATGGCACCTGCCGAGTACCTAAGGCAGCACCTGTTCGTACCGAACACTCCACAGTCATGGTTATTTCTCTTTCGGGCGCTGCTAGCCCCTCCTGTGTGTGACTTGCAGAGCACAGTGAACTGTACCAATCTCAATGTCAAATGACTTCTGGATTTATATTTCTATTAATATTTTGTATTTCTTCTTAAAAAGGAATGTGCTTTACACCACCCATGATCTCTTCAAGGTTTTATTCTCTCAGAACATGGGCTGAAGCCACCTTCTTCTGTCCTTCTGGGGAGGCAGCAGGCTGAACGGCCGTGAAGGACTTCCCTCAGCACAATGACACAGCACGGCTCACATCAGATGGCCAGACTGGAACACCCCCAAGGAGAAGCAGGATCTCCTTCGAGTTATGATCCTGCAGCCAGCCTTTCTCCTGAAAGCCCAAGCAACATGGCCGCTCAAGGGGACAACTGCAGGAAAAGCTGGGGGTGCAGAGGAGCTGTAGACAGGAGTAATAAGTACCACCATTTACTGGGATTCTGAGCTATGTGGCATTTATGCTCTAGGCTCTTCGTTCATATTTTTCTCCTACATCCTCTTAGTGACTATGTGAAAGATGGCTTATTACCCTTTTAGGAGGATATAGGGAGAAGATACATTGCAGCTATGTTAAGTGACTTCCCTGAGATCACACAGGTACTTTGCATGCATGTCTTCCTGATTCAGAGCACATGCTCCTACTGGGAAAAACCACATAGCCTCAAGGAGGCTAGTCCTGAATCTGCATCAACTACTGTATTCAGAGACCAGACCTCCTCTTCTGTGATTACATGAGGGAGGTGCACAAAGGACCTCCATGGTCCTATTCACCCCCTCATGCTGTTCCTGTCACTTTGGGAAGCTCTGCTCAGTGCAAATGTGTGGAGTACCTATTTACTAAGTGCCAGATAGTTTCTCTTACTCTATTTAATTCATATTTGAATTTTCAGCCAACTTTTTTTTTAAAGATTTTATTTTTAAGTAATCTCTATACCCAACATGTGGCTCGAACTTATAACTCCGAGATCAAGAATCACATTCTCTACCAACTAAGTCAGCTGGGCACCCCTCAGCCAACTTTTGATTATGAAAAATATAAAAAAACCCTTGTTAAACAATTGTTAAAATTTTACCATATTTGATTCTTCCACGTCTTTCTCTGTGTATGTCTATCTTTATGCCATCTATTTGAATTTTTGAAATTAAGTAGTGGACGTCTTGAGATTTCACCCCTAAATATTTAGTCCTACATCTCCTAAGAATAAGTACATTTTCTTGCATAACCACAAATCATGTTCATACCTAAGAAAATTAACAATAGTTCCCCATTAATATCCTAGTTTAACAGCCAGTCCAGATAAAAATTTCCTTCCCTCCAAAAGCTGTTATAGTTTTGTTTGTTTTTTGCATTATGATCCTGCAGCCAGCCTTTCTCCTGAAAGCCCAAGCAATATGGCTGCTCAAGGGGGCAACTGGTTTTTTGGAACCAAGATCCAATCAAGTTTTACTCATTGTATTTGGTTAAGCAAGATAAACAAAAAGAGTCCCTTAAACTTCGGTATGTTTGTTTTGTTTCACGACGTTGACTTTAAGAGGAGTCCAGACCAAAGTTCGGTACAATAACCCGAATTCTGGATTTGTCTGATTGTTTTCTTTGTGGTATTGACATAACCTCCCTCCCCCATTTTTCCTATAAACTAGAAGATGGGTCTAAAGGCCGGATTGGAATTAGATTAAACATTTTTGGCCCAAATACTTCATAGGTGATTTGTACTTCATATCGCTTCAATCGGGAGACACAGAACACCAAGTCGTCCAACAACAGTGATATCATATACTATCACTTGGCTAAAGTGACAATCCACAGGTCATTCTGATGTGGGAAACAAAGGCAAAAGAAAAATTAAATTTCCTTACTACTTACAACCCATTGAAACTGGCAGAGCAAACTTCCTCTAGGAACTCAGCTGCCTTGATGTTACTACTTTGCTAAGGGCAGAAGGCGATCTTAGCCCTATCTCCCCAGGATGCTGTGAGTCTACTCTAACATATAAAAGTTCCTTTGGAAACTTCCTTTATCTCTAACCCTCAAGATACATGTTGGCAATTATCCCCAAGCATATGACCCACTGATACACATCTGAAGGGCCTCATGACTGAGGTTTTATTAGATAGTAATAAATGACTTCCCCCAAAAATAGTAGCCCCCTCAAGGTCCTGGAAAACTTGCTTCCAAAATTCCTTAGGTACTTACTCTATCCCTAACCCTCTCCCAACTTGAAAATATATAATCAGCCACCCCTCATGACCCCAGTGCAGCTCTTTCTGTCCACAGGTCCTGTCCCTGTGCTTTAATAAAACCCCTTTATGCACCAAAGACTTTGCAAGAATTCTTTCTTGGCTGTGGGCTTCGAACCCTAACATCCTTCCTACATCACTACCATTGCAAAGGTATGGGAATTCCTTGAAAATCTGTTTTACAAGGTATGGATAGTCTATTCCACAGTATCCTTGTACTTAAGGCATAAACATCATTGATACCTTTAATTTAATTCAATTTATTTATTTGAGAGAGAGAGCAAGCATGAGTGGGGGGTAGGGGCAGAGGGAGGGGGAGAACCAAACTCCCTGCTAAGCAGGGATCCCAACATGGGGGTTGATCCCAGGACTCTGGGATCGTGACCTGAGCTGTAGGCAGACACTTAATTGACTAAGCCATGTGCATGTCCCAATATCATTGATACTTATTTAATTGTATATATTATCTACCTAGTGATTGCAAAATGATGATTTTCTGAAGTATCATTTCTTCATTTATTTTCAGACATAACTTTGTAAACAGGAGCTTTTCTTTACATATTGAGGGGAAGTATCATTCCTTTAAAAAGGCAGGAAAAATGTCTTTTATTGCTAACCTTCAGAGTAAGAAATTGCTGCAAGTTGCTTTCAACGGTGGCAAATTGTTTTTTCCCTCATTGAACAGCTCTACGGACTTGTGGCTTTTTATTTGTTTTACTTTTATGATCAGTTGCAGTCATTTTGGGTGCTCAAATTGCCTAAAATTTGGATAGAGGGAGCTCTTTCAAGCTGGCCGGTTCCTGTGAACTTTGAGATGTCCTCATGATTCTTTGGGCACTTCCCTGTTTTTTTGCCCAAGAAAATGTCCTGGGCTCCCCTTGTACTTTCCGTGCTCCAGATCCAGAATTAGCCATTTCTCCAAGGAGCTCTGGAACCTTTTATTGAGAACAGTGTTTAAAAACCAAGATTTCTCTACTTGGTGAGCTCATTGCCATTGTAGCATCATTGCTTCTAAACTGTTTCAGTGGCTAAAACTGAGAAGTATATTTATCTAAATCATGTGTTCATATTGATATTTCAAATTCAAATTAAATATTACATGTTTTTTGTTATTTTCCTTTTATTTTATATTTGTACCTTTTTTCTCTTACATAGAAAATCTCTTAATAACCTAACCTATTTACTTACTTGCCATAGTCTACAATATATATATAAAGTAGATTTAAAGTAGAAATACCAGAAAATTACATGGTGAATTTTGGGTATTTTTTTGAGGGAATTTCTTATTGGTCCTTAGAATACATTCAATTAAAGATGGACAGCAAGAGTGTTGTGTTCCAAAGTCACTTGAATGAATTTTCTATGTATGTCACCCATATGATATATAGTTACTTTGTTTCAGTTTGATTTCAAATTTGGTTTGCTTTTGTTTTTCTTTGTCATTAAATTTTATTTTTGAGTAGGTAAAAATGTATGAGCATTTACATGGCTCAAATTCCACATTATATAAAAACGTGGAGAAATCAACTATGTTCGCCCATATATCCCCTCCATCCTGCCCCGTTTCCTCCCCACTGCCTGGCCTCTTTCAGTAACCAATTATTTTATTTCTGTTGGTTTGATATTTTATGTCTGTGTCTGTAATTTCCTCTACTTTTTTAAAAATCTTTTTTAAGATTATATATTTATTTATTTGACAGAGAGAGACAGCGAAAGAACACAAGCAAGGGGAGTGGGAAAGAGAGAAGCAGGCTCCCCACAGAGCAGGGAGCATGGTGTGAGGCTTGATTCCAGAGCCTGGGACCCTGACCTGAGCCGAAGGCAGACGCCCAACAACTGAGCCACCCAGGAGCCCCCAAATAAATGATATTCACTGCTCTGTGCCTTGTTTTTTTCCTTCCCTCACAATATTAACATACATCCTGGAGAATCCATATAAGTCCATACTTACCTTCCTCATTTTTTATATTACTGCATACCTTATTCAGCAATTCTACGTTATTGTTGTTGCTATGTAGTCCAAAACAAGCAGTTTAGCTTATGTTATCTTAATTGTGGCCCTTTTTGCCTTTGTTTATACCCTTCTGGTTCTCATTGGCATCTGAGATTTTGACCTCTGCTAAGGTTTTCCGGCTGGGTGGACGCAGGGAACGCCAGGTACAGCAGACTCCCGGAAGATTCGTCCACTCAGTCCACTTGCCTTTGATGGAGAAGTGGGTAAATAGGAACCTAAGCGCTGCTATTTTCCCACAGTTCCTGCCACAGGCTTCTTCCTGTTTGGACAGAGAGCTAGGGAGTGACGAGTGAGGAAAGGGAGTGGCTTCAATGCAGTCTGGTTTTAACTTCTGCATCTATTCCCTCTTGCTTCTCTAGAAGGCACAAAGGGCAACCATCTCCCTCTTGTGCTAATTTAAAGGCAATTTAAAAAACAAAGAAACACAGGACTTTACTAACATTCAGAAGTCCTATTAATCAGTTGAAGAAAGATTGTATTGCACACTGAAGCTGGAACTTCCATTTTCAAAAATGAATGTTCTGGATTTCTCAGAATAGTTTTATTTTTATTTATTTTTAAAAAAGATTTTATTTATTTAGTTGACAGAGAAACACAGCTAGAGAGGGAACATAAGCAAGGGGAGTGGGAGAGGGAGAAGCAGGCTCTCCGCTGAGCTGGGAGCCAGATGCGGGGTTTGATCCCAGAACCCTGGGATCATGACCTGAGCAGATGGCTGATGCTAAATGGCCGAGCCATCCAGGCACCCTCAGGAGCAGATCTTGGACACAGGAAGCCCACCTCTGTTTTAGGCTCCCAGGCTTTTATTCAGGACTGGAGAGTTGTTTTCTCCAGCATCTCCCACCTTCAACCTTGACTCTGAGTATACAGTTGTTACTCTTCCTCCAGGAACAAAGGTAAAGGGTAGCAAATCACAGGAAAGTAGGCACAGATGACATTTTAACTACCTAAGATATTACTCTACTATCTAAAACAGGAACAATAATGATACACATTCAAGTAAATTTTAGATCACGCTACAAAAGATTCCTTTCAAAGGACCCATAGTCCATGCGTCTGCAATATTCTCACACAACCACTCACTGACCTTTGTTTGTGCTTCCACCCAGGACTTCGGTTTGTCCAAAAGCATTTCACCCTACTCCCAACACACACTCTCTGTTTTATGAATCTTCATATTCTCAGCATCCAGGAGAGTGCCTAGTGCCTAGCGCCTAGTAGGACTTTGATAGATGTTTATGGTATGGATGGAATTAGAATTGCTTGATACCCCTCCTGTTGGACAGCTATCAGTTACAAGCTGCTCAGAAATTATGAGGACATGTTAATATTTTTCTGGTTTTGAGAGATGACTTCTTAATAATTATTAAATTTTAAAGAAATGCAAATTGCTGAAGAGATGACGTTTAAGAAGTTACTCAGAGAGCAGGTGTTCAACAAACAGGTTGAACGGAATGGATTGGGCTTTTAAAAAGCTGTATGTTTGGGACAAATGTAAATTGTGGATAAAGTAAAATAAGACTTCCCACTGCATTGTTCTTGGAGCAAGAAAAATTTAATGAATTTTTAAAATATGTCTGGTTTACAACCAGGGAGTAAAGAAGGAGTAGAATTCCATTATTAAGTGCTTCATTTTGTCATAAACTTAGTAATATCTGGCCAGATCATGGCTTCTGAGTACGGTGAGTTGAATTCATAGGGAAGTTTCGCTCCCTGACATCAATGTTAAAAGGAATTCTGCTTAATGCAAAAATGCCTTCTCTCTGGAAAAATGGTATTGAGACCCACAGGCTCTTAGAGCAGTCGAGACCAAAGTAGAGTGATATCCACAATTAAAGTTGCTCCTGAAGGAACTGGGTAGGGATGGTTGCAAGGAAATGAGGAAACAAAGTGGCAACCTAATGTTAAAATGTTCTATATATTTTTTTCCTCACCCTTTGGTTTTACTTTTAAGGAAAGAGTCAAAAAATGTAAAGGTAAAGTCCTCATTGTTCTTTTTGAAATCACTATGGCTCAAGGTATTAAAATGTACTAAAAGCAAATGTTCATAATGTCCGTTCGGCAAGCCCTTCAAAAAACAGGAAACAAATAATAAAAATAATTGCTACAACAATTATGTTTGTTTAACCTCACTTTTCCATTTTCTTTAATTGTAGCTATATATAAACATTTTCTTATGCTTCTTCCATTGCAATTATTCTAAACTGCCTTTATGCCTAGCATAATAAGAAATTATAATGAACCGAAAACTCATTAGCAATACATTCATGAGGAATCAAAGTAATTTCAGAATTCAACAATAACCTAAATGTAAATTTTTGTTTATTATAATATGGTAATTGTTTATAAAGGCAGTGAACTAATAACCAAAATATTGCGGAGTACTGGAAGTTCTCCTAACTTGTGTTGCCTACAACTATCTAAGTAATACAACTTTTAATCTTTATTTTGTTATGGGGATATCATCTTCTGACCTGCAATGTAATCTTGGAGTGGGGGGCAGAATTTTAAAGATACCTCTCTCCAAAAATAGTTGATTAGGAAAGGCCTTCAAGATTAAGAAAACGACAACAACAAAAAGCAACACAATTGTTGTGTTGTCATTTTCTTCAAGTATATTCTTGTTCATCTTTAATCCTCCGGATTAGCCATAATCGCTGTGAGGGTATGGACTGTGTTTGATTTACCGCTGAATTCCCAGTACCTAGCATAGCATCTGGCACATACTGAATGAATATAGCTGAAAGAAATCAACTGCACACAAGGTTTTTAGTTCTTCCTGTGGTGACCAGCAGATCTCAAATCCTCCTTGTTACAGTTCCCAGATGGTGGCTCATGCCACTTGCTTTTCTTTCCATACCTTTTTCCAATTTCTAGGGGGAATCAAGGCATTGAAGAGATGAACGTGTTTTCTCCTGTCAGACAGGACAGTGAACCCTAGGGGGAATATGCACAGATTCAAGGATATATTGGTTTCAAGGCTTATTCCTTACTTTATGATTTTCCTTCATTCCTTAAACATGAGTGCTGAAAATTCCATCCAGTTCAGGGACTGGTTAGTGTATCCCTGTTAACTAAGATTTTATTTTATTAAAAATAGACAGAATGAGCCTGATGAAGCAACATAAAAGCAGAGGGTGAATTCTCTTCTGGAATTCAAGCTCCCGTTATTTGACTTTATTACTCCTTCATTTCACCAATATTCCTTTTAGCTTAAGTATGGCCTCCTCTAAACTTCATTAACATCAAAAAGATTCTGTTAAGTACTTTAACTGAACATGGCACTGTACAAAGCGGCTTATACAAACCAGATCTTTGTTATTTAGAAAGTTAAACTCACAGATGTAAAACAGAAATATTTATGAAATTTAGGGGCACATGGGGGGCTTGGTCGGTTGAGCGTCAGACTATCAATTTCGGCTCAGGTCACGATCTCAGGGTCATGAGATCAAGCCCCTTATCAGGCTTGTGCTCAGCACAGAGTCTGCTTGTCTCTCTCCCTCAGCTCCTCCCCGCACCCCCTGCCCCCCCAACCCCCCCTTACCCAGC
>LNAC01000102.1:820471-862598 GCA_002007465.1 Ailurus styani | reverse complement strand
CCCCCAACCCCCCCTTACCCAGCCCCCCCGCACTCTCTCTCTAAAATAAACAAATACAATCTTAAAAAAAGAAATATTTATGAAATTTATATTCTTTATGCAAATGAAGGCCATTCTCTGATTTACTTTACATGATTGGTAACAGTTAGTACTTACTGAGCCCTAACTACTTCGAAGGCACTGTGTAATAAAGCACCCTACGTGCATCTTCTCCGTTAAGGCCCCAACAACGAGGAAGGCGAGGTGTCCCAAGTTATGTGAATCGCCTAAGGAAGGTTCATACAGCTGTGATATTAATTCAGGGCTGGCCCGAGACCGGTTCCTTTACCACTCTGACCTACCCCTGCCCTCTGTCTTCTAACCTCCTCTCCCACAGATCTGTCCCCCACTAACAGCCAAATGTGCCAACTCAGCTTTCAGAGGAGCAACTGCCTGGAGCAGGGCAGGGATTTGTGACGGGCATGGTGTAGTGACTGAGGTGCCTTGAGTGAACTCCTTGGGGAGCTAGATAGTATTGGATTAAGTGCTGTTAAAAACAGGGCAGCCTGGATAGGATAGAATTATCAATCAGATTCAATTCCATTCTAAAAATAATGTCTGGACAGTTGAGTCTCCTGACTGTTTAAAAGAGCTCTTTATTTAATCGGTAGATAAGCCTTCCTGAAGAATGTTTATGCTCCCTGACTCCCCTTCATGTTTCTGTCTTCGCTTATCCCCTCTCATCACTCCCCAACTTCCAATCCAAAAAGATGAAAGAGTTGCTTCTAGGGCCCCATCCGTCCTCAAGCCACTGCCATCAGGCTAATGCCTCCATCCTCTGCTGGAAGTGCTCTCACAAAGGTCAGCAATGATAACAAACCATCATTATAATAACACCTAGTGCTTCTTGTGGATTTATTGGGCTCCAAACCCCAGGCTCAGAGTTGTATTTACACTGGAGGGAGAAACTTGGATAACCACAGGATCACGCAGGAGTTCCAGAGGTTTTGGCTTAGTTGACTCAGTTTTCAAAAAATTAAGTCGACAGACTTAAATCTGAAATATCAGAATATATCAGACAAAAACCCAAAGTTTTTGAGAGGTGCGGTCCCATTTGCTACAGTCTGCATGTGCCCCTGGACTTTCCTCACGACCCCTATGGGCCTGTGATTCACTACCCACCCGTCACATGGATGTTCCAGTCAGGATTTTAGAGGTGTCAGGAAAAGACCGCCACTTAAACGAGCCCAAGATAAAAGATGGAGGGTTAAGCAGTAAACCAAGGCAGGAACTGAGGCACGTCTGGATTCATGGAAACTGAGACTGAACGTAGGACAGATGCCAGCCTCTTCGTTAGTGTTTCTATTTTTCAGTCCACAGGGGCTCCACTCTCCTGTCACAGATCAAATTCCTCTTAGTCTTCATTTCAGTTCCCTCATTCCTTAATTTGCTCAAAGCTTCTCAACCCCCCCCACCCCCTCCTCCTTTATACTCCTACTGCTAATTGCCTTAGTCTTTCCATTTTCCAACTGTGAATTCCTGAGAGAGGACCGGCATGTATTTTCAAGCCTGGTCATAAATGTCATAAATTGCTTTCAAGCTGCAGAAGGTCCCACTGAGGGAAGTACACAGATATGGTTCAAACATCTGTAGCCAGGTGGAGCAGGACTATCCTTCAAACAGATACCCTCAGGCATAATTTGGAGACTATCCTAAGCATAATTAACACTCATAACAATCCTGAATGAGAGTCATTATTTATACTCACTTTATCGATGTGAAAACGGAGGCTTAGAGAGGTGGCAAAATTTGTCCATGAAATGAAGTGGCAGTGCTGGAACATGAACACAGCCTGCCCGACTAACAAACTCCAAGCCTCTCTTTTAGTATCTTTCCTGACTTCTAGGCTGAGCAATGTTCTTGCTATTCTCTACTTCCTAAAGCTTAGAAAGAACTCTTCTCATGAGTTCTGCGATACTGTAGTCTTTTGGTTTTGTATTTTTTCTGATGGTTTCTCATTCCTTTTAATTCTTTGTTCTCTTTCCAATTTTTAAGTGGAAGAGTTCTCCAAGGGACTCTTCATGGCTCCTTCCTGTTTCTTTCTTTACTTTCTTTTTAGACAAATTCATAGGCTTTTACATATTTGGATACAGTCAGACTATGGTTTCCTAAACTGGGGTTCTTGGACACAGCTGCCCTCCCACCCTACCCAAGAGACTTGTGGATAGAATTCAGGGAGTTCATGACCTTGAATGAGAAAAAAAATGAACAAATTTATACTTTCATTAAACTCTAACAGAAATTTACTAATTCCGAGGTGCCTGACCGGCTCAGTCAGTTAGGCATCTGACTCATGATTTCCGCTCAGGTCATGATCTCAGGGTGGTGACATCCAGCCCAGTGTTGAGCTCTGGGCTCAATGGGGAGTCTGATTGAGATTCTTTCTCCCTCTTCCTCTGCCCCCTCCACCGCCACATGCCTGAGTGCCCTCTCTTTCTCTAAAACGAGTAGATAAATCTTTAAAAAAAATTTACTAATTGCTTCAATTATGAATGTAGGCAACAAGCCACTGTAATAGCAGCAAACATCTGTGACTTTGTTACCAATAAAAATCATAGGTATTTTAATATTTTCCAACAGTTACAAATATTTTAAAATTTATTTTTTCCCATTATACTTCAAAATCATAGTGGCTCACTCACACCTGTCAGGATGGCTAAAATCCAAAACACAAGAAATAACAAGTGCTGGCAAGGATGTGGAGAAAAAGGAACCATCTTGCACTGCTGGTGAGAATGAAAACTGGTGCACCCACTGTGGAAAACAGTCTGGAGGTTACTCAGAATGTTAAAAGTAGAACTACCATATGACCCAGTAATCGAGTTACTGGATATTTACCCCCAAAATATAAAAACACTAATTCTAAGGCATGTGTACCCCTATGTTTATAGCATCATTATTTACAATAGCCAAATTATGGAAGCAGTCCAAGTGTCCACTGATAGATGAATGGATAAAGAAGATGTGGTGTATACATACAATGGATTATTATTCAGCCATAAAAGAGTGAAATCTTGCTATTTGTAAGAACATAGATGGAGCTAGAGCATATAACGCTAAGTGAAATAAGTCAGTCAGAGAAAGACAAATACCATGTGATTCCACTCATGTGTGTAATTTAAGAAACAGAACAAATGAGCAAGGGGAGAAAAAAAGAGAGAGATAGGCCAAGAAACAGACACTTAACTACTGTGAACAAACCAATGATTACCAGAAAGGAGGTGGGTGGAGGGGATGGGTGAAATAGGTAATTTACACATTATATATCAATTATATCTCAATAAAGCAAAGAAAAAAATCCATGCTAGCCAGATGGTCTATCGTGACTTATAAAAGGGCTAAAGTCTTAGGTAAGGCAGGAGCAACTTTCCTAAAGCCAACTGACCTACTCAATTTTCTGAGTTATGTCTTTTAAGTTTTGGCTGCTTTCTTTATCTGCAGACTTTACTTGTCAGATGGGCACCTAATCCTCTCTGTGGTATGATACCCTGTGGTGTTGTTCTTGGACCTCTAGTTGATATCTCAGATTGCTTTCTACTCTCACTCACTCTTCCATGTTGTTTATTAACTCTGGGTCTCAACTCCACACCAGCTGTTGTGGGTTCCTGGACTACTAACACTTGGCCCTGCATACAAGTTCTAGAGATAAACTTCTTCACCAGCATGGAATAAAAAGAACTCTTACCAGAATGATCTTAAAGTATAGCTCTGATCATATCCTTTTCTTCCTTGGAATGCTTACAAATTCACTTTAAACTTCTCAGTGATTGTATAAAACAGAAACCTGTTTGAGGTGGCTTAAGATTAGGAATTTATGATATGGATACAGGGATACTATGTAGGCCTTAAGAGTATGGATGGAAGAACATGTTGAGCCATAAACAAGGATTGGCAAACTTTTTCTGTAAAGGGCCAAATAGTAAATGTATTAGGTTTTGCAGGCCACATGGTTTCTGTCACTCTGCCATAGACAAAATGAAATGTGTTCCAATAAAAACTTTATTCATAAAACACACAATTTGCTCCACAGGTCATAGTTTTGGGACCCCTGAACAAAAAATGTTATCAGGATTTTCTGAAACTCATCTCCATTTTGTGTGCTTTGTTGTTCTCCTACTGACTAGTTTCCTCAACTTCTTTGGTTCTCATGTTGAAACATGGCTTCTGAAAAGCTCCAGCTTCCAAGTCACAAGTTAAAGCTTAAGCTCTCTCTTTCTTTCCCAGTGCTAATTCCAAATCCTTAGGGTAGGGATGTCGCCTGGCGAAGCCTGGGTCAAGTGTTCAGCCCTAGACCAATTAGCTGTGGCTGAGCTCTGGGTTTGCTGTATGAACAAGACTTTGGTGCACCATCCCTACAACCTCTTAGATCAGAGCTGAGGAACAGAGTTCACAAAAGAACAAGGAGCTAGGCAGACAACAGGGGAGAGTCTCTTGCTGCATTCATTCAAACCTACATTTTCCCCATTGTTCCTATTAGTTCCCTCATAACCCTTTCTGAAGCACAACCAACTGCTTGCTGATCTCATAAACTGCATATTCTCACCATGCATTCCCCCTGTCTGCCAGCAGATATTCTACCCATCTTCAAAGTCTCTTCTAAAAAGCCACCCTTTCCTTTATATCCACACAACAATCTATTGGTACAGTGTGTCTTGTTCTGTTGCTATTTCTGTACCTGTCTTTTTGTTTTGTAGACAATAGGTACTCTGCTGACTGAGGAAATGACTTATTCAACTTTTCATCCACTTTGGTACCTTTCAGAGAATAGGCTCTGCATTTCTATTTGTTGAGTTTAACTATAACTTCACAGCTGAATAATTCCAAACCGAAGAAAATGTTGACTTTTAACAGTGGCAGTTATATAGGAAACATAAGTGAACTGGGGAAAATGGGAGAGGGAGACGAACTATGAGAGACTGTGGACTCTGAGAAACAAACTGAGGGTTATGGAGGGGAGGGAGGTGGGGGGGTTGGGTGAGCCTGGTGGTGGGTATTAAGGAGAGCACGTAGTGCATGGAGCACTGGGTGTGGTACATAAACAATAACTCTTGGAACACTGAAAAAATAAAATTAAATTTAAAAAAGAAATTATTTTAAATTTTATAAATATTCATTTCCACATGTATGGTAGCCAAATTAACATGCCTATGCAGAGAGATATTGATTACAGCAAAAGTTATATTTAGTTATTGTTTATAAGAAGAAATAAAGTCACATTAGGATGGAATCTTCTGTTAACATACTAAATTAAAAAGGAATACTACAGAAATGATGTAAGATAATAGAAAAGGTCATAAACTTGAAATATTAAAAATTTCTCTAAAAAGCAAATGCTCAAAAATGGTTAGTATCTGTGCAGGAAATTTGCCAAAGAGCTAGAGACATCATTATCTAATTTCTTTCTTTCTAGAACTATTAATTAACATTGTTCCCAGAACTCTGCTACACTCCCCTGCTGAAAGGCAGAAAGTAACTACAGTAACTGCAGAGAAAACTGGTTCATTTCCACCAAACTGTGAGAGGCTTGGGCTTTTGTGAAACAGAAAACTCTTACTCAATAACTATTCCTAAACTATTAGCAACTACATAAAAGCTTTTTATTTAACAGCATCCTCCTGGGAGACTGCGCTTGGAATGTGCATCGGGTCTGAAAAAGGCACAGATTTGGCTCCGTTGTAAATATTAGGAGCACAGAGACGAAGCCATTGTGTAGAGTAGGGGGTGGGGCGGGTGGGGTCCTGATGCCTAATGTTGATAGAAGGATTCGAATTTCGCTTGGTATTTATTTTTTCTACTACAATTACAGTTTTGCTAAGAAAAATAAAATACCGGTTGCGCTCTCAGCTGGCTTCTAATTTGCAGTGTCTGCAAAAGAAGAAGACGTCTCATTTAACTAGAAGAATCACCTTTCTGCCACCTCCAGAGCCGCTGGGAACCCAGAAGAGCGCCCAGCCCCACCGCCCCCACCACGGCCACCTGCTGAGAGCCCCGCCCGCCCCACCCTGCCCACCCGCGGGCCGCAGGTTAGGGCTGGCCCCGCGCGCTAGCGGCCTCAAGACCGCAGGTGTCGGAGGCTCGATCCCGTCTGTTGGCGTTCCTGGGTGGGGATGCTCCGAATCAGTAAACCACAACACAGAACCCAAGCTTGGACTCTGAACCAAACCCTCTAGCCTAGTTTTCTTTCTCTCGGTCTCGCCGGGATCCTCGCTACCCCGTGTCACGGCGTCTCCCCAGCCTCTCCCCTCCAACCACCTGAGCGTGGAAGCGATAATCACGCAGTAAGGAGGGGCTGGAAAGAGCTCAGTCCACTAGGCACTCCACGCAGAGAACGAAACTACAACTCCCATCACGCCCCGCGGCCTGTTCCCTCCTCCTCCTCCCCTCCCCCTCCTCCCTCGGCCAGCGGCCGGGAGGCTCCGGGCTTTTATCTGCTGACCGGCGGGAGGGAGTCAGGTCCCCGCGATCCTCCCCGACCCGAGCGCTCTGCCCAGCGGCGGCGGCGGCGGCGGCGGCTCTCAGTCGAGTTTTGCCTCCGCGTCCCCGCCAGCCCCGAGCCCGCGGGGGCCGACTGTCCGTTCGGCGTGCGAGAGGATGGTGATCCGCGTGTTCATCGCCTCCTCCTCGGGTTTCGTGGCGGTGAGCACTGCGGGTCCTGGCAGCGGGCCGGGGTCGGGACTCCGGGGGTCGCGGGCGCCGGGCGCGGGTCCTGCGGGAGGCGCGCCCCGCTCGCCGCTGCGTGTGTCGGTGCGCAGCGCGTCCGGACGCGGGAGCCCGCGCCGGGCAGGTGATCCATCACACTTGCACAACAATGAAAAGGGCGGGGAGCACAGGTGGGTGGGGGACCCCAGCTCACCCACGGGCCCTGAGGAGGAGACTGCGCTGCGGGAAAATGGAGTCTGCGGGGAAGCCCCCAGCTCCAGTATTGCGGCTCGGGAATTTGGGGAAGGGGTAGTCTGGGAGCTGCGGGGGTCCTGCTTACCTTGGTGCTAGTTCTTCCCGATTTGGGACATTCAGCCTGCTTATATTTTGTATAACCAGCTTTTATCTAGGCTGCTTAGCTACCTAGCTCCTGAACAAGTTTCAGTAGTAATTGCTCTTCACCCTCCCTTCCTCGCCACCCAGTACATTTCTTTAGTTTTATACCTGTGCAAATAGAACTGTAAACTAGGTTTGTCCTTTCGTGCCAGGATTTTGTTTTGTCTTTTTTTTTTTTCCTACCTTGGATGCTATGAATATTTTTAAATCTTTATGTAAGTGTGTATGTTTGGTTTCTTTACCCTTGTAGTGCCATGGTCAGTTTCATCTTGAGGATGTATAAATTGTGGTCTCTAATTATTTTAAGCTGTTTTGTTTGGTCGATATTCTTGATGGTTTTTGTTTTTGTTTTTGTTTTTGTTTTTAAGGAAGAAGAGAGGTTACATAGTGAGGTGTCAGACTGTAAGGAAAAATTCAGTAGTATACTTGATAGCCCACAGAGTAAGACGTGTTTTACATGGTTATTAAGACTTGGTCTCCTTAGTAAGAGTTAAGCTATAGATTTAAGAGGTTCCTTGGTGAGATACATAATCAAATACATCAAAAGTGCCATACTGATTGCTTAAATTTGATCTGGTCAATTGTCTGCCCAGTAACAACCAGATTGTCCCCAAATTTGTTTCTGAAGCAGGTGGAATGGAGGATGGAATAAAATATTGTTTGTAAATCCTTATAACCGTGGAGACTTTTATTTAGAAAGAAATTAACACCATAGTACAAAAAGACCCTTTTTCATTAGGAACAATAGTGGGAAACTCTGCCTTATCTTTATATGCAGCCATGTGGTGGTGGTCCCCATACTCCTGGAGTTTTGGTATTCTAGTTATTTGTGGTTGCTTAGTCATACCTTTCTTTTACAGATTTATCCACTGAACTACACTTCATGTATCAGGAAACCTATATTATTTTGTGGATAGATTTTTTTCAAATGCATTTCGTAAGAATGCACGAAAGCTTTTGGTTTCACCACCAACTTGTATGCTTCAATAATTGTTGTAATAGCATTTTATTGATTATGGAAGGGCTGATCTGTAGTATTAAGAAGCCTAGGTTATGATGGACAAGTCAAAGTCAAAACTTTAGGTAATTTCTTGGCTTATCCTGTCAGCAGGTAATATACCAAGATAGTTCTGGAACTGTGCATGTCTATGTCCTCAAATCCATTAACAAGTATTTATTGTCTGCCTATGTCCTTTTGTAATTTTTAAATTTACTGTTATGTGTTTTGCACATTAAGCTGGACTTAAGAGACCTAAATTTTAATGCAGGATCTGGCTGGTGGTGTAAGCTTGGATAAGGGGCTCCATCCCTGCCTGAGTTCTCTTCTGTAGAGTGAAGGGTTGTGATGTATGACTCAGAATTACATTCTAGCTTTAAGCTGTTCTGATTTCATCAGTTGTGTAAATGTGGATAAATCCTTGTAACGGCTTTTTTTTTTTAACTTTAAATTCATAAACATATTAGCCTCAAACTGAGTTTATTCTTGTCCTTTGGTGTTTTACTGTAATGTCTCAGCTTCCCTCACTGCCGTGCCTGGTAGTATGTGTTCTGACATGGTGTGATTTGAGCTGGAAGACATAATTTGATATCCCATACATTCAACCCATAAACAGTAATTATCTATTTTAATGGACCTAACTTTTTTAGGTCTCAGACAAACCTTAATAAGTCTCTCCAATTACAATATTATTTCTTAATACTCAGTTTTTCTGTAATAATGTACTGTTGGTACTTTTGGTGATGATAAGTGTATGCTTATATGCAAGAATAATGATTTCTTAGAGATAATGAAGTTGTTTAGGTTAATTGTTGGCCTGGGGAGGTTAATGGGGCATATAACATTTGGCTATATTAAGCTTTGATGGCATAGCCATAATGTTTTCCCTCCAGCAGTGTTGTGTTGACCATTGGTGCTGTTTTATTTGGTGACCAACTGTGACTAGCAAGTGCATGGGAGAACAAATAACTTGATCTCCAAATCAATTTGGTTCTAGCTGAAGTTTATTAAACCACAAGGAAGGAATGTAACTAGAAATTGACTTTGGTAAGTGAGTCCCTGGTATTTCCAAAAAGGTGTTTTGCCCCAATCAGCAGTAGATTTAAACAGTGTATTTAGAGAAAAATCCTCATATTTTGTCTGACTTCCCTGAATTCTCCAGCTTCAACACATAACCGTGCTATTTGGAATAATTAACGCCAAGGGATGGATGGTTGCCCTTTTATCCACCCCAGCTCCAGGTAAAATTTGCTTTTACTAGGAAATAAAAGACGTGCCACATTATTATGCTATGGATACCTAAAAAAGCAAATTTCTTATGCAGCTGATAATGTTGCTCTCATTCATATTGTAGTGAAGGATATTTATTTCAGTCCTTAGAAAATAGTATATTCCAGAAGTGCCATTTTAGAATTTAATTTATTCTCTTTGTATACCTGGAAGGGGGTATCCTGGTAACTTTATTCAGGAAGTATATTAATATGACTGTTAAATTTAAAAACATTGAAATCTGTCAATTATTTTATTCATTCATTATTTTATTCATTCAGCAAGTATTTTCTAGGGGTCTGCTGCTTTCCCAGCTCTGTCCTTGTTCATGTGGGGAACTGGAGGAGAACAGAGGATGTGGTCTCTGCCCTCAAGAAATTTAGGTGGGGACCGGGTGGGGAGATAAGATAGGAAAGCTAAAGCCACCAGTAATAAAGGACAGCCCAAGGACAATTGCTCTTTCAGAACACATTATCAGAGATAGAAATAATATAGGGGCAGAGGGATATATCGCAGGATGTCCGATAAGGAGGAAATGTGCCAGAAATCATAAAATATGCATGTGGGAGCCTTAGGCAGATGGCAGGGAGAGGAATTGAGTTAGATTTGGAGCCCAGGAGGGAGTGCGGGGCCCACCTTGTTTAGGCTGGAAAGAGAGGAGTTTTGGGTAGAAGAGGACAGAAAGCGGACAGGGTGGACTTTCGGTTCCTGCAAGAAGCCCATTACAAATTCTGCAGTGCTCAGCATCTCAGAGATGTCTTCAGTATCTGCAGCTTGCACGCTGTCTAGAGCCTTTGTCCCCAGGTAACAAGGGACTCTCTGGCAGGGAGGGACCCCTGCTATGTGATTTTGGAAAAATCTTTACCCCTGTGCTTGCCTTGACTAAAATTTCTCAAAAAAATAAATACAATCTTTCACTCTTCGTTAAAGTTTCTGGGCTCAGTTGAGCTGGAAGAAAACCTAAAGCAGTTTTCCTGCGATGTCCAACCACCTAAAGTCACGGAGAAGGAAATTTGGGCATAAGAGATCAATTGGCTTACCCTGGAGTCATTTATGTCAGTTACTGGAGAGCTAAGGAAGGGTTAAATGTACACCAGGCCTCCTGACTCCTGAATGTATTCATTCCTCTATTCATTCAGCAATACATTCATTCATGCCTTGATTGACTCTTCCATTCATCAGTCATTGAAAACCTGCTAAGCACCAGGCTTTGTGTTAGGTGCTATTAGGTGGTAGGTGTATGCAGGGCCAGGAGAAAGACTTAAACACCAGCCTTATGGCACAAATCAGTGCTAACTCTCTACAGCTCAAAGACTTGGGATACAAACCATTTAAACAAGGAGAATGTAGGGCTGATGTGAGCTTGGGCAGTGTTGACATGGAGCACGGTGAAATGAATGGTATATCCTTGGATACTGGAGAGGGACCATCTCTGGGAGGAAAAGATACAAAGAAATTGGAAGCAAAGTTGGAAAACAGAGCTTTGCCCAGGGCCGCTGCTATATTTTCAAATGGGATAAGAGTAGCTGGCGGAACTCATAGAGACTAGCTCAAAGTTGTCTGGATCTTTGCAGCTGTAAAAGACATACCCTACTAGTTTGCATGACATAACTATTTTAATCATGTAATAACCAGTGAAGCTGTTGCAGCTCCACAGAATGTATTCAGTGAAGCTTCACTGTGTGAGGAGCCCTGGCAAGGAGTTCCAAGGCAGCTGAAGTCAGGATATGACCATGTAGAATAGACTAAGACTGGGCAGTAATTCCTACGTGATTCTTATGCCAGAAGAAGCTGGTGAGGGTAAGCCTGGGTCATCAGCCTATTTATTTATTTATTTATTAAGATTTTATTTATTTGAGAGAGAGAGAAAGTGCGCAGTCATGCCCACGAGCCGCAAACATGAGCCAGGGGGAGGGGCAGAGGGCAAAGGAGCTGGACAAGCAGACTGAGCACAGCCTGAGCACAGCCTGATGTAGGGCTCCATCCCAGGACACCGAGATCATGACCTCAGCTGGCACCTAACCTACTGAGCCACCTAGGCGTGCTCCTTAGCCTCTTTAACTCACTGAAGTTTCAGAGTCACAGGGCAAGGTGGTTATTTGTTCCCATTTTACAGATGGAGAAGCTGAAGTTAACTGCCCTGATGAGATCAGACACAGTAGATGGTGGGATCCTGAGTCAAATTCCAGCTGGCAGTTTCCAGAGCAGTTCTCCTCTGTGGGTACTATGACACACTGGGGGAATGAGTACCAGGGATGCTTGACATCCTGTAGTGTGCTGGATAGTCCCCCATGAGGACTGCCCTTGCAAAATGGCAGAGGTATCCTCGATGAGAAATGATGCTGAAGAGCATTGGCAAATCAGGGTGTGGAGTGAGGTTAGGGAAGTGAGAGCATATAAGAAATGACCAGGAGAAGCAAGAGTAAGTTGGGGGTGCAAGAACAAGGATGTGATTGTAAGGGAAGGCAAGTGCATTAATTTCCTAAGGGCTGCCATAACAAAGTACCAAAATCGGGGACTTAACAGGAATTTGTCTCACAGTTCTGGAAGCTAGATCAAGGTGTTGGCAGGGTTGCCTCCTTCTTAGGGCTGAGAGGGAGACTGTTCCATGCTTCCTACCTTCTGATGCTTTGGTGACAAGCTTTGACATTCCTTGCCATGTAGATATATCATTTTGATATCTGCCTTCATGTTCACATGGTGTTCTCCTTGGGTCTGTGTCTGTCACAGTGTCCAGATTTCTTCTTTTTATAAGGACACAGTCCTGTTCAATAGAGCCTACCCTAATGACTTCATCTTAATTGATCATCTACAAAGATCCTATTTCCAAATAAAGTCACATTCATAGGTACTAGGGGTCAGAATTTCAACATTTTGGGGGGAGCACAATTCAACTTGTAGCAACATGGAGTATGAGGGTTGAAATAGAAACACTAATTAATGGAATTTCTCCCTTTAATTATAAAGACTGTAGGCACATTTCTTGAATCTTAAAGTTAGCCACTGGATATGGAATTGTATGGAATTGCAGTTAATATATAAGTTCTGTTGTAGGAAGGGAGATTTAGCAATATTCCAACTGAAGACTTGACCTCAGTTTTTCTTTTTTGTTTAAGATTTTATTTATTTATTTGACAGAGAGATCATAAGTAGGCAGAGAGGCAGTCAGAGAGAGAGAGGAGGAAGCAGGCTCCCTGCTGAGCAGGCAGCCCTACGCAGGGCTCGATCCCAGGACCCTGAGATCATGACCTGAGCCGAAGGCAGAAGCTTTAACCCCCTGAGCCATGTATTGGGATACTTCTAATAAACATTTCTATTTGAGAAAATGAAATTTTGACAAGTATTTATAATATGGAATATAATGTGGTTTTCATATTGCAGGAATTTAAGACTGTTTGAATCCCGTCTTTTTCTATGTTTTTCATTTTTTTTGGTCAAAACAAAAGGAAAACAAGTGTGGTGAAAAAAAAAAGTTTAATAAGAAGCAGTATGAGAAGGGCGCCTGGGTGGCTCAGTGGGTTAAAGCCTCTTCTTTCGGCTCAGGTCATGATCTCAGGGTCCTGGGATTGAGGCCCTCATCGGGCTCTCTGATCAGCGGGGAGCCTGCTTCCCCCTCTCTCTCTGCCTGCCTCTCTGCCTCCTTGTGAACTCTCTCCCTCTGTGAAATAAATAAATAAATCTTTAAAAAAAAAAAAAGAAGCAGTATGAGATACCAAATTAAATAATACTACTTCTTCAGATTTTTTTCATGTTTTATTTATTTAAGACTTTATTTATTTGAGAGAGAAAGATTGTGCATGAGCAGGGGGAGGGGCAGAGGGAGAGGGAGCAGCAGACTCCCCAGTGAGCAGGGAGCCACACGGGGCTCCATCTCAGGAACCCCGAGATCATGACCTGAGCCAGAGGCAGACATTTTTTTTTTTTAACGATTTCGCTCATTTATTTGAGAGAGAGAGAGAGAGAGATCACAAGTAGGCAGAGAGGCAGGCAGAGAGAGGAGGAAGCAGGCTCCCTGCCGAGCAGAGAACTCGATTTGGGGCTCAATCCCAGGACCCTGAGACCATGAACTGAGCCAGAGGCAGAGGCCTAACCCACTGAGCCACCCAGGCACCCCCCAGAGGCAGACAATTAACCGACTGAGTCACCCAGGTGCCCTTTCATGTTTAATCTATTACAAATCTGAAATGAATTGTGTTTTGTTTGTTTGTTTCTTTGTTTTTTTTTCAGTAAAGTTAGAAGTAGATGACAGGATAGAAAAAGTCTAGATTCTTAATGAATGTTTCACTTTTATTATTATTTTTATTTTTTTAAAAGATTTTATTTATTTATTTCACAGAGGGAGAGAGATCACAAGGAGGCAGAGAGAGCAGGCAGAGAGAGAGAGGGGGAAGCAGGCTCCTCGCCGAGCAGGGAGCCTGATGCGGGCCTCGATCCCAGGACCCTGAGATCATGACCTGAGCCGAAAACAGAGGCTTTAACCCACTGAGCCACCCAGGCGCCCAATGTTTCACTTTTAAAAATAAAAATTAGTGTGACTTATGATCATTAAATATGAAAGTTTAAAATATTTTGAAATGCCGATTAAAAAAATGGAATCAAGAAATTATTACTTTAGTTGCTAACTCAATTTTTAAAAAAGTTACCCTCTAAACTAAAACCTCAAAAGGAGAACTTTAAGGTTTCAGCAAAATTTCAGTAGGAACTGCTTTAATGGGGGCTATAGTAGCTGCAGAGTTAGCTAGCAACAGGTTATTCTGATTCAAATTACATTCCTGTATACTTTCTTTTTCTGTGGTTAGCTTTTGTTACACTGTTCAGTATGTGAAAAAGGACCTTAGCTTTCCAAATTAGAAATTTAGTGAAAACAACTTTTTTCTCCTATGAAATGGCAAATCCTTATTAATATTTGATGGAAAAGATCCACTTCTGATTACATACAGTTGTTTTTTGGGGGTCCTTTTTCTAGTCTTTGTTTAAAAACACGTCATCGAGGAGCACCTGAGTGGCTCAGTTGGTTAAGCGTGGGACTGACTTCCTCTCAGCGGTCAGCAGGGGGTCTACTTGAGATTCTCTCACTCTCTCTCAAATAAATAAAATCTTAAAAAAAAAATGAAAGCATGTCCTTGAGCCTTTCTGTTGAGTGATTGTTGAGCCCCTTAGCGATCAGTATTGCTTGGAATGGGGGGTGGTTGCGGGGCGGGGCTGAGAGAGGTAGGGTTTGGAGATCAGAGGCCAACAAGCAGCCGAAGCCCAGCAATGTCCTCTGAGGCCATGTAGCCTCCCTTTTGTCTGTCCTCTTTCAAAAATAGGCTTATCTGAGTATCTGCCAGCACTGACTAATTACTCAGGAACTGAACTATGGTAACTGAAAGTGTTGTTATTTCTTTTATGTTTGATTATTTTTTTCTGAACTCTAAAAAAGAAATCAACCTAGGAAAAGCGCCTTCTGGGCTCATGACGGCTTTGCTGTAGGACTGAAAGCTGAACTAGACGCTGGCAGAGAGGCGGCCCCCTACCAACCAACCCAGGTACTTTCAAACCGCTGCAGCCCCTGGAGACTAGAACAGTGTGGTTGGTCCCCTGGATCTGGTCCCCTCTGTTACCATCGATAGCTTATTCATTCCTGAAGGGACCGAACTCTTCTGGGCTGGCTCAGCACCTGGAAAAACCCCAAAGGGTGTTTCCTGGAACTGGCCCTGAAAGTGGAAGGGCAGGGCGTGGTGTATATCAGGGTGTGTCTGCCTCATTGCAGACCTTTGTGGGCCCTCTGCCCCTGGGCTCCAGAGCTCCTGAAGCCGGAAATGGAATGCTGGCTGTGACCGAGGGCAAAGGGTGTTAGGTACTTCAGGATGTGTTTTCTATTTCCTACCAGTGATGGCTCGGATCTGGAATTGGCTTTGTGTCAACTTGGGCCTAGTGGATTTGGGAGTAGAGGGCTGAGAAGAAGGGAGACCCAATTAAGTGACTTGCTTGACAGGTCAGTCAGTGGTATTTGGTAAACACAAGTACAGTTAAAATCAGCAGCTAGTACTGCATACCAATCCTATATTGAAAACAAAGCAAAGCAAAACAGAAAACCCAAAGCAACACAACCAACATAGCTTTTGAGTTAGTGTGTTTTCGTTTCGGTGTTACACAAGGAGTGGGAGTATGGTCTTCTTCATTCACGACATTCCCATGTGATTTGATGCTTACTAGTTGTCTGCTTTGGTAATTACATTCATTAGGATAGTTCTTTGAATGGGAATTGGCCACTTCCACAAGCCTGGGTCCCCTATTGACAGGAGTTTCGGGTTGCACTGACCTTTTATGATAAACTACTTAGTAGCCAAAGTCAGTGTTTCAGTTGAACATTTGCTGGTTTCCTTAATTCTGGAATTAGCTTATATTCAAGCCAAGCACCTACTTTTGCCCTATCCACGGGTTATCTATCATTGGAAGGTGGTATAGTCTCATGGTTAAGGCAGGGGCTGTTTAAATCCTGGCTTTGCCATTGATGAAGGACGTGGTCTTAGGCAAGTAACCTCAGACTCTTCTTTGGAAAAATGGGATAGGAACAGTACCTTCTGTATATGACTGCTTTGGGAACTGAATAAATAGGTCTTCCATAGGAGGTATTAAGCAGAGTGCCAGGTACATAGTAAGTACTCAGTGCATATTATCTATTATCTCTGTTATATCCTTATCAACAGCAGCAAGTAGTAATAGCAGTAAAAAAAAAAACAACAATTAAAAAATTATAACCTTGGATCATGTAAGATCTTTAATCATCAAAGAAATTATGTATAGTATATAGTACTTCTTAAGCCAAGGATGCATGCTGGCATAATTTTTGAGTTTTAAATAAATTTAAGTATAAAGAGTTTTGTTGTTGTTGTTTTTTCACTGAAATTTGAAGTTTGAATTGAATAATCAATAAGAGCATTACAATTTGAGTTCATTCCCCCAAATAAATCACTTAGTTTTGTAATTTTTGATCATTTTACAGGTACACAGCATGTCGTGTATGAGGCCCTAAACCATAGTTATTCATTAACCTATGGAGTGCTTACTACTATGCAGTTGGTCACTATTCTTTGCTGTACCCAGTATATGAATTTAGAGTCCTGGTTTGATATAAGGCTTCCTATACTTAGCAGGTAGATTTCATCCCAAATGACAGCTTTGACTGATGGATGGTGAACCTTGGAGAGGGGTTTTGGAGCTTTGTTTGGGATCAGCTGGGAAACAAACAGTGTGATTGACTGTTGATGTCTGGTCTGGCACCAGAGGAGGGAGGACTAGGGTTTATACCACGTATTTGCCAGCCCTGTCTTAGACTCTTTCAGATTTGCATGACGAATGTAGAGTATTTTGAGTCTGGGAGTCAAAGGGAAAAGAAATATGAGACACCAAGTTGAATTGATGGGTGGACAATATCCTCTGCAAACATCTCACCCCAGATCTAGGGGAAGGGCGGTAGAGAAGAGCCAGGATCTCTGTGTCTAATGAAGGTGAGTGAAGAAAGTGATTATCATGACTCTGAAACTGAACACTGAATTTTGATGCTTGCAAAACATTTGCGGGGAGCTTTCCTAGGTGGCAGATGGGCAGGCGGATGGTAGCAAAAGAGGTTGGGGCTTTGTGGGAGAAGTTGGTAGAAGCAGAAAGGGAGGAAGACACTGGAATAGGTGGACTCTCGGATATGCCTGTCTACCTTGCTGAGCTGTAGAGCCCTGGAAGTCAGGTGAACGGTTAGTGTTTTCCTGTGCCCAGAATGTGGTAGGATTTTTCCTACAAGTTATTTAGTCCTTACAGTGCCTCTACAAACTGTGTTTCTTATATCCATTTTTCAAGTGAAAATATTGAGGTACAGGGTGATTAAGTAATATGCCTAGGATCATTCAATTCTGTGACTCCAGATAAGACAGTGATTTCCCCCTGTCTTAAGATTTTGTGTCCAGTACTTTTATCCCACATTACTCACAAGAAAAGCCCCTGCTGGGAGGCCAGTGAGAAGGTGGGTCTTGCACACTCAGAAACAGGCTTGGGTAACAGTGTGTGAGCTCAAGTGAAAGAGGCAGGAAGGGGCAGGACTGCTAAAGAGCAGTTCCACGGGTCCACACTCAGCTGTTGAGCAGGTAATTGTAGCTGCAGTGTCCTTGGCATGTGAAAGCAATGACTTTGCTCCTGCAGAGACTGATAAAAGATATAAGGAATATGGATTGAAATGGAAAGCTAATATTTCATAAAGATTATAGTAATGAGAACAACAACGCTCATTCACACCATGTGCGGGAAGTACTCAAGGCTTTATGTTTGTTGTTTGTATTCCTCAAAGGAGCTTGGCATGGTAGCCATTCATATTCATTCCCACCCCCTTCACTCTCTCTGGCAGAATAGGAAACTGAAACTCAGAAATTTCGAATAACTTGCCTTGTCATAGAATCCAGAAGGTACAGCCACTAGTTCTGTGTCATGCATTTTCCTAATGGCCGTGTCCCAGAGGAAGGAGTCAGAGGTTAAAGAGAAATTGGAATAGACAGTCTTTGAAGACACTGTTGAATGTTTCGTTGGATGTCCTGAAACCAAATGTATGATTTACCTCAAATGCAATTGTCTTGCTTTGTGTGATAGAGTAAAACTGACTTAACGTGTTGAGCTGGAGGGAGCAGGAATGGGAAAGCTGTAGGGTAATACGGGAGAAGGAAAGTTTGGCCAGGATGAGGTCCAGGGCAGAGATATTTAATCCCTTGGAATCTTTTGGGCAGCATGAGATCTACTGGGACAAAGGATGGTGGTGGAGTGTGTGCTCTCACTCTTCCGGTCCGGGATCCTCTGTTCTTGGGAGATATTTTCTCCACGGGCTCATCATTCCGTTTTCTACCCTGTAAATAATGTGTCCTTTTAGGTGGAAAGAGTTTCTCAGTATATTGTGGCCTACTGTGGGAGTTAAGTGCAAGAGTGGGTAGAGAGTGGGAGGCCAGAGGCAGGGCTGTCAGTGGTTGTAGGGAAGGAGGGCCTGTCAGAGTGCAGACTTCCTCAGTGTGAAGACGGAAAGATGGCAGTCGACTGCACAGGAAGGCAGGAGGGGCCCGCAGGAGTAGGAGGACAGTCATTCACCTCATCTGCCCAGTTTGATGATTGTAATTTTTGTGCTTTCTGTATTGTCAGCCATTTCTCTCTGTCTCTAAGATTAGATTCTTTACATGTAATTTACTGAGAGAGCCTTGTAGGTGTGCTTGGTAGAAGACATTTGTGTGATATAAACAAGATGGTAAGTAGAAAGAAGGTGAACTCTAGGAGTAGAATGATCTGGGTTCAAATTATGGCTCCAGTGTCCTCAGTGGCAAGGTGGCATCGCAAGTCTTTGAACTTCTCTGGATCTCAGTATCCCCATTTGTAAAGTTGTTGGAGCTTAATGACAAGGCAGCCATTATTAATATTATGAATTTCATTTACACTTAAGTCTATACTAATTCTCTGGTCTTTGTGAATTTTCAACTCTAAAGAAGCTATTCAGATTTAATTAAGGAAAAAAAACTTATTGTTCTAGTCTGAGAATAGGTCCTGAGTTAGATGGAACACATCTGAGTTTATTGGGGTCAGTGTGGGCTCGAGGTCACAGTCTAGCTGCAGAGGCTAGAACCCCTTCTCTTTTGAGTCAACACGGTGTTTTAAAATGTTTTTGAGCGAAGATTTTAAATACTGGGGGATGTCTTTCTCACACACATACAATCTAGAATTCCTACTCTTCTTGAGACATCTAAAGATATCTTTGACCCCAGTGCCATACTCCATCATGACCTGGATGCATCAGAGTTGATTAGTGGTGGCCCCTTCATCAGGCCATGTGCCCTTGGGAGTCTCCACACCCCCTACCATTCCCACTGTCTTCCCAACTCTGAGCTACTTGTTACTGAGCTTGTGCTGTTCTTTTTACTATAGTACGAAGTATTTCTTGGCATGTACGTTTACCAAAATCTGAAAACCACAAGATTATATTGAGAGGGTTCTATGTGTCTCATGAAGAATGGAAGCCAATGAAAGTTTCTTTGTGGAAAGATGGAAATAATAGTCCTAAATGGTTATTCGGTGCTTGTCGGCTTCATTCCTTTACGTTAACTACCTGACTCCTATGGGCATTTGAATGACTCTGTGGAAACTAATTATAATGGGAAATAAAAAGTGTCTATTTCCTGTATGTGCTTGGTGCTGGCCTCCCAGTCTCTCTGATCTCTGAACTGCTGCTTGAAGTCATTATACTCTAGGACAGAACTTCCTGGAAAACCTTAAAAATGAACTTGATCATACCTAAGCCAGGTTGTATCGCCAGCGTCACCGTTGTCATTTTGGCGTGGGTAAATCTTTTTTTAAAATTAAAAAAAAATTTTTTTATTTTGTTTTATTTTTTTATTAAGATTTTATTTATTTATTTGACACACAGAGAGAGAGAGATCAGATCACAAGTAGGCAGAGAGGCAGGCAGAGAGAGGAGGAAGCAGGCTTCCTGCTGAGCAGAGAGCCCGATCCCAGGACCCTGAGATCATGACCTGAGCCGAAGGCAGAGGCTTTAACCCACTGAGCCACCCAGGCACCCCAGCGTGGGTAAATCTTTATCATGGGGTTGTCCTGTGCATTGCAGACACTGAGCACCATGCCCGGTCTCTACTCACTGGGTACTAGTAGTACCCCCTGCCGGCAGTTGTGACAATGAAAAATGTCTCCAGATATTCCTAGGGGGCAAAATAGCACCTGGTGGGGAACCCCTGCTGTAATCTATAGTAGCAGAGAAGAAATGCTCACAAAGATTGCTTTAAAGCCAGAAGGAACTGAAGAGATCAGTTGATTCATCTTTTCCTTCTGATGAGGTGTGAGCTGTTAAATTACTAGTTTAAGTCTACAGTGATTGCCTTTGTATTTCTAGAACAGTGCACTGTGGACCTAGAATGTTGCATTGGGAGTTGGGAGACTGAGTCTGGCTCTGGTGATGACATTTTTGTTGTTGTTGTTGTTAATTCTGGGCCCAACATGGGGTTTGAACTCACAACCCTGAGATCAAGTCACAATGCTCTACTGACTGAGCCAGCCAGGTGCCCTCCCCACACCCTTTTTGCTGCCATTTAATCAGCTTTCTGTTTTTAGACAAGAAACTAAGCTTTTCTGGGCTCCAGGTTTCTCCTTAGGCTGTTATGGTTGTTTTTAATTGATATAATTAACATACCATAAAATTCATCCTTTTCAATTGAACCTTTTCAGTGGGTTTTAGTGTATTCCCTGTATTGTCACCACTATCTAATTCCAGAACCTTTCCTCACCCCAAAAAGCTTATGTCCATTAGCAGTCACCCTCCATTCTCTCCTGCCCCCAGCCCCTGGCATCACTAATCTCCTTTCTGTCTCTATGGATTTGCCTATTCTGGACTTCTCATGTAAATGGAATCCCACAAGATGTCATTTTTTGTGTCTGGCTTCTTTTATTTAGCATAATGTTTTCAGAGTCCATGTATGTCATAGTATGTATCAGTACTTCATTTGTTTTTATGGCTGAGTAATATTCCATTGCATCAATATATCACATTTTGTTTATTCATTCATTAGTTGATGGACTTTTGGATTGTTCCCACTTTGGGTCTATTATGAATAATGCTGTTGTGAACATTAGTGTGATCATGTTTTCAATTCCCTGAGATATAGACCTAGGAGAAGAATTGGTGGCTCATATGGTAACTCTATGTTTAATTTTGTGAGGAACTGACAAGCTGTCTTCCTAAGTGACTGTTCCATTTTATATTCCTGTTAGCAAGGTATGAGGGTTCCAGTTTCTCCGGATCCCCACCAGCACTTGTTACTGTCTGTCTTTTCGCTTATAGCCAGCCATTTTAGTGACTGCAGTGGTATCTCCGTGTGGCTTTGATTTGCATCTCTCTAACAACTAATAATAATGTTGATGCTTTCTTTTTTTTTTTAAGATTTTATTTATTTATTTGTCAGAGAGAGAGAGAGAGAGAGAGAACGTGCACACAAGCAGAGGCAGAGGGAGAAGCAGGCTCCCTACTGAGCAAGGAACCTGATGCAGGACTCGATCCTAGGACCCTGGGATCATGACCTGAGCCCAAGGCAACTGCTTAACCAGCTGAGCCACCCAGGCATTCCAACGTTGATGCTTTTTAAGAACCGGTTGAGATCCTGCCTTTGAAGAGCTCTTCTAGCTTTGAATTTTTAAGTTTTTTCTTCTATTCTACATGTGAACCAATATGAATAACACAGAATTGGGTCTTTAGGGATATCTATTTTGGAAATTGATTGGGTTAATCTGTTCTCCTATATTTACGAGTAGCTTTTATTGCACAATGTTTAGCCATATTCAGGATGCAGAACGAGTACATGGCATGATCCTTTCCCCTCCCGCACAACCCCTATTCTGAGGAGAAAAGGTGAACGGAAAACAGAGGGTAAAACAGAGTCCTATGGAATGTAATGCTAAAATGATCTATCTTGTAGGTAAGTCTCAGGGGTAGATATATTTACTTGGATGAGGACAAAGAAAGTCATATCAGAGCTAGATGGAAAAATAGCATCCTCTTGGGAAGTTGGCTGTTTTTAAGATTCTAGAAAATTTCACTTAAATAGAAGTAGCCAGTGAAAAAGAGTTTATTTTTTTCCCCCAAAAATATTTTATATGAACTTGTGACCTGGAATAGATCCCTGTTCTGTTTCGTCAAAAGAATGAATTTGCTTTGTATGTCTGTGCTGCCCTTTGTTTTAGACTAGATGACTCCTTTTCCACTGATATGTAGTTCCCATACTGTGAGAGCAAGACAAGTGGAGGCTCACTAGTTAGTTCCACTGAGCTGTTTTTTTTTTTTTTGAGATTTTATTTATTTGACAGAAACAGACACAGTGAGAGAGGGAACACAAACAGGGGGTGAGAGAGAGAGAAGCAGGCTCCCCGCTGAGCAGGGAGCCCGATGTGGGGCTTGATCCCAGGACCCTGGGATCATGACCTGAGCTGAAGGCAGATGCTTAATGACTGAGCCACCCAGGCGCTCCAACCACTGGGCTGTTTTAATAGCAAGCTTGGTTTTAAGAGATAATTAACAGGGAGATGTTTAATAATTGATTTTTTTGATTTTCTTTTCCATTAACGGGGAGAAAAAGGCTCCATCCTTTTAACAAGATTAAGTCTGTGTGTTGGGTTCAGAGAGCTTAGAAGAACCTTATTGGCTCCCGACGCTTACAGCTTCAAGGCCTAACTTTTTGGCCTGCCATTTGGGGCCCTCTGTGATCTGATTCTGACCTACCTTTGCAGCATTTTTTCTTTCTGTTCCTTTGACTACTGTATAAATACACCAGGCCTTTTTACCTTCTGTCTTCTGTGCCTTTTCTCTTAACATCCCGTCTGCCTGTGCTCACCCTGCATTGTGACCAGATTCCCCTCCTTTCTTTGAAGCCTATACCATTCCCCAGTGAAGTCTTTCCCACTGCCCTCCCTTTCTCTTCCTCCCTCCAAACTGGGAGGACTCTGCTTCTCCAGCCCAACATGGTGCAGCCAATGGAACTGCTCTCCTGGGGCCTCCACACATTCCACCCTTGGTTATAATTATTTTGTACCCAGATTGTTTGAACTACAAGTTCTAAGTTCTTTGAGGTCACAGCTGTTGCATTCATCTTTCTATACCTCCACGTTACCTATTAAAGAACTTGGCATGTAGCATTTGCTGAATGAATGAAAAAGATATTGTTTCTGTAGCTTCCACATCACAAATATCAAGCTTATCAAGAGTTCAAGACCATGCCAGAGTGGGACCGGCATGGAGCACGTACATGGAAGTCTGCCCTGGAAAACATAAAGGCTGCAAGGGACATGATTTACAGGCCTTCCCTGCTATCTAAAAGTAGAGCATTCCTGTGAAACTTTTCATAAGCCAAAATGGCATCGAGCAAAGAAGCAATTACCATTCATTTCTATGAAAACAATTTTGAGTGTTCCCAAACCCAAGAAGATAACCTCTCTTAGGCTTTCTTGATACCTTAAGACACATCTTGCTAACAGATGCATACAATAAATAGAGATAAAGCACAGATGCTCAGAGACACGGTTCAAAGCTATGGCGGCTTGACGCTGAACTGCTGAGTGTAGTTCCCGGGAAGGAGCTTGGGGGCGCCACTCCTGCTGCAAAGGTTTGCTGCCAAACAAATGCTGAATGCTATTTTCGCTTTTTGCCTTTTACATGAGGGGAAAATCCTCTTTAGATTTTTTTCAGTTAGTGAAAATAGGTACTAACGTAGGCCTTTCCTATAAAAGTGAAGTGGCATACTGTGAACTTTGAAAAAGTGGGGATACCTGTATTTTCCTGCTTCTTAAATAAGTGGCATGAAGAATTCATGTTCTTAGAGGTAATTGTATTATACTATTCCTTCTGTTATATAGATATCAGGATTCTAGAACCCCTGTGTGGAATGACGCTGGAGACCTGGAAGGAAGCAGAGAGGCGGAGGGGCAGTTGGCTATTCCACATACTAGGGGCTGGGCTGGGGGCTGCCCTTCAGAGCCTCACCTCAGACAACTGAGTGAAACGGGCCACAGCACTCTTTGGCTCCACTGAGGACAACGGGAAACTCCGAGAAGTACCAGCTGCCTCCTGGAGGCAGAATGAGAGACTTCCAGAAGCACAGTTTCAGGCTGTAGTTTGTAAAGAGTAAAACAGCAGACTTTTACACATAAGTGGACTCTGAGAATGTCAGGGCACCACATCAAAGTACAAAAATGGATTATAATGATGATTCTTCATCCAGAACAGATTAAATCAGGTTGGGCATGTATTGCTTTGCCGTGCTCTGCTACACAATTCAGGAACACATGGAGTGCATTTTAGAAAGATTTCTAAACTAAAATTAGTTTAAGATGAAGTAAAAATAAATTTGTGTTTAAAGGGATGAGCTTCAGTTATACAGAAAACCACAGTCTCCAATTCCAGGAGAAGGTAACTTAATTCGTTCCTACCTCTGTCCCCCTTGTTACAACTCCTCTTTTGCCTTCCATCTTCCTTTCTCTCTACCTTCGGGTATAATAACTACCTATAGGCTCCTTTCCCCCATCATCCTAGGAGCTGTTTGATTTATAGTCCTTCTTTTTATATTTCTGATACTGTGCTTTTGTTCTTTGCTTACACGTTACTAAGCTTCATAGCCCCCCTCCTCCCACACTTCCCCACAGAGTACTGCCCGGCCCTATAGGCACCCCTCTGTGACTTCCAGTTTCAAATGGAAGTTCATGGTTGGCAGGCCCTATCTCCATCCTACCCCTCCCCCCCATTAGACTATGTGCTGCGTCAAATTAGAGGCCTTGTTTTGTCACCTATGTTCCTGTAGTTCCTAGGACAGCCTAGCACATTGCAAGGTCTCCGCAAGTTCTCATAAAAACCTATGAGTAAACAATGATTCCTTGACCTTTTAAAGAGACTTTAATTTTTCTTTGTGCTGGCTCCCTGTGCATTCTCTCTCTCTCTCCTTTGTTAATTTCTCCACTTACTCTCTTGAATCAAGATGGAATGGAGAATTAATATGGCTGAAAATACAGAGAGATTTGAGGTGGAAGCGCCAGAATTTGGAGGTACTCCTCAAGACTTCATTTTATCTGGCAGTTATGTGAGACTCAAATGGAACCAAGTGTCTAGCTGAAGGTAGGTGAGAGCTTTTAGCAAACAAGAAACATAGCTTTGCTCAGAAGCCCAAGGAGGGAAGATTAAGGATGACATGGCCAGTCCAAGACAGAATGGGTCCACAGATTGCAGGTAGGAGCATCCAGACTTTCAGGGACACCTGGGTGGCTCAGTCAGTTTTGTGTTTGCCTTCAGCTCAGTCCCACATCAGGCTCCTTGCAGGAAGTCTGCTTCTCCCTCTGCCTGCTGCTCCCCCTGCTTGTGTGCTCTCTCTCTCTGACAAATAAATAAACAAATAAATAAAATCTTAAAAAGAATAAAAGAGCTTCCAGACTTTCTCTTAGAGGTATCAGTTTGTGCCTACAACAGAAATGTGAACTAATTATATGATGCCTCATAAAATGTAATTGTGAAAATGATCTGGTGTCCCTCAAATTGCTTATCAAATGTAAGTAGAAGTAGTTTCCAGATCGTCTTTTAGGATCACTTTCCACACAATTGAGGATTAACTGATGCAGAAATGGGAACACCATATTCAGAAACACACTGTGTGCAGAGCAGCATCTCCAGCCACTGATAAAGGCATGGCCTTTGGCTGAAGGCCGGTAATTCTTGCCTGTGGAAAATACTGTTCTCAGCAAGATTTCCTCCTTACTGCAGAGGATTTTGACTATTACAGCAAGTTTTGCTAGACCAGCTTTTCTGCAAACTATTCTCTAATTAACAGGCAGCACATGTATGAGCAATTGTGTAAAACTTTCATATATAGTCTTGTAAAATAGTAGCATCCTAAATTCATATTTTATACTTGACCGACGTTTTTCTTTTAGGAAGTATACATGTAGTCTTGACAAAAAATGTAAAAACAATAAAATCAAACCAACCACATCTTTCATTCCATTTGCTAATGTTTTATTATGGCCTCACATTGCTAAGTAATACAAGTTGTTGTTTTTTCAATTTAATTAATTAATTAATTAATTTTTAAAGTAAGCTCTGTGCCCAGTGTGGGGCTTGAACTCATGACCCTGAGATCAAGAATTGCATGCTGTTTTGACTGAAGCAATCAGGTGCTCCTGTTCTTTTTTGTTGTGGTGGTGGTTTTTAATGCAAACACATTTTTTTTTAAATGCCAACAAAAAGTAGTTTAATACTTGTGCTGATGGAGAAATTAGAGCTGTTTACAGTGCATCAAGCAGATGGGCAAGGAGACAAATTAGCTGACAGGTATGTGATGAGCAGCTCCTCTGAAGCGACCCTACCGAAAATCCCACTGGGGATGCAGATGTGATGCTCTCTCATGGTCTTCAGCCTGCAGAGGAATTATGGTTGAGTTAGGAAACATCGCAGATAAGTGCACCTGTTAGGAAACCGTGCCAGGCTGTGTGTCGTTCTTTGCTGGGTTGGCAGTGACGAGGAGTATACTGGGAGTCTGATGAAGGAGATGATCTGGGAAGGCAGTGGATGGTGTAAGTCAGGCTTGCTCAACGTTGGTACTGTTGACTTTGTTGTGGACGGCTTTCCGTGTGTCATAGGATGTTTCACAGCATCTCTGGCCACTGTCCACCAAATGCCAGTAGTACCACCCAGTTGTGACAAACAAAAATGTCTACAGACATTAACGAATGTCCCCGATGGGGGACAAAATTATTCCCGGTTGAGAACCACTGGGTAGGCATAGTTGAGCACAGTGTGGATTTGGGGCTAGGCTGCGAAGAATAAATAGAACTTGTACAGGAAGTGTGGATAGTATGGGGATGGTTTTAGGTGGGAGGAAGCATTTAAGTAAAGACCCAGTCAGTTTCTACAAATGTCAGTCTTGGAGTAGAGCAGAGTATGACTTGTAGACCAAACTTTGTTGCTGACATTAGCACTGCAATTGAAGGTAAACATTTAGAAACTTTTATAGCAAGTTTACAGGGTAATTGTATGAGTTTGGGTTTTTTTTTAATGCTATAATAATAAAAGTTTTAGGCTTCTCTCTCTCTCTCTCTCTCTTTTTTCTTTTTTTAAAGTAAACTCCACTCCCAGCGTCTGGCTTGAACTCCTGACCCCGAGATCAAGAGTCACATGCTCACTGACTGGGGCAGCCAGGGGCCCCAGGCTTCTCTTTTGTATGTCTTTATTATTTTGTTTCTCTAGAAATTTATTTTCTGCAAATATCAGTCTGTGACAGATTGGAACATTAAAATGAGAACAACAGCGAACTGATCCTTTACCACTGATCCTCGAAGAAGCACTGAGGCTGTGACCAGACTGAATTCAGTATGCACGGTGGGGAGGTGATATGGGCTAGGTATGATTCAGGTGGAACATGAAGGCAGACTGGGTTGTGAGCTCTTGCGGCGAGCCTGACATGTGTTAGACCTCATTCTCAAATCTTCTCCCGATGAACGAATGAATACCTGGAAAGCCTCCAGGTAGAGCAGGATGGACCTGGCAGTCTGGAGAGGCGGTCCAGTGGATAGTTTTGAGATGGGAGCAACTTTTAGAAGAGGGTGTTAATGTCATTTAGCCTCTCTCTGTAGTTTTGTCTTTCAGTTATCTGTTTATCTCCAGTGAGAAACCTCTTCTAATTACTTGCCCTTGAACCATAATTTTGAACTGGTTAATTGCCCATTTGAAACTTTAATTTATACATTTTAAACCTTGTGTGTCAGATTATGGGAATCATTTCCTTTCAGGATTTGTAAACACTTCATCGTCTTTGGCTCAGAGTAGCCTTTGTGATAGTTTGGCAGTGCCCATACCTGTACCTGAAGGAAATGAAGGAGAGTACATTTTGGTCCCTTTGCATTTTCTGTGAGTGAAAAAGGTCTGTGCCCTTTGTGGTTTTGTGCTGGTGTTGGTGCCCCTGTAATGCAGAGTCTTATTTGGACCGTGGACAGCGTTGATGTGTGGGAGGCTGACTGCTTAGCCCGTGGCCACAGGCCTGTGCTCATGTCCTCTCTAGAAGCTTTGGAAAGTGTTAGTTGGCTGAGACTCCATCTGCCACTTACTTTTCTTTCATGGGACTTACTAAATATACATATTTTATAATTTATATCTGATAACTTCAGTTTCTAAAGGGTTCGTGGTTTTTTTTCCCCCTCCCTTTGTTTTTGTAGCTCTGGTTCATGATTGTGTTGTGTTTCTTGGTATGCTTAATTCTTGAATTTTAGCTGTTTCCTTGCTAATACCTTAAAACTAATTGCTTGAAATAATATGTGGAGCTTAAGGCTTTGTAATTTCACTCGGGATGATATAATGAGACAAGAGTTCTTGGTGTCCCAAATCCTAAATGTCAGTCATTTAGCAGAACGGAGAAGTGGGGGGTGGGCTGCTCATTGGGAAGGAAGTCTGGGTTCTAGCCCTGACTTGTGCTACTTACATAGTGAATTATTTTGGGTAAGTTACTGAACTGACCTCTCTGTGTCCTATTTTACCATTTTGTCAAAAGACTAGATTGACAGGCCATTGAATAATTGTAGGACAAATGGCTGATTTCAGGGTCATGGTCCAGGTATCGGCAATTTCACATTCATTGTTTCTGCAACTTCATCATATGCTGACATAGTACGCAAGTTCCTTTAACATCAAAGAGGTATAGTGTATGTTCCCTGCCCTCCAGAATTTAAAATTATTGTCTTTATTAAAATCTTGTCTACTTGACTAGACAAAATCCACTAGCTCTTAAACACCGAAGGAATTTGAGTAGCATGTTCTCTGCAAGTTCAGAGGAAGTGGAGGATATTCTGGACATGGGATGGGACCGTGAGCAGTGGGCTCTAAGTTGGGCCTTGTAGGAAGAGTAGGACTTAAATGTTGAGAATGCAGAAGGGCATTCCCGGTGAGGGAAACAGGTTCGGTCACTGTGGGGAGGAAGTAAATGTAGAGAAAGGAGAGGTGAGAGATGGCATGAGGACGTTGGGACCTCAAATGCCAATCCCACGCACCTTAGCCATTCCCCCACAGCTCCCATCCTCCTCACTCCAGCAGTAGGCACCCACTAGTGCTTTCTGTCTGCAGATTGTCTAGAATACTAGACATTTTATATAAAGGGAATCATGTAGTACATGCTCCTTCATGACTAGCTTTTTTCACTGAGCATGTTTTCAAGGTTGGACCATGTTGTGGCATGTATCAGTACTTCATTCACATTTATGGCCAGATAATACTCAATTCTGTGGATATATAATGCAAATTCTTGAGCCCCACCCAAGCCTTACTGAGTGAGAAACTTTGAGGTTGACCTCCTTTCTACAATCTGTTTTGATTGGCCCTCCAGGTGATCCAGTTGTACTGTGGGTGGAGAGCCATTGCTTCAGGGTGAGTGGGGGAAGGGCATGAGGCTGGGCAAGGATTTTTCTTTCCTCTCAAGGATAATGGGAAGTTACTGAGAGGTTTTTAAACAGACATATGAAGCCATTAGGTTTATGCTTTAATAAAAGTATTTTAGCTTCTCTGTGAAAAGCAATTTGGGGGAATCTGGTTAGAAGACAGGAAACTAGCCAAGAAGGGGCTTGGCATGGGCTAATGGGAGTGAAAATGGAGAAACGTGAATGGGTTCAAGAAGAATTTTAAAAGCAGAAAGGCTATGACTTGATTAATTGCACCATCAGGGAGAGTCAGAGATGAAGTCCAGGTTTTCTGGGTTGGACAGGTAGGTGGGTGGTGGTACCATTACTAAGATCTTCTGAATTTTCTGGTTTTTTGATATGTGAGTTAATTTTTTTTAAAGACTGTATTTATTAGAGAGAGCACGTGCGTGCAAGTGCACAAAGTGGTGAGGGGGAGGGGGAAGGAGAAGCATACTCCCCACTGAGCCAGGAACCCAAAGTGGGGCTTGATCTCAGGACCCCGAGACCATGACCTGAGCAGAAGGCAGACGCTTAACCAACTGAGCCACTCGGGCGCCCCATATGTGAATAAATCTTAACCACTCATTCCTCTTCCTAGAATCTGTACTTTCTGACAAGCCCCAGAGACAACATATTGAATGACATTTGAGTATATACGATTTGGAAAAATCTCTTGGGAAATGTGCCACACACATCTAGAACCCTAAGCGACATTAATATGTACTAATATTGTGTAGCTCTACAAAAAGTATAAAATTTCAGAGAAGGTAGAAAATAAAGATCTAACCAAGGTGTTTGGACGCTGGTGTGTGTAGAAGTCTAGCCAAACAAGGTAAATTTGCATAATTTAGATAAAAGAGATGATGGAGTGTTTTGTTGAGTGGAGAGAAGAGATTTCAAGCCTCATTCAGTTCTCAAAGGGCCTAGGATGTGAGCTGAGGTGCTCTGGCTGGATGGCGATATGTGTGAGCCAGTGTACATCAGGATTCCACGATTCCGGAACTCTAAGACCATGAGGCCATGTAGCTCTCTTTCTGTGATGTTATTAAGAGTCAACAGGGAATTGTAAAATTCTGAAAAGATAGTGATATGTGCTTGAGAAGAACATTCTTATCTGCCTTTACAAGGGAGTGGGTAGGACAGTAAATTTCTGGGAGGTATGGCTAGCAACAGAATAGGGACTTTAGAAATGGGGAGACAGGGCGCCTGGGTGGCTCAGTGGGTTAAGCCTCTGCCTTCGATTCAGGTCACGATCTCAGGGTCCTGGGATCGAGTCCCACATCGGGCTCTCTGCTCGGTGGGGAGCCTGCTTCCTCGTCTTTCTCTGCCTGCCTCTCTGTCTACTTGTGATCGCTCTCTGTCAAAAAAATAAATACAATCTTAAAAAAAAAAAAGAAAGGGGGAGACATGGGCAAGATAGGAGAGGTAGAAGTTTCAGGACTTGACAGCTGAAGGAAAGAAAGGAGGAGATGACCTCATGGTTACCAGGAAACTGGAGGAAGGTCTGGCTGTTGGAGCCCCCGATGGAGCAGTTGGGAGAGAGGGGGCTGCTGGGAGAGACACTGGCTTAGTTTTTAACATGAACAAGGAATTATGTGGGATCAAACATGTAAGCGTGGTTTTGAAAAAGTTACTAAGCTTGAGGTGGCAGATTTTAGAGACTCCCTTATCTTTTTAATTTTAATTCAGTTCTGGTATTGTCCTAGTCCTCCTCAGTTATCTTTTAAAATTATGCCAAGAATTAGAAGCAAATAATATCTCACTAACCTATGATCTGGAATGTGAAAGGAGTTGACTAAGCTATTCTGAAAATACTTGCTCCCAGTCAGGAAATACATACAGGTAACATTTTCATTAATGGTGGTTGGATCTGAGTTCATGGGAGGAAGTGTTTGGCCAGTGGTGGGGCAGTAGCACCCTCTCTCTGATCTGTTCTGAATTATTTCTTTAAACTCCAGAACAATAGACCATAAACTCTTGACACTTGCCTAAGTTTCAGTTAGGGAGCTAAATGAAGTGATTGGACCTAATTACATAATAAATCTTCTTGGTCTTAATCTGTAATTCCAAAAGACAGATCACTGTGACTCGCAATAACAAAGGTATTCAAATCGACATTGGCTCTTGGTGTTAAAATAAATACACCAGTGGCAACGTTAAGTCCGAGGGTATAATGTGGGGACCTTTGTTAATTCCTCTTCCCTGGACTGAAGTCTCTTGTTCGCCCTGTTCCACTTTCTAGTTTTAACTTTCGCATTCCTTTTCTCAGTTCCTGTATGCTGCAGAGCTGGGAAAGTCGAAAGGTTATTCTTGTGATCACACAGCAAGGACTAGCGCCTGCTCGTTGAACTGTGTTCTGCTCTCGACCAGCCCCTGTTCAGAGGGCGGCTCTGCTCCTTGCTCTCAGGCCACTTCAGCCTGCTGCCCGCGCAAGGACGGGAGCCAGTGTGGGAGCAGGAGCCTGGGTGCAAAATAACCCCTCAGGGAACATGTGCCGCTAGCTAGAAAGGGTTATGGTCGTATTTAAAGGGAAACTCAGTTTTACTAAAATGTAGAATCCCAAAGAGTGGATCCTGCATTTAAGTCCAGTATGAAAGTCTGGGCGCTGTCAGTGCTTGAATATTGGCTCCCTGGAACTCACCACGCACTTGGGAAATGAGCTGAAATAAGGCAGAGGCAAGCGTTTACCCCTCTGCCGGGTACAGTGCCTGACACCTTCGAGACCTTCAGAATATCCTGGCGGAATGAACAAATGAGTGAATCAAGGAAGGAATGCAGAAAGAGAAGCCAGGTGACTGTGGAGTTGTACCCGGGTACCCCCAGTGACCAGCAGAATATGTTTGCTAAACAGAGAATGAGGTTTGTGGCCTTAGAATAAAAATTATAAGGGGGCTCCTGGCTGGCTCAGTCGGTTAAGCATCTGCCTTCAGCTCAGGTCATGTTTCTGGGGTCCTTGGATCAAGCCCACATTGAGCCCCGCTCAGTGGGGACCCTGTTTCTCCTTCTTCCTTGCTTGCCACTCCCCCTGCTTATGCACACGTGTGCTCTCTCTCTCTCTGTCATATAAATAAATAAAATCTTTTAAAAAATAAAATAAAATAAAAGTTACAATAATAAGTAAACATGTATTGAGTTCTTTCATTGGGCCAGGTAAACTCTGGGAGCATTATGTCATTTAATTTTCATCGCTGCCCTCTGAGCTGAATTATGATCTGCATTTCACAGATGGGGAAACTGAGCCTTTGATGGAACAAGGAACTTGTCGGGGGATCCTTCCCTTTCTGCCTAGCCAGGACTAGAACATGACTCAGAGCTACGTGGCCCATAGGAGGATCTGGCCCTTGCCCTTGGCATCGTTATCACAGTGTTCTAACCGTCATGAACAAAGTGCCACATGAACCAGGGCCCCGTACAGACGTCAGAGCTGAGCTTGCTGTGGCCAGGCTTACCTCCCCATTTTCTTTATTCTTTACACTGCCCCTGTTTTTGGTGCTACCAAACTGAGTACGAGAGGCGCCCTTCATCTAGTTTAATCACAGAGTGTGTGGTTTTCATTTAGGTAGGTTATTTTTGTAACAATGTTAAGTTTTGGACTTGTAGGCAGGTCTCTTATCATACTGAGTTATCAACAAAGTTGTGTTTTGGTAATAAAAACAGGAAAGTTAGGGGAAGGAGGTGGATTGGTGGGTTGACTTTGTGACAGCATTGTTTTTGTTTTGTTTTAGCCATCAAGTTTGAGGTGATGTTGGGGCATTTAAGCATACATTTCTAGAAAGGCTTTGCAACTGTGGGATTGACTCTGTGAAAGAGACCAATTTTGAAACGCAAATTTTTAGATCTATCTTTTCATAGAGGTGATAGTTGAAGCTGTGAAAGTATGTGATGTCTTCATGGGCAAAAGTACTAATATGAAGAGAAAACAGATTATAAAGGATGTTGCCCAGACCTTAAGATGTCTCTATTTTGCCAGATTCAGGTGCTATGAGTGTATGCTAATATTCCTGTCTTTTCTGACTCTAGATTTAGTACCATGTTTCATTTATGTTAACCCATAGAGAATATATTAGCAGTATACCATGCTACTACATTTACAGTGAAGCTCATATTAGATTTTTAGGATCTCTTTCTCAGTCTTGTAGTAACTTTCCCACTCCCAGGCATGCTAGAATGCTTCTAGGCAAAGGACATCAAGATTTAAACCATACTTTTAGAAAATATGGTGGGATTTTATTCCCTCTATTTTTGCTGGTTTTGTAAGATAGGAATTTGCAAACTTAACTTTTAAAACCTAGTATAAGAAAAAAGTCACTGAAAAGTTAGAATAATAGAATTTAATGTTCTCATGTTTGGAGCAGGGATCTGCCTTCTGGCTTGGAAGTTATTTAGACTCAAGCACTATAAAGACTTACACATTGTAATCTTGTGTGCATGCACATGCGTGTTTCCTTTGGTCCCCATGGATTTTTTAGCAAAGTCATCTCTGGAGTTTTTTGATCACATACCCTAATAATAATTAAAAAATTCCTTGAACACATATCCCCAATATGTGTATGTTTTAAATAAATGCAGTGTGTATACTACCATACTAATAAAAGATGTGTATCATAAAATGTCCACAAAATACCAATAAAAGTTATGGGATACAGTTCAAACAGTATTGTTGATTTTATCTTTTAATGATAAAAATTTTCTCTCCTCAAAAACAGTTTTTCTTAGCGAGAATAGTGTGAGCTAACAATCAATACTACAATTTTCAGGTTGGCTTTAACAGTTGTCATTGTTGAAAAAGTAATTGCCCAAGAATACATAGATTTAGATGGAGGATGAACATCATTATAATTAAAGAACAGTGGTAATCATTTCTCTGATCCCATTCATTAGTCATGCAAAAGCTGTTAAATTTGATAGTTGAAATTATACTGTCTTCCCTATGTCAGTGAGTTCCTGAAAACCAGTTGAAGGATTTTACATTTTTGCATTGAAAATTTTAAAAACACTGTGAAATTTTCTATTTGAAAGACTTTTAAATTAGAAAGTTATATTTCGGGGCACCTGGGTGGCTCAGTGGGTTAAAGCCTCTGCCTTCGGCTCAGGTCATGATCTCAGGGTCCTGGGATCGAGCCCCACATCGGGCTCTCTGTTCAGCAGGGAATCTGCTTACCCCTCTGTCTCTGCCTGCCTCTCTGCTTGTGATCTCTCTCCCTCTCTGTGTCAAATAAATAAATAAATAAAATCTTTTAAAAAAAGGTTATATTTCTAGGTTTTCATGCTGTCAGTTTTTATAGATGACAAGCATTGTTTTCAATAGCAAAATAATAGCATCAAACATTTCTATAAATCCATTTTATAAAATACTTACTTGATAAAGTATCATATTTACCTTGAATGGATGAGTCAAGAAAGAAGAGGGTGTGTGTCTGTATAAGGAAGGGTCTGGTGTATGTCAGTGTGTAAGGTAGCTTACTACTGATACACTTGTCATCATGAAAAAGCACATTTGGAACAGTTTTCTTTTTTAATAAAAAAAAATCCTTAGAACATACTTAAATTTCTAATGGTAGGATAATGTTCTAAACATTAGAGTAAGTACTTAATAGAACTTATGTGTGCAATAAGATAACTCTGAAGATTATAAAAACAATATTTGTAATACAACTGAAATATCTTACCTCAAATGTGTATGTTATGGCAACTATATAAAGTATATTTCTAAATCTTGTATCCTTGGAAAATAGTATAAAAAATACTTGCTTCAGGATGCTGAGATTATGTTTTTTTTTAAAAATAAAAAATAATGAAATTGCAAAGATGACTTACAAAAATGGAAAAAAGAAACCAGTGCAAATTGTTTAAGGAAACAGGACCGAAAATGTGGACTGATTCAAAAGAAAACATTTAAAGTATTTATTCAAACTCGGTAATATTTATGTGGTTAACATAAACATACCTTGTGCCTGTTAAATAGCAGAGACTGTGCTAATACTACACAGATGAAAAAGCACAATTTTTTCCATCATTAAAATTTTATTGCTTTAATTTATACCATATAATACTGGTAGTCTTAGAAACTGTCATGTATTTCATAATCCATCTCTTTCTGACACTCTGATTCCTTAAAACTCAAGTTTCAATCTCTTGTTAGACAGCCTCTCTCATTGTTATCTTTGACTTGGTAACCTGGTATTTGCTTTCCAGTAAGATAACCTGCAATAGACACCAGACACACTGTACTTGATGTATAACCTAGTGTTTAGTTCAACAGTGCTAGAATGTTGACAGCAGTGGCTTGTTGGGGTTTACTCTCCACCCTGCCCGACTTCCCAGCAATGAAGCATATTGGTGAGTATCCTAGTGAGGAATGTGTTCACCTGCAGCCAAGGGAGAACCTGGCTAACGTGAGCTTAGAAGAAGAGCGGTTTTGGTCTCTCTGTAAGTCTGCAGGCTGATTTGTTCAGGGCCTGTGTTTCTAAGATTCTTTTGGCCTTTTCTGGACGCTTACTACTGCCTTAGGGTGGAAAAGCTGCCTCCGCACCTCTAGCCCTCATGTCGAGGTTCCAAGCAGGAAGGAGGACGAAGAGCAGGGACAAAGGGCCTAGCGTCTGAATCCTCTGCTTGATCAGGAAAGCAAAGCCTTGTCCAGAAGCTCCACTCAGCAGACGTTGGCTCACACCCCAGGGGCCAGAGCTGGTCACAGGGCTACCCAGCTGCAAGAGTGCCTGGGCAAACTAGAACTTTGGTTTTTCAGTCTTCACAGAAGAGGGGGAGCTAGTCTAGTGTCTGCCACATACTTTCTGCCGTCTGCATCCTCTTTATGACAGTGTAATGCCTAGTGAGTCCACCAGTGAGGTATTAGTTAAAACATTTGCCATGTGGGGCACCTGGGTGGCTCAGTCAGTTAAGCATCTGCTTTCTGCTCAGGTCAGGATTTCAGGGCCTGGGATCAAGTCCCATGGCGGGCTCTCTGCTCAGCAGGGAGTCTGCTTCGCCATCTCCCTCTGCCTGCAGCTCTGTCTGCTTGTGTTCTCTCTCTCACTCTGTCTCTGTCAAATAAATAAAATCTTTAGAAAAAAATAGTTTGCCATGAAATTATGTATCTTTGAGATACTCTGCTCAATTGCTGGGAAGTTCCTAGGATCTTTGACAAGGGAAAGATCGTGGGTCCTTTCCTCCCTTTGTGGTGGAAAGGAGTTGTCTTAGGGCCCTCTCCTCCTCCTTAGTTCAGTCCAGCCCCTCCATTGTAAGTTTTGTCAAGTTATAAGAAAATTTTTACTTTCTGTTTTTTTTTTCTTTGCCTTTCACTTTTTCCATGGGAGATATATGAAAGGTCTTAATCAGTCCTACATCTACCTCAAGTCAGAAAAAAGAAAGCTGTGTGTTTGAAGTGTGGAAGTAAGTGAAATAAAGAACTGTTACATCAAATACCTAAAGCCTTTATGTATATATATTTGCACTTTATATATATTTTTGCAGAGGGCCCCATCTAGGGCAAAGAAAGAAAAACTCGTGTTTGAATGAATGAGACAATTGAGCAAGTCCCTGGTATTGTTTAGCTCTTTTTGTATTTAATCCTCTCAATGAATATATGAAAAAAAAAATGGGTCCAATTCGCAGATTTGGCAACTAATGCTGAGAGAGAAGCTTTGTAATTTTCCCCAAGACTACTGAACTGACAGGGCCAAGATTAAACTCTGGAGAGCCTACCTCAAAAATACACACTCCCTGTCCTCCCCCCAGTTTTCTCGTTGTCTTCCATCTGTATTTCATTTGTCTTTAAACTTGCTTTCCCACAATTACGCAGATTAGATATCAATTAAAAGAAAACAACAACTATCTTCTTCAAATTGATTATTTCTCTTTCTTTGCTAGTGACTCCCAAGGTCCAGAGGTGCAGCATCAGCTGCGTAAACCCCGGAATTCACACATGAGTAGACATGTCTAGAAGCCTATGGAAGAATTCTAGCAGGGGCTACTTAATTACCTAATTTAAGCATCAGCCTTCTGGGAAAGAACTAATCCGAGGAGAAGAGAGAGTGGAGGAGTGCAAGTTTTACTTAAAAGTGCCTCCGAGGAGGGGTAAATCTGACTCAAGTGCAATGTAACTTATTTAGCCGGTCCTCTGATCCAATCCTGAGGGACTCCTGGAGCCAGGAGATTGCCAGTGAAAGAGCTACAGACATCTTCACTACAATTTTCACGGGTCATTGAGTGTTCATGCCAGGTCAGCCGATTCCACAGCACCAGCCCAGCCAGCTTATCGCCCGGGCGCCTGTGAGAGTGGGTCACCAGGCCTTGGGTGTGGGCCTTGGGGGTCCTCAGGAGGGCCGGGTCTTGTCTGGCTGGGGTTTGGAGTTGAAAGGGTAAACGTTCATGGTCTTTTTTTGGGCTGCGATAACAAAATTGGCTGGGTAGCTTACAAATGGTATAAATTTATTTCTTACCGTTCTGAAGGCTGGACGTTCAGGATCAGGGTGCCCGGCACGGTTGGGTTCTGGGAGAAGCCCTCTACTGCTTGCAGACTGCAGACTCCTGGCCGTGTCCTCACGTGGTGGAAAGGGGCAGAGATGCTCTCTCGTAAGGACACTAATCTCATTCATGAGGGTTCTGTCCTCATAAACTGATCACCTTCCGTAGGCCCCCCATCTTGTAAGATCATCATCTTGGGGGTCAGGTTTCAACATATAAATTTTGAGGGGGAACACAGATCATTTATTGATGCAGGGCCCCTTAAAAAGCTTGCTTCAGAGCTTTGGAGATAATTGGGGGAAGTGGATGAGAGTGATAGAACCACATGGTAGCAGTTGGAAGCAGAGTCAGGGAAATACAGGTATATTTGCTTCATTCTCAATTGCCATCAATTTGCAGATATATCAACAATAAAAACATTTGGGCCAAACAAAATACTACATTATGCACTTGCAATTTTTAAAATTAACTGACAATAGGATTTATTTAAACATATAGTCACATACAACTTTCTTCTTCAATATCATCGTCAGTGTTAGAAGCAAAGCCTATTTCACATTCAGGGTCTATAGATTGTTCTGAATTATTTAGGCAATTTATAGTTACATGTAGCGCCCTAGACACACTGCTTTTTAAAATCTTACAGCTTTAGCATTAATTGAGAAATATTGGTGTTTGATCTACATTCCTTTTTGGCTAAAATTCAGTTACATTTGTTTCTAAATTAAATTACCAACTCAGTTTGATCTCTAGAACATCACCTGCAAATCTTTGATGTTCAGGGCTGGAGTGATAATTCTTTAATCATCCATTCAGTTAATATTTACTGAGGGCCTCCTGCGTTGCCAGTCTCTGTGCTTACAGAACTGACGTGGAGAGAGATGAGCCTAATTTAGACAGAACTTCTGCTAAGGTGGTTAGTTAGGGAGGACTCTCCACGGTAGATCATCCTAAAAGATGAGAGAACCAACACCACTGAGAGTCAGGATGAAGCCTTTCTGTCACCCTGGGCCTTCCATGTGTGAAAATCCTGTCTATTCGTTAACAACTATGTAGTGAGTATTTGCCACATGCCAGACATGCTTTGAGGCCCTGGGGATACAGCAGTGAACAAAACAGGAGACAAAATCCCTGGCCCGGTGGAATTTATATTCTATTATGGGAGATAGGGAAATAAATATGGAAAACGTACAGTATGTCAGATGCTAAGTGCTATGGTGGCAAATGAAGCCTTGAAGGGAAGTACGGAATTGGGGTGTGGGGCACTGGAAAGATGTAAAACCTGGTCGTCAAGGAAGGCCTCATTAAGAAATTTAACTTGAGCCAGAAACGGAGATCTTTGGTCTAGCTCAGGGCTGGCTAACTTTGTAAAGGACAGAATTTTTCTTCCGGCCTTGGGAGCCCTGTGTCTCTGTTGCAGCCCTCAGCTCCGCCAGGGATAGTGTGGAAATGAATGGGTGGAGCTGTCTTCCAATATAACTTTATTTACGGACACTGAAATTTGTATCTCATATGATTTTTACATGTCATGAAGTACTATTAATTTTATTTTTTTTTCAACCCCTTTAAAAATATCCCATTTTTGACCATGGGGTATACAAAAACTGTTAAGAGCTAAATTCAGCCTGTGGGCCATAGTTTGCTTTCCCATAATCTAGCCTAAGAGATTTTGGAGTATCTGTTCCTTTTAATGATTAATCCTTAATCATCCTTTGGATGATGTGTAATGGTGTCTGTTGGAATAATAAAATCCAACTCTCATGCTTTTATAGATAGCTTTCTGTTTGGGGTCCAAAACAGAACCCTCTTTTCTCTCTTTTTTTTTTTTTGGCAGTCATTTTATGAAGAAAGTAATGAAAATTCATCTATTTATTCAGTGACAAATATTCATTTCACTGAAATTTATGTCTTACTGCTTTTATTTCTAGGCTCTGCTATGCAATACTAGCTTTTATTTTCAATGCATCACACTATAGTATTTCTGAAGACGTCTTAAGTAGCAGTTAAGAATTTTCTTCAGGTAAAACTATAGAAAAACTCAACAGAGTGGCTTAAGCAATTCAGGGTTAATTTGTCTAATACAGAAAGGTTTAGGGCTGGCTACACAGCATCAAGGACCCAGGCTCCTGTCTTTCTGCTTGACCATCCTTAGCATGTGGTGTTTGTTTTCACAGTTGGAGCATGGTTTCTGCACCTCCAGGCACCACTTGTGCGTTCCTTCAAGAGAGGACAGAGAAGGACATAATGGGCTTTGTGTTTTTATTCCTTTAAGTGGAGCCTTTAGGAGAACATCTTCCTTCTCTCTCATTGGCCAGAACTGTGTCACGTGATGACCCCTGGCTCCAGAGGAGTCTGGGTAAAACAGGGTTTTGTAGTGGAGCTCAGTGCTTTTCCAAACAACACCAGCCTTCTGTTACGAAGAAAGGAAGAGAGGTGGGCTGCTGGGTAAAGAACTAGCATTATCTGACGAGGCTTCTACGTGTGTTAAAAAAACAAAAAAACCACCTGAGTTACAGGTCCTTCCATCATGGCTGAATTGTCATGGGTGACAGCAGCAGTAGTTCCACTGTTGTCCCACAGTTTACTTTTCTCTTCCACTTGTGCCTCACATGTCTTTTGATATTGATTGTTGGGCACATTTTGTTTCAGGAAAGTTGAAATATGGGGAGGATAAAGCTCCTTGTGTCAGGAAGTGGTGATATACGTTAATGTTATATGAACTCTGGGTTTATGCCAGCACATGCAGTGCCCTAGGCAGCTTTCTGTTGCCACGTGGGAGTCCTTTCTATTACCTGGGGCCCAGTGGGCAAGCCGCTTCTTCTCCCAAGCCCCTGCCACCCAAGCTGGCCTGTCCCCCTGCCACGAAAGCCTGGGCTCCCACAGTTCCAGGCCACATTCACCCCAGGAGGTCTTAAAAATAGCCGGTAGTGGCAGCTTGTGACTCATCTTCCTTCCTGATGCTAATGCCACTCCAAAACTCCCTGCTCTGGGTTAAATTTCTGCCCTTTGTTTATTTGAATGACTTAGTTAATTTTCTATGGCCTTAGCTCTTTGTTAAGAAAAATTTATTTTTATTTTTATACTTTTTTTTTTTAGGTTTTATTTATGTATTTGACAGAGACATACAGCAAAAGAGGGAGCACAAGCAGGGGGAGTGGGAGAGAGAGAAGCAGGCTTCCCGCTGAGCAGGGAGCCTGACGCAGGGCTCCCTCCATCCCAGGACCCTGGGATCATGACCCCAGCCAAAGGCACACGCTTAATGACTGAGCCACCCAGGCGCCCCGAGAAAAATTTCTTTTTCATCATCTGGCTTTTCTTACAAGTTTGAGTAAGCATGGAGGCCAGTGAGTGACAACATGCTCTGACTGCTGGGGCTTCATGTCCTCTCGGAAAACCTGATTTATATAAAACAGCACATCTCTATGGCCATATACTACTGTTTCCTTTTATGAGAAGTTCTCTTTCTCAACATAACTTGAATATTGACATATTCACCTATTCAAAAACATTTAAAATTAACACGTGCAGAGAGTGAAGAGTCTTGGTCCTACTTTGCCCTTGTCACCCAGTTCCCACTCCCGTAGCCCCTAGACAGCTATTTCTGTTAGTTTTTTATATAACTTTCAAGAGTTCATTTTTAACAAAAATACAAGCAAATACAAATATCCTCTTTTATTTTTTTTATTTTTAAAAAATGTTCCTGGTCTATGCACAGGTCTGTTCCTTGTTTTTTTTTTTGTTTGTTTGTTTTTTCCCACTTTAATGTACTTTGGAGATCTTTTCATAGCACTGTTAACAGTATATGCAGAGCTCCTCCTTTTTTCTTTTTCAGTTGTGCAGTATTAAAGCAATCTCTTCGAAACACAAACCTGGTCGTGCCTCCCCTGTTTTCCTCTTTTTAACCAGAGATATAATTATTTACGTTTTACTCCTTGTACTACTGTCAGTTATCACCTTTGTTAGTAACTATCCTTTGCTTCTTGAGCATTGTTAGTGTGTACTGATGCATTTGAATTTCTTTTTTAAACAGCAGCCAATTTGTTTTCTTCCCTCAGTTTTATTGAGATACAATTGACATACAATATTGCATAAGTGTATAGTATACAACACAGTGATTTCATATATTTTGTGAAATGATTACCACAGTTAGTTAACACATCCATCACTCACATGATTTCAATTTTAGTATTGTGTGATACGTATTATACATGCACACAATATTGTGTGATACAGTATCTGAAACAGATACTGGCTGTAAGGAGGGAGGGGTGTTGAGACATGGACACTTTCATACATTGCAAATGGGAATGTAAATTGACATGGACTTTTTTTTTTTTTTTA
>LNAC01000102.1:733090-819926 GCA_002007465.1 Ailurus styani | reverse complement strand
GCTTCCTCCTCTCTCTCTGCCTGCCTCTCTGCCTGCTTGTGATCTCTCTCTATCTGTCAAATAAATAAATAAAATCTTTAAAAAAAATAAAATTCATGCTTTTGAAAAAATGTTAATGAGAGAAGAGTACACGGTATATTTTTGAGTGAAATATTGTTGATGTTTTTGTTTTGAGTTTTGTTTTTGTTTTTTAAAGATTTTATTTATTTATTTGACAGAGAGAGAGAGAGATCACAAGTAGGCTGAGAGGCAGGCAGAGAGAGAGGCAGAAGCAGACTCCCGGCTGAGCAGGGAGCCCGATGTGGGCCTCGATCCCAGGACCCTGAGATCACCACCTGAGCCAAAGGCAGAGGCTTTAACCCACTGAGCCACCCAGGCGCCTGAATTTTGTTTTTGTTTTGAGTGAAATTTGATGTTTTTGTTGAGAGTGATCCTATGAAAGGAATTATCAGTTGAGCTTTAGGGGATTATAGTCCAGCAATAAATGCGGTGTGTGTGTGGAGGGGGGAGCTAGGGAACTGGGGATTAAAGAAGCTCTGTATGTGTCTTTGACATATCCTAGTATTGAGAGTATATGAGTTTTTAGGCACTCACATTTTGGGGAAGATGTAGAGGTGGGATGGATATTATGTGTATATACATTATATGGAAAACTCAAGTTTGTGTGTCAGTTTCATTTTTGATCATTCTCATGAACATTTGAAATGTGTTGAATATGTAAAGCTCTACATATGGATGTTAAATTCAAACTCCTTCCTCCAATTAAATTTTGAGAGGATTGTAGGTAACTTCTTGTTTGCTTGTTTTACAATTTCTGTGACTTCTAAAAATGCAAATACATTGCTTTCATAGTCAAAGGAACTGGATCATGAAGGACATTGTGCTGTGCTAAGAAATGTGTGTGTTCTTCCAAGGGCAATGGGGACCCACTAAATAAATAGGAGATTGACATGATTGTCTTAAGAACACATACTAAGACCTTGATCAAAATAGGTGACCACTTTGACTTCAGCATCAAACTTGTTTATCTGCCTTACATGGTTATAAAGGGAAATTAAATAGGATGAATAATACTTTTTTTGCAAGCCAAAGTTTCAGAAAAATATAACTACATTTCTGTAATTGTGTACCAGTGAGGGAAAAAAGTTAACTTTTTCAGAAATGAGAAATACCTTAATTCAAGAAACTGAGATAATGCATCAAACTACCATACTGTACTTCCCTTGTTTTCTGATACCACCAAGTCTGAAGATTCCTATTTGGCTAACTTTGTATTTCTGTCCATACTAACTGTGCAATCTGGTTAGTCATTCATAGCCTTCAACCCAGTGATCAGAATCTCTGTGCTCATGTCATACAATAGATTTCCATCCCAGAAGCACATGTCATTGAGGCTTTTCGGGGGAAGTTGGAGGAAATTGGTAGGGGCAATTAGTATGTGAAAGTTTGTTCTTCAGGCATTGTAGTTTTTAGATGAGAGGTCTTTCCGGTGGCTTGACCTCTCAAAAAGATTCTTTTCTTGGGCCATTAGAAAATTATTTCAGTGCTTAAGTTTGTTCTCTATGTACATTTCCCAGAATCACTTAGAAAAAGCAAGTTTGTTGAATCATGTTTTACATGCTGTGCTTAAGACGTTGAATATTGTCACCCTGTCTAAATTATTTAATATGTACCCTTAAATAAAAAGATTGATAAGATTGTGTTTGCAGGTGTGTTTGCAGCTCTTCAAGAGCACACCTGACCCCTAGTGACTGAAGAAGGAAACATGGAGAGGAACAAAAAGGGTTAAGAAATAGAGTTCAAAGTAAGATGATGCTTGTTTACTCTCACCTTAGAAGCAGAGAACATTTTTCTCTTGTGAATTGATGAAAGGATGCTTTCATGACAGTGACTACAGCTGTGGAATATCTGAAAGAGACTGCTGAGGGGAATAAAAATGTTGCTGCTCCCGGGAATCAATGAAATGTTGACATCTTAGATGGGCTATACGTGGTTTTCAAATGGTTTTGGCAGAGGGCGCTTTCATGACTGTAAATGTCAACTTCTGTAAGTGAAAGGGAGAATGGTTATGGCCTACTGAGAACTGAGTCCCTCACCTCATACATAATCTGATCCTTCCAGGTTGTGCCCCAGAGTTCTGGGGAGTTTAGGTGAAGAAATCATCTTGTCAGGATTTGCCTAGACTTCTACTGGATATCCAGTGAGTGGATGGTGCATGGTGGCTACGAATATTGACTTTTTTTTTTTTTTTTTTTGGCATCGGTGACCTTTGACAATGAGAAATAAGATCTAGTTCAATTTGGAAATCTTTACATATTGTTTCAGATGAGCCTGTCTCCTTATTTGTTTGTCTTCCCTCTTTAGATAAAGAAGAAGCAGCAGGATGTGGTTAGATTTCTGGAAGCCAACAAGATAGAGTTTGAGGAGGTGGATATCACGATGTCAGAAGAACAGAGACAATGGATGTACAAAAACATTCCCCCAGAAAAGAAGCCTGCTCAGGGCAACCCTCTGCCACCTCAGATATTTAATGGTGACCGATACTGTGGAGTAAGTAGCCAGATTGTTACCACACTGTTATTTGGGTGATTTAAAACACAGTTACCTAGAGTGAAGTTGGGTGTTTTCAGGGAGGACTGTGACCCCTTCACCCTGTGCCATTCAGGTTCACAGTCTGATAGAGGACATGTGAGTCCAAGGACACAGACAATGTGTGAATGTGAGTACGCACATGTCTGTCAGTCTTCCTGTCTGTTTGGGGAAAGTGGTGGGAAGGGGAGGGGTGTGCATGTGTTTATTGTGTTCTAAATTTTAAAACAGATTTTTTGATTAATACATTTTGGGGGCAGAGTGGAAGGGATAGGTATTCTTAAATCTTTACCCCTGTATGTTATAAAGAAAACTGCTCATAGCCAATTATAAACCAGAGTTTGTTTTTTTATGATAGTGAGTCAGATGGGTCATTGTGAGCATCTGAGATACATTAGGTGCCTTCCTCCTGTATGTAGCATATGAGAAGATGAAGTCACTTTTGTCTATTTTCCTTCTCCCTCGGTTAAGAAGAAAAACCAAGAAACTTCTTTCTAATGAGTAGTTAGGATTTGCCCTTTGTCATACTCTGAGTGTATGTATAAGTAAGTGTTTATTTTAGGACCTGTACTACAGTTCTTTAAGGATGGCCTGGAGAAGGGGAAGGGGCTGTGGTACTGAGGTGCTTAAGGAGAAATAAATGGCTGGGTCTTATTGGAGTGGATAAAAGGGATAACGGTGCTTTTTGGTACCTTGAAAGGAAACAGTTTCCGTGTGCATAAGAGATAAAGAGATGTTGAAACGTCAAACCGTAAAGATTGTGCACAGAGTTCTTGTATTCATGTCAGAGGAAAATCCTGAACATGGCGCTAGATTTAGATAGGTGTTCTCATGTGACTTTATGTCAGCTTTGACACCTTTGGAAAGTCATCTCCCTTAAAGCATCAATTTTCTCACCTTTAAGCAAAGATGATATTATCTGTCTTACTTCCCAGGATATTTTGTGACTGAAAAGTACTTTTTAAGAATAAAACTTATTGTTTTAATTGTGGAATTTTTTACATTGTGTTTCATATTTTATTAGGGAAGTATGTGGTAACTGAAGGTGTATCCCATTCATGATTACTGACCCTAGAAAATGTCCTCTCGTGTCTGCAAACCAAAATGAGGTATAGTTGAAACTGTGTATAAACGTACAGTTGAAAACAAAGCAAAATTATTAGTCCAATAGTGCTAGAAGATTTAAAAATCTAGCAGTTTTCTGTCTGTCAGACTTCTCAGGTATGAGAATTCCTTTGTTCTGGTCTTGTAGTTGAGTCATAATTTGGCTGGGTATCGAATTCTAGGTTGGAAAGAATGTTGGTGGTTTTGCTTCATTATCATCTGGTTCCTAGGGCTGTGATGGAGAAGTTTAATGCCATTTTCCTTGATCTTTTGTATGTTTTGCCAGTTTCTTCTTTCCAGGTTTTTAATGTCTCTTATTCAGAAGTGTATCCTAAAATTTTTTGGTGAATTACCATAATGTAATCTATTTTTTGTTCACTGTGCTGAATGCTCAGTAGGTCCCTATTTTCCAAGAATTACATGATTATTAAATACGTTTTTATATTATTTTCTTTGAAAAGTTTCTCCCTGCTTTTTCCCACTGTTCTTTTTATCTAGAATACATATTAATTTACATGTGAACTTACTACACTGATTTTCTAATATTATTATCTTTTTTTTTGTATTGTCCTCTTTAACTTTTTGTTCTACTTTCTGGAAGATTTCTTTAACTCATCTCTGAATTTTTTCATTGAATTTTTATGTCATCTTTTTTTTTTCCTTTCTTACATCCTGATTTTTTCTTTTTAATAATGTGCTTTTATGAAATGAGTATAAGATCTTAGCTCAGTGGAGATGTTAAATATGATTTTTTTGAGGTTTTCTTCTTTTACTAGTATTATCCCTGTTCTACTAATTCCCTTTTTTTCCCACTTTGCTCATTTTGGTCTTTTGTCTCAAGTGTGGTGGGCTTTCCTCAGATATCTGCTGATCCTTATCTTTTGTTTAAGAGGTGAGGCACTAAAAAGCTAATTAGAAGCTCTGTGTGTGCTCATATATATGTGTGTGAACTTGTTTCCCACCAGACTTCTCTGTAGGTTGATTGGGTAGCCTGTTACATTCCTGTTGTAGATACAGATAATAAGATCTGCAGGTCTTTTCTCAGATGATGATTTAGTTTTTCCAGAGAATGGCCCTTCAGTCTCTTGCTTTGGGGATATCAGCCTGGCTACTGGAGTTCTAGACCTGTAGCCTGAGGGAGCTGGAGGGTCTCACTCACTGCCATGCACAGCTTCCCTTCATATCCCTGTTTTCACCCCCCTGCTCTCTCTTCCATGCTGCTGTTTATAAGTTTGTTGCTTCCCAGAAGCCATCTTTATGAACAGTGTACCTTCTAGTTCCTTTGGGGCGAGTGAGGCACCCTGGAAATCCAACTGTTGTGTATGTAGATTTTCAGTCTTCCTGTTTTCTGCCTTTGCCCCCTCACCCCACCTTCACAATAGCTGATGCCTCCAGTTCCTGACGTCTCCTGGGGAGCTGCCCCCACAGCTTGTTCAGACACCGAGGTTTGATCTCCTCACTCCCTGCACATGTGGTGGTTCAGAGCTATAGAGTTCTCCTAGTTGGTTTTTTTTTTTTTTAATGATGTTCCTGGTTTTTTTAAAAAAAAAATTCTTGTTTTTTTGATTTTTCAAAGTAAAGGAGGAAAAGACATCTTGGTCTGTCATCATGAAAGTAGAAATCTTCAGAGCCCTTTGAATACAGGAATGTATTGAATGAGTGAAAGAAAGTTAATTCCTTACCCTTGCTTTCACTTCTTTCTGACTTTCTAAATCTCTGTGTATCTTTGGCCTACAGAGTCTGTGGACATTTTTTCAGGTGGGCTGTCTGGGAGCTGGCTAGAGGCTTACCCATTGATTAAAGTGTGCTGGATAAATGGCATCTTCTCTGCTTGAGCACTGTTAGTCCCATGGGGATGGTGACAGCAGCACTGGTACACACTCTGTCTTTATAGTTTGTGCTGGCAGGAGTTTGGAAGACAGTGTCTGCTCTTACCACCATCAAGTCAATTCAACTTTGACAAAAGCAAAAGCATTAGAGGGCAACTAACCATGGTCTCGTTCATCCTGCCTGCTTCTGTGTACCTTGCTTTACCTAGTGATAGTTTAGGACTGGTCTTATCTGGTTGGATAACTTGTGGAAATCTGCCACGTAGCAAGGGACAGGATCCAGTGAGCACGAAGATTCTCCTGTTTCCTGGAATTGACTAGAAACTTACTACTTTATTTTAAACTGGGTGAGCTAGCCATGGGAGACATAAACAGCTGCTAAGCTACTTGGTAATCAGTGTCGACCATTTCCTTCTCTCTGCTGTTTAGTATTTGAATAATCTGCCTGTTGGGAAGAATTCCCCCACTGAATGGGAGCTCCCTGGCATGTCCACTCAGTTCTTCTTACCCCAGACTTTGAACGTTGAGGGAATAGGACAGCAACACAGGAGCAGTTGGACAGGGGTTTTGGGGTCAGGAAGAGCCATGGCAGGGCTTCTTGATCCTAATGGGGCTGATCCCGGTGTGGCTGGGGTGTGTTCTTGGCCACCCAGACATAGAAATTCATTTTATAAACTGGTTCTACAGCTTTAATATGGATCCAGAGCTGCCCACTCGACTGCCACAGGTTCCTTACCTGTTAAGTTGCTAATGTCCATTTCCGTTGTTTATAGTCAAGAACCCAAATTGCACAGACTGGTTATTCTTGCTATTTCCTGGGAGTATCCCTACCATGAACAAGATTCTTCTCTGGAAATGGGTGACCTAAAGGTAAACCATTCCTAAACTTTTCTGATGGGTTTTATAGTGTCTGATTTGGATTTTGGAAAGCTCAGGGTCCTCATGTTCAAGGTTTAAACTTTGTCCTCTCTCTCTGTGGCACTGGCATGTGTGGAGGGCACCGGAAATGAAAATGCACACCTGCACTAAAGGAAAGTATTTACTTCCTTTTCATTTCTTTTCTTCCTCCCTATTCAGGGGGACAAAAAAAAAGATTTGGATTTTTAAAAATATATTTAAATTAAATTAAATAAATATTTTAAAATATTTGATAAAATCATGGATTGTAAAAGTTACTGTCTTACTTTTAAGTGTACAGTTTAGTAGTGTTAAGTATATTCATTGTTGTAAAACAGATACCTATTTCATCAACTTTTTCGTTCAACCCCTTTCATTCAACTTTTTCATCTTGCAGAACTAAAACTGTACCCATTAAACAACTCCCATTTGTCCCCTCCCCCCAGGCCTCGATAATAGTCATTCTGCTTTCTACCTATGAATTTGACTATGTTAGATACCTCGTAGAAGTGAAATCATACAACGTTTGTCCTTTTGTGACTTATTTCACTTAGCGTAATGTCCTCAAGTTTCATCCATGTTGTCATATGTCTTAGTCCATCAAGACTGCTGTAACAAAATGCCACAGACTGGGTATCTTGCACACAACAGAAATTTATTTCTCACAGTTCTGGAAGTTGGAAGTCCAATCAGGGTGACAGCATAGTTGGGTTCTGATTGAAGATGCTGTTCTGGACTGTAGACTTCCAACTTCCTGAAATGTCCTTATGTGGTGAAAGGGGACAGGGGAACTCTTCTAGAAGGATTTTAATCCAATCCGTGAGTGTTCTACCCTCATGGCCTGATCACCTCTTAAAGGCATTTGAGCACCAGGATTTCAGCCTGAGTTTTGGGGGGATACAAACATTTAGCCTATAGCATTGTAGCATGTGACAAGATTTCAATTCTTTTTAAGGCTTCCATTGTGTGTGTATATCCATTTTTTTTATCCATTTATTCGTTGATGGATTGGGTTGCTTCCACCTCCTGGCTGTTGTGAATGGTACTGCCTTGAACATGGGTTTGCAAATACCTCTTTGAGATTCCACTTTCAATTGTTTTAGATATATACATAGAAGTGGGATTGTTGTATCACATGGTAGTTCTATTTGTAATTTGATGAAGAACCATGCTACTGTTTTCCATAATGGTTGTGTCATTTTACAGTCCCATCAGCAGTACACAAGGATTCCAGCTTCTCCACATCCCCACCAATACTTGTTATTTTCTTTTTTCAGTTTCGTCTTGTTTTGAGAGCAGCCATTCTAATAGGTGTGAGGTGGTATCTTATTGTGATTTTGATTTGCATTTCTCTGATGATTAGTGACATTGAGCATTTCATACACCTATTGTACATTTGTATATCATTTTTGAAGCAATGTCTGTTCAAGTCCATTGCCCATTTTTAAATCTGGTTATTTGATTTTTTTGTTGTTGAGTTTTAAGAGTTCTTGGTATATTCTGGATATTAACCCCTTACCAGATACCTAATTTTCAAGTATCTTCTCCCATTCTTAGGTTGACTTTTACTCTGTTGATTGTATTCTTTGATGAACAAAGTTTTAAAATTTGATGTAGTCCCATTTGTCTATTTTTGCATTTATTTATTTATTTAAGATTTTAATTTGTTTATTTGACAGAGAGAGAGATCACAAGTAGGCAGACAGGCAGGCAGAGAGAGAGGGGGAAGCAGGCCCTCCACTGAATAGGGAGCCCGATGCGGGGCTCGATCCCAGGACCCTGAGATCGTGACCTGAGCCGAAGGCAGAGGCTTAACCCACTGAGCCACCCAGGCGCCCCTATTTTTGCTTTTATTGACTATGCTTTTGGAGTCATATCCAAGAAATCATTACTTGTCAAATACAGTTTTGGTATTTGGTATTACAGTCTCCAATTCATTTTTAGTTAATTTTTGTATATGGTATAAGATAAGAGCTTCAGCTTCACTCATTTGCATGTGGATATCTTGTTTTCCTAGCACTGTGTGTTGAAGAAACTGTCCTTTCCCCATTGAGAGTGGTCTCGGGGCACCTTTGTTGAAGATCATTTGATCATATACATGTGGGTTTATTTTTTGGACTCTGTTCAGTTACAGTGGTCCATGTGGCTATCTTTATGCCAGTACCACACTGTTTTGATTACTGTAGCTTTGTAATATGTTTTGAAATCAGGAAATGCGAGTCTTCCAACTTTGTCCTTTTAATTGGAGCCTGAAAGTAGATTAGAGATGGGTTAGATTAATTTCAAGGAGGTGCAGAAAGGCTGAATGACCAGCAATGGTTCCTTGTGGCCTCTCCTCTCTTGTTCTTTCTTTCCCATCAAAGAGACAAGGAGACGGGTTACTGTCTTCTAACCATTGGTGGAGGTTCAGGAGCAGAGCACAGAACACCTAAATGTATGTAGTTATACTGTTTCTATGTGTTTGGGCATCTTTTTGAAGCGTGCAGAACCAACTCCCTTACTTACCAGGTTTCAAATCCCTGATTCATACATATGATTTTAGTTTTTAAAAATCATATATTTGAATTTGAATATATTGAATTTGAACATATATATATCTATCTCCACACATAAATATAAGAAATGATTTTCAGCCAGAAATCTTGCAAGAAGTTCTTAGGGATATTTAGAGATTTTCATGCTGAATTGATTATCCAACATTATTATCGTTGTTGTTTCTTTTTTCCCCCAGCACTAAAATGGATATGGAAGCAGAGAGTTTTTGAAAAATGAGAATAAGAAAGGGGGAACGATAAACACTACCTTTCAAATACAACTGCAAATATTTGGTCTATACACATTCTCTTTTCTTACAAGTTGATTTAAATTTTTAAGATCACATTTTTTGATCGTACTGTATGTACCATTTTGTGCCCTGCTTCGTTCTCTAACAAAAATAGTTCCATGTCGTCATAAGCTTATTTTTTAGAGGTCGCATCTTATTCCCTTGGGTGAATTATTATGATTAACTTAAGCATTCCCTCACTGTGGGCTATTTAGTTTGTTTCCAGTCACTTGAAATAATAGTTTGCAACTGGCAAGCTGTTTTGAAGAATGCATTAAATTGAATGTTATTTTGTAGAGTACATTTTCATTTAAGCTGTTCCACTCTTTCTTTTCCTTAGAGTCACTTTTCCTTCTTTCCTTAAGAGTCTTCTGTCAGATAACAAAAATATTTTGGCATGTACTGTTATCAAGATATGAAGGGTTCTTGTTGGTGGCCCTAGAATCTGGGTTCAAGGTGAAGAAGAAATCACTTGGTGAAATGAAAACTAATAAAAGTTAAAACAAGTTGAGTCTCTCAGGGCTCAGGGGTGTGCCCAAAATGCTAGAATAAAGACTGCCCATCTGCCCAAAACAGCATGTTGCTTGAAGATTTTGAGTACACTGCAAAACATATTTTTTAATAGCAAAAGAAACACTGATATGTTATGGGGCAGGATGCCTGATTTCCATGAATTTTTAAGATTGAACAAGGCTTCAAAAGAATTTTCACTTTTATAGGATCTGCCTCAAAATACATCCTCCAATGTTCTAGATCAAGAGTTGGGCCACCTGATAAATACTTTAGTCTTTGAGGACCACCAGGTCTCTGCTACATCTTCTTTTTTTCGTTTTCTTCATTATGTATCTAACCATTTTAAAATGTCAAACCGAACTCAGAGGAGGGGCCATTTAGAAGGTCTGTTGTTTCCTCCACCTCCTGGGGTTCTTAAGTGGTCACATTTGAGAAACACAGGATTAGCTGTTTTCTAAGTCTCCTCCGTGGAAATGAAGTATATCATCTGGCAGGATGGAGTAGAACAGAGTGATAGAATTTTGACCCATGCTGAAGCCTGACTGGCAGTAATTTTGTGTTACTACAACTCTGATTGTTGGAGTCAATAAGGAAAAGAAAAAAAGGAAAGCTGAATTTTAAAATTTTTGTTATTCACAGGAGATTGTGCTCTGTCTCTAAAATACAGATGTTATTTATGTAGGCTTAATGACTACGTCATCTACATGGTACCTAAGGCAAAGCTCTGAAAGTTACCCCAAACTCATTTTCCTCACCGCAATACCCACTTCGTTACCAAATCCTGTAATTTTTATCTCTTATGTAATTCCACCCTATTTCTCTCTCAGAACTCAGTTCATACCGGCCTTGTTATTGTGCTTCTCTAACTAGGGCTCTGGTTATCACTGCCCCTCCCCTAGGCCCAGCAAACCTGTGCCTCATTCCTATTATGATCTTTATCTCATAGAATTTTTTTTCACGTCTTTCCCTTCAGCCAGTCCCTGAGGTTCCTTGTGTTCACCTCAGCAGGCTCTGTGGCATATTTATCTAGTATCTACATAATGCTAGGAACCCAGAATATACTTACCAAGAATTGGTTGTGTGAATGGGTGAATAGCTACAGATGTTTTCAGCTGGGCCAGTAGCTAACCTGTTCTGTTGGGTCCCGCCTTGTCGAAGTTCTGAGCATTTCCATTCCCATTTTATTAATAAAAGTCAAAGTCAAATGTCTTAAGAGGAAGCTCACTGAAACTTCTTCTAAATTTTACAATGAAATCTATTTAGAAAATCACCTCTGTTCAAAACTCACCTATCCTACAAGTAGAATTTTCTTAAGAAACTTAATTTGAATTTGAAGGACTGTATTCCAAGGCCTCCTGTCTAAAAGAGAACTTATCAAATCAGGGAGAATCTTCTTCAGATGTTTTACTGTAAATAATCTTATATGACATCCTCACAGAAACGAGGAAAGGAAAAAGTCAGGCGGCAGGGAAGGGGTGATATAAATTCCTCTCTGTCTCTTCCTGATCAGCCGTATGCCCAGAAGCGTAACAAATTAATTAGATATTCTTTGCGGTTTTATCTCTTTTATATAACCGTAGTTTTTATTCTTCTGTCTATAAATGTTTAATCTCCCACTTTCACCTCCCTGAGATGTTTGCTGCAGTATTCTACAGTGACGAATCCCTGGGACGTGTCTTTCATGAAAACGATGGCTTGTGCCATGAATATTGAAAACCTTCATCCAGACAGGTCAGGCTGCCCCAGTTGCATGTTTGACAGTGTATCTTAAATAGGATTCACGTTTGAGGTTTTCTTTCAGTTAAAATGTTTCCCTTTCTGAGCCTTATGCAGTAGAGTTAATGACAAGAAAACAAAACTGTTAAAGACACTAAGGCCATGTTAATACTATCAACGTTAAGACAATAGAGGAGGGTCAAAAGTGAAAAGTCATGTGTCCTCTGCCCTGCTTTGTATGTGCCCTCCCCTGGTCTCCCAAGAGATAGCCTCTCCTTTGAGGTTCTGCTTCGCAGTTTTCTTGGTTATCACCATTTTGTGCCTATATTCCTTGATATAAAACTTTAGACAGCACGTTTTTCTTTGAAAGAGGAAGAGAAATCTGCATTCTTAATAGCTTCTCTCATTTCTCCCCCACATTGATTCACACACACCCACACACACCCCCACGCACAGCATTGCTAAAGCTTATATGTCATATTCTCCTCTGTGACTTTAATAACTATTATAAAATATAATATATAAACATATCTCATATTTATTTTGTTATGAACCTGTAAATGCTAATCTCTATAGAGCTCTTAAGTTGTGTGCACTGTCATAGAGGAGGGCATATTATCGTATTTTACGAAATCCCTGTGGCTTAAAGAAGAATGACATAAATGTCAATATCCAAGAGATTCTCTTAATTAATTTTAGCCTCTTAACTCCTCTGGGTATTTCTTAAAATCTTATTGCTGGTTGCTTCTCCTATGTTTAACGCAAAAATTTTTTTCCATTCAGTTTTAGTTGGTGCTTGGGTCGATGTATTTGCTCGCTCTGCCATCTTGTACCAGCATGGTCAGAAATGTTAAACATGAATTAGGAATTTAAAATCTTCAGCTTTGGGCTTAACTGTATTTTTGGTGTTTGGCATAGAAATTGCTGAATGAAGCTGTTTCAGACAAATACATCTTACATACCCTACCAGGATTGGAACTGTCAACTATTTTTTCCTTCTGCATCAAGATTTTTATAAAATAGAACAGAGCATTCATGGTCCTTAACCATTAAATTAAGATATTCTGCTCAGAGGCTACCCTCAGGCTTGAAAATTTTAAGAAGGAGCCTCTCCCCATTTTCAGCTGCAGCAGCAATAACACTGGTCATCTTAAAAAGAATTAAAAAAAATTGTTTTCTTCTTTGGGTAAACCAAATTTGCTTTGGCTCGGTTAGAACCGATTGCTGCCACCATTTCCTTATAAGCCATGTATTGTTTTTATACCCCACAGCCTCCTGTTTGGATATGCCCTTGGCATGTAGAAATTATATGGGTCTGTCACTTAATTGTCATTGACTTAGCGTGGGAAGCGATCCAGCTTAGCCGCGTGGCTGCCGTGGGTTTCCTCACTGTTCTCCTAGGGAACACTAAAAGGGCACAGAACTTTAAGGTCTTTGTCTCAAATGCTTGTCTTAGTACATAATAGTCTAATCATGGTGTACGGGTAATGTACTTAAGTGAGCTCTCTGGAAGAATGAGGCTATTGTGCACTCTACCTGTTGCAGATTTTATCATGAGCTTATAAATTTTCTGAGGTTAGTTTTCACTTGAATGCAAACAGAAGTATAGACGACAGAACCTTTTTCCCCCTTCTTAACAGCTGTTTAGCTTGCTTTATTTTTCTTAAATTTACAGCATTTAGATAGATGTTCCATTAGTAGTAGTGCTCAGTTATGTTGATACCTGTATACTCCTGAAACTTCTCTTTTCTTGCACTAGAAACAAAGTGAGTTTTTCATCTTTTGTCTTACGTGTAATAAAAACGTACTAGCTTCTGAAACCGGGCAATTTTACCTTGAATATGCTTTGTATATTTGTACCCTTCTCCAAAGGTAATATTAACTGATCATTATATTGTACAGTTTCAGAAGGTTGATTGTGCTGAAATGTATAATTTGCAGATGTGTATTTACAGACATTTCACAGAGAGTGTCTTTGACTATAAGGAATTCAGCAAGCCTATTTCAAAGCTTTATAGTGAGTTTTTAAAATACAGTGCTTTTGACTTTTGCAGTGTAAACCTTAATATATTTTTAAAAATAGAAGCCTGATAAATGAGATAAATTTGTTAAGAAAGCAGATCTTTCTCTTTTACTGGGGAATGCCTAAGGCCATAAGAACTTACGTCTTAAGAGGAGGTCATTTAAAGATTTCTAATACTATTTTATTCTGAAATTATTTCAGTCATACTGTTTAATTTATTATCTCTAAAAGGAGGTATTAACTAGTAAGAAATCCTAGATTTTGAATTATCAACCACCTACTCTTTGCCTCAATATGACCAAAAAAATAACTGAAAACCCTTTACACTTTAGGATTCATCAGACTTTTAAATAACAGAAAATAATTTTTTTACATAATTTTTAAGAACCCGTAGTACGGTAGGATTCAGTCAGATTATGTTACTAGCATGAGATTACCTAAAACATGACCCATCAGTCATTAATTAGCAAAAACAACTCATTCATCCACTTGACAAATACTGGTAACCTGGTGTGTGTCAGGTACTATTCTAACATGCACTTTTAAAAATTACTGCCTTTAAATTATTCTGCTTTTAAAGTTAATTACCAAATCTTATATTTGTCGCTTTGAAAGGAGTTAATTACCTTAAGTGACAATTTCTAAGCTATTGGGAGGATCCAGTTCAATATTCAGGTAAGAAGCCCCCTAGGCATAGTGAGGTTAAAGTCAGAGAAAGTATGCATTGAACAGGATTATTTCTCGAACCCAGATTAGTAAAATGGTATTCAGCTATTTGGAAATACCTTTGTTACAAAGAATATTTGTAACCTTTTTAGTTCATGGGATTTTACCTCACTTCTGTTAGACCTGTATTATTTGTGACATAGTTTTTCTTATAAAAAATTACAAATTTTTCCATAAACTATGAAATCTGTAATGTCCTCGACTCACTAGAAACCTCCAGCTGCCCACTTGATATCTTCTTCACTTGGATGTCCCGTACAGTTTTGAAACCACTTCAGCCTTATTCTCACATCTGCTTTTTCTCTGGTCTTTCCTGTCAGAGCTGCCTTAAGTCTTAACTCTCCCTAACCCCCTCCCCCTCGTTCTACAGGCGAGTATGGTCAGTTCTTCCTCCAAAATCTATCTCGAGTCTGTCAGCTTTTCTCTTATCTCCATTATCATTGCTTGGGTTCAGGCTTCTTTTTACTTGGATTACCCCAATACTCTTTTGACTTTTCTCCCTGCTTTCCTTCTTGTAGGACTTCTCTGAGCCATTCTCCGCACAGAGAATAGCTATTTTCTTTCTTTCTTTCTTTTTTAAAAGATTTCATCCATGTATTTAGAGAGTGTGCACGTGAGCAGGGGGAGGGGCAGAAGGCAAGAGAGAGAATCTCCAGCAGACTCCCCACTGAGCACAGAGTGCAATGTGGGGCTCGATCACAGGACCCTGAGATTATGACCTGAGCCGACATCAAGAGTCGGGTGCTTAACGGACTGAGCCACCCAGGTGCCCCTGACTTAGCTATTTTCTTAAAAGAAACTAGATCATTCTGCTCCTTGCCTGAACCCATACATGATTTCCTTTTGTACTTAAGATAAAATTCAAAACCTTTTTCTTGGTGTTACACAGTCTGGCATATGTTCATCCCTGTCAGACTTGCCAGCTTCACTCTTTACCAGTGCTGTTCCCTGTACTGAATGCCTCTGTCCCAACCCTTTACTTGGTCAACTCTTCTCCCCCTTCAGGTTTCAGCTTTAAAATGCCATTTTTGACATAGGTTTTTTGCTGAGCATCCCTTTTCAGATGGATTGTTCCTTCTCATCAGGTCAAGGAAGGCTCTCTTGGGCAGTGTGCTGTATTAGGCCTGCTCCTAACTTGCACAGGGACCTACCACCTGAAGAGCTACAGAAAGAACAGCGAGTGGAAGGCCTGAGGCTGAGAGGATCGTGAATTAAAATCAAGCTACCTTCCAAATCACATGAGACTCAACTTGCTAAAGCATTTAACAAGAGAGTCTCTATACAGACTGAAATAATTCAAAGATCTTTTTCATCATTGAGGCATCCTTTGCAAGAAGCTAATCTCCATTCTCTAAGTTATGGACTCTCATTTAGATTCCTAGACTGGTTTCAGAAATATCTGTGATGCCATTGGCTCGGCTCAGCAGCGAATTCATGAGGACTCAGTGACTCTGATATACAGGGTGTCCCACACCTGGTTTTCTCTTGGCCAGGAAGCATCACAGAGTCCAAAAAGTGTTGATGTTAATGTCAGTGAGACTTGGCCCCAAATCTCAGCTCTTTCTTGGATTGCCTTTCAAACTTGGGCAAAATGTTTCTTGGCTCTGAGCCAGTCTCCACCCTAGTGGTCCAGGGTAGGGATTAAATGAAGTACTGATGATGAAGCACCTGGCGCAGAGCAAATAGCTCAAACGATTGTGATCATTGTCTGCTTACATTTATCCTTCGGATAAAGTTATCCAAGGGATTTCTTCCAAATTTTAAGACTGCTTTACCTCAACTTAGAAACCATATAGTTACATCTATGCAAACGTTTGAAAAGAAACAACTGATGAACACATTGATCAGAATTCCTTATTTCTCTTGTCAAAGTAGGAAGAGAAAAATGATTCTGTGTCTGAGGCAAAGATAAATGTTACAGAGGATATAGTTTCCTCTAGGTTTTATTTGATCTTTTTATTTTCTCTGAAGACACACTCTGAAAGAATGTGGGGAACTTCAAAAGCAGAATAGAAGCACTTGCACTGACACAAGGAGGCCTTTATGGCTTTCTGGTTATGCAGTGATTTTTTTTTTTTAAAAGCCCTAGATAACAAAATATCAAGAATGGAATTGGGAGTCAGCCTTTCATATTGAAGCCCTGGAAGTAAAATCTTTGATCAGAGCGATTTCACACAAATAAATGTTAGTTTGGCACAAGAGGGAAAGGGAACGTGTTCCGATTTCACTTGTCAATGTTTTACATTTTAATCCTATCACAGGCCTTGTATTAAAAACATGGTACACCCATCATCATATTCAGAAATTTTTATGCTCAAGCAGAGCCAATCCAGTAGCTCTATGTAGCCCTTCCCTGACCTGCATGGAGCAATGGTGCATTTTTTTTGTTTCCATAAAGAATTTTTCAAAAGCACCAAATACTGATAATTGTTTGCTTTTTTTTTTTTTCCTCTCTTCCCCTTTTTTCTAGGATTATGACAGCTTTTTTGAAGCAAAGGAGAGCAACACGGTCTATTCATTTTTAGGCCTGAAACCACGGTTAGCGTCAAAGGTAGGTAAATCTTTTCTTGTTTTAAAATTCATCTTTCTTGAATTGTCTCTAGGGATTGAGATTGAAGGTGTTAAAGGAATGCGTGTGTGGTCTCCCAAAGTTTTAAATTTTGCTTGCTCAAATGCACAGTCAGGGACTACCCAGTATAAAAACACACAAAGAAGCCCAGGTTTTTTTCCTCCAATTTTCAATTGTTGCTGTGTATTAGAGTTTATTTTTATCTATAATTTAATTTATTTATATCCCCTTATTCCAAGAAGAATTTAGGTAGTAAGTGCTTTCTATTTTAAAGTGCAAGTTTACGTTACTTCACATTTTTGGAAAGAGCAGAATCAAAGCCATATTCTTTATTTTTGCACATTTAACTCCTGTACATTGAAAGGGAGATGGTCTGTAATAATAAATGATCAACCTTGAAAAAAACACTACAATTCCTAAACTAAATCAAATGTTTTTTGAAGCTACTTTATTATGTCATATGTCTTTTCTTTTTTTTTAAGATTTTTTTTATTTATTTGTCAGAGAGCGAAAGAGCACAAGCAGGCAGAGTGGCAGAGGAAGAAGCAGGCTTCCTGCCGGGCAAGGAGCCTGATGCGGGACTCAATGCCAGGAGCCTGGGATCATGACTTGAGCTGAAGGATCGTGACTTAACCTACTGAGCCACCCAGGCGTCCCCATCATATGTCTTTGAAGGAAAATAAAAGGCTCAAGTTTTTCTAATATTTAGACCAGAAGTTACATACATTATTACAAGTTTATGAAGTGTATAGATTCACTTCTAAAATAAAAAATAGCGTTTCTTTATTAAATAAGGTAATATTTTATTTCCCCCTTTAAAAACTATTTTCTTCTGATTATGAAATCAGCTTCATTTAGGAAAGGCTCATTTAGGAAAATATAAAAGTATAGAGTAGAAAATAAAAATCACCTATTATCCCACCACCCATATATAAGCATGTTAACTTTTTTGGGTATATTTCCTTGCAGTCTTTATATACAAAGCAGTTGAGGTTTTGACTATATTTCAAATTGAGACTGAATTCTAAAGTGTCTATTTTTAACACTGAATTGAAATGAAAGTACAGTACTGCGTACTTTGATGTCTGTAAGCAATAGATCTTTTGAGGCTACCCAGGATCTCTACCATTTCCGGAACACCTATAGGAGGAAAGCAGGGACTATCAATAATATAAATTATACACCAGCACCCGCAGTTCATAGCCGATGTGAAATCTTGCTTTGTTTTTACATTACTAAGTCCACAGATGGTTGTGGGTGGTTTCCATGCATATGTTTTAAACAGTGGCAAAACCCACACATATAATATTTAAAGGTTCTTAAAACTATCTTTATAAAGATGGAACATTGGAATACTTGTTAGGAAAATTGTAGTATTTTTATAACATATTTCATCCGAAGATATTAAACAATCCACACTTATCTTCAAAGACCTGGAAAAAACATGGGTGGGAGTCATCTAAAGGATGTATAAATCTAGTGGACATCATTATCTATGCAAAAAAAAAAAAAAACCCTTTAAAAAAAAATACTGTGTGGTTTCCATCTTTGTTCTCATTTTTCCCTGAAGAGGCAGATTCCTTAGAGACTCTGAAGGCTGACTTTTTTTACTCTTTAAAAATATTTATTTTCTCATTAATTTCCCAGGAAGCCTATAATCTATAAAAATATGCATTTTCACATGACTTGTGGTCACAGTATTAAAGTTGGTCTTCTGGTGCCATTGACAGCTGCTTGATTTCTGTCGACCATTCCAAAGGCATTAAAAGCCCTGGGCAGCACCCCCCATCCAGCCCACCATATTCCAGCCCGCAGTCAGTCATATGAGTGGGCAGCACCCCCCATCCAGCCCACCATATTCCAGCCCTCAGTCAGTCATATGAGTGGGCAGCACCCCCATCCAGTCCACCATATTCCAGCCCTCAGTCAGTCATAAGAGTGGGCAGCACCCCCAACCAGCCCACCATATTCCAGCCCCGCAGTCAGTCATATGAGTGGGCAGCCCCCCCCATCCAGCCCACCATATTCCAGCCCTCAGTCAGTCATATGAGTGGGCAGCACCCCCATCCAGTCCACCATATTCCAGCCCTCAGTCAGTCATAAGAGTGGGCAGCACCCCCAACCAGCCCACCATATTCCAGCCCCGCAGTCAGTCATATGAGTGGGCAGCACCCCCCATCCAGCCCACCATATTCCAGCCCTCAGTCAGTCATATGAGTGGGCAGCACCCCCATCCAGTCCACCATATTCCAGCCCTCAGTCAGTCATAAGAGTGGGCAGCACCCCCAACCAGCCCACCATATTCCAGCCCCGCAGTCAGTCATATGAGTGGGCAGCACCCCCCATCCAGCCCACCATATTCCAGCCCTCAGTCAGTCATATGAGTGGGCAGCACCCCCATCCAGTCCACCATATTCCAGCCCTCAGTCAGTCATAAGAGTGGGCAGCACCCCCAACCAGCCCACCATATTCCAGCCCCGCAGTCAGTCATATGAGTGGGCAGCACCCCCCATCCAGCCCACCATATTCCAGCCCTCAGTCAGTCATATGAGTGGGCAGCACCCCCATCCAGTCCACCATATTCCAGCCCTCAGTCAGTCATAAGAGTGGGCAGCACCCCCAACCAGCCCACCATATTCCAGCCCCGCAGTCAGTCATATGAGTGGGCAGCACCCCCCATCCAGCCCACCATATTCCAGCCCTCAGTCAGTCATATGAGTGGGCAGCACCCCCATCCAGTCCACCATATTCCAGCCCTCAGTCAGTCATAAGAGTGGGCAGCACCCCCAACCAGCCCACCATATTCCAGCCCCGCAGTCAGTCATATGAGTGGGCAGCACCCCCATCCAGCCCACCATATTCCAGCCCGCAGTCAGTCATATGAGTGGGCAGCACCTCCATCCAGCCCACCATATTCCAGCCCTCAGTCAGTCATATGAGTGGGCAGCACCCCATCCAGCCCACCATATTCCAGCCCTCAGTCAGTCATATGAGTGGGCAGCACCCCCCATCCAGCCCACCATATTCCAGCCCCGCAGTCAGTCAGTCATATGAGTGGGCAGCACCCCCATCCAGCCCACCATATTCCAGCCTGCAGTCAGTCATATGAGTGGGCAGCACCCCCCATCCAGCCCACCATATTCCAGCCCTCAGTCAGTCATATGAGCAGGAGCACATAGAACCAGAGTGGAAGTCCATGGCGCAGTGTTTGTGAATCAGTCCGGGCCTTCAGGGTTAATAGCAACGCACTCTTGGCAAAGGAGAGGTGAAAATATGTTTAAGAGCAATTCAGCTTTAACCCCCTTCCTACTTATTTATCTATTTTTTTTTTTTTTACCTTGGTAGTAATACACACTCAGTCCGCAATCCACACTCAGAGGCCTAGACAGAGCATTCATGGGTACAAAGTACTGAAAGATGGAAGAAGCCCCCTTTTCCCCTTTCCTTTCCCTCCATCTCTGCAGTATATGTACATGAACAGTAGGGCTAGAAAGCCCACCAAGGAACATATAAAACACCGTTAGCATCTGTAATTGCTCTTGCACAGTGAGGAGAGAGTAAAGAGATGGTTGGAAAAGAACGTTCACAAGCCCAACAGGCCCAGGTAGAAGATGGACTCTGGGCAGTTCTCAGAAATAGACAGGGCAGAGGAAGGTGAGAGGTCACAAAATGGTGGCCTGTAGGCCATATTGGCTCCAGATGCATTTGTCCTACACAGAACTTTGAAAAGAACTTAAGTGTGTTGCTAATATTTAAAATACAGGTTTCTCACTTTTCTCAAGAGATTGAAAGGATAGAAACCCTAGGGGACCCCATTTCCTCCTTTGGCTGGTTGGAGGCGGTAGAAGCCAACCCACCATGGGTACATACCTAAGAGAAAAGGAGGCCTTTTCACCAATAATTTTCAGGTGGAAAACCATCAGGTTTGTTGTTTAATTAGACGCAAAGCAGGGCCTGGAGTAGAAATTTCTGCTTAGGGATGCCTGCCATTCAGGGATGATATTCAAAGTACACAACAGCTAGTAAATCCTGGTCAGTGCAGTCACTGGAAACATGTAGCTTCCTTTCCACTTTTATATTTGGCAGGTCGGGTGGGTATGATTGCAATCTGTGCTGATGCTGAAACTTAGGACTTGATCTCATCAATGACGTGGGGGTGATTTATTGTGATTTTCAACATCTCCATTCCTGACATTTAAAACATCATTGCCAGAGTGAATTTTCTTGTCAACCCAATGCAACAAGTGACCTTTTTTCTTTTTTTAAATAGGCAGAACCTTAGAGAAGACAAGTGGAAGATAATGGAGATGCATTTTGGAGCACCCCCTGGTACTCAGCACACACCTACTTACCTAATGCATCACTGTGACTAAAGCCACGTGCATCATCAGTAACTTTGCTTGCCACGGAAAAGGTGTTTTTGGAAGACGTGGGTATAAGGGAACTGCATGATTGCTTAAAACCAAATCAGGACTGTGGTGGTTTTTTCCTTATTTTCAGAATTGCCTGCAGTTGCCTCATTAGCCTGGAGGTACTCTAACCTATTACAGGTGTGCTTCCTTAATGACTGAAAGATACGGTGGGTGGCACCATTGGAGAGAGAAAATATTGGATCTGCCCTAGGTTATAATTGATGATGGTAGTGCTCAGATTTGCCTCTCTTCAAGTGGCCTGGATTGTATCCTTGAATTTACTGTGCCAGGGTATTAGAATCCTTGATCAGAAAGAAACAAAGCAATGCTGGCTGACAAAGGGCTGCATATTTTTGCTGCAAAAGTCACAACTGTCCAGGGCTTTGTAATAGCACCTGTAGAAAAAGATGTTCTAGCCTCCTTCCCCCCCAAACTCCTACAGATGTTTCCAAAAATCACTGTCGCAACAATTGTGATCAGGACCAAGTCACAGGGATAAAAATAGTTGGTATTTTGGAAAATACAGGCTTCTTCATCTCCTGCAAGGGGAAAATTTCTTTTAAATGTAAAAGACAGCTTAAAAGGTATATTTTAGGAGTGTCCTAATTAGATAGTAAATTTATAGGGAAATGATCTGACTCCTATCTGAAGGGATTTTCAGCTCTAGCAACTTCTTTATGCACAAGTAACATATTTTTAAATGCAGTTTCCCTAACTAACAGCTGCTTATTCTATTTTGTGAATGGATTATATTTTTTTTTGAGAAAGGAAGATCTTGGCTAGATATATTTTGTGAGCCCTTGATGAGGCATACTAAAAGATACTAATATTGGGGTACAATTTCATTTCTTTTCTCAAATTGCTTTTCATCAGCTCTCTAACTGCTTGCTACTATTTCTGGCCAATGTACAGTCCCAGATTTTTCAGAGTAATGTAGATATGTGTTCTCATTCCATGTGTGGACACCAGTGAGCTTTCAGAGCAGTAGATATGAGGAAGGGGCTGTCAGAGAAGAGCTCTGAATTGTACTTAGCATGTAGAATCTCTCTCCTCCCTCTGGAGTGGATGCTGAACATGTCTGCTGCTTCAGGCAAAGGCTCCTTTTCTCCATCCTTGCCCCTGCTTATGGTCTTTAGAGTTTTGAGTTGCCAAACATAAACAGCCTTGAATAGGATAAATTCTTAGAGGATTGCCTAAAATATTCTGCTTTCCTCAGCATCCTGATGCTGGACCTGTCATTCAGATTCTGAGCAGAATGTAAGAAATTGAAAGGACGTAAGAACAAAAGCCCTGTCACCCCTGTTCTCTCACCCTCCAACTCGCTAAATGTACACCGCTCTAAAGGACTTGTTGAATGCTGATGCGGAAATCTCAGCCTGAGATCTGTGGCCCAGGACTACAACCAGAAGAAGAGCATGACTACAGATTTCTACGTGACTGGAACAAATACACGATCCACAATTTTCTCTCCAAGGAAAGCTGTTGAGAAATCATGGGTATTATGGCTTACTTGGCATTAAATAAGATCCAGGTCAGATTCTATTTGATAAATCCCAGGGACTATCCAGGAAACTTTTATTTTGAACTGGATATTGTGTTTGAATAAATGAGTCTTCTGACAAGACTTAGAATTTCATTTGCAGATACAACAATTTTAAAAAGCTTAATGCTGCTGTGATCTAACTTCCATTTAGTCTGTTCTTGCCAATGAGCACCAAGAACCAACTTGGTAAGATCGAGGCCTTGCAAGTTAAATTCTGGGGTTGTGGGATCACCAAGAGACTTGCTAGACAAAGACAGCTACTCAGATTTGTTCATCTTAAATCTTTTGTGTTACTGTGGTTATAGTAGGACCCGAATGGGTCTCCTAAACAGACCAGATGGATGGTATTGCTAAATTGCTACCACTCACACATTGTCTTCCCCTAGCCTCATTATTATAATAATTATTATTATTTTTAAATCAGCACAGAAATAGGAAAGACCAGCCCTTGCTGGTACTGTACTTGCTTTGAATGAAGTGGAAGCACCCTGTGTGACCTTTGCTGCAATACCTAGGCTCTGCAGGGCACTGCCCTCTGGGACCACATTATGTTTAGAGAGTCTTGTCTCTTTCCTTGTACTGTTTTACCAGCTAAATTCCAAACATGTAATGATTTCCTGTTCCCTTCTTCAACTAGCTGCCTTTAAATTTGAATATTCACTTAAAACCTTAGGAAAGAACTAGGTGGGAGTTGCAGACATAGATGTAGTATCAAAGGCATTTCAGAATTTTTATTTCCTGTAGTAGGCTTATTGGGACAGAGGAAATGTGCTGCTAAAAATAAAATTATGCCAATTTAAAATTAGATGAAATACAGAGTGCCACCCCTGCTAGGTATATGCAGACCAAAAGAAAATTTAGTTGGGAAAATACTGATTTTCCAAATTCCAGTGTTCTGTTAAAATCAAAGAGGAGAAAAAGATGATTTTTTTCTCTCTCAGACTCTGATATATTTTAGATTTGTTTCTGTTTTATAGTTTCCTTTAAACACCTAGCAGTTTTTGTGTTACATGAATTTAAAAATGAACTAAATTTGCTTTTGTCTTCTATTGTTGAAAGGTACCAAAGCCTCTTTCTGTTTTGTTTTGTTTTTTTAAATTTGATTTTACTATATAAGATTTTGCTTTTTCTAGAAATACTTTTCATTTAACAGCGTTTCTTAAGTGTCAGGGCCCACTTTGATCTGCATAGTTACTGTTTTTAGATTTCGGTGTGTATGCGTTGGTCTCTAAAGGCGCTGGTGAAATCACAGATTTTATATTCAGCATTAAAGAGAAATAAATTCCAGAAAACACATATTCTGAAAATGGAGTGTTTGTCCCCTACCATTTCTTATACCTTTTCTGATGTCTGTTCTGTGTTTCATTGAGACCTTCCAGTTCAGTTGGGATGCTATACTTCTACTCTTGTCCATGAGTCTTATACCTGAACACGCAGATTCATTGTAAAAATGCAGACGGAGCATTTGAGCATTTGAGGAGACCAATATGATGTGGTCCTCTGTGTATGTGTGTTTGGGAGGTGATCACAGAATCTTCTCAGTGACCAGGACCAAGGATGCATTATATCTCATGTTCCCTTGGTTGGTTCCTATAGATGATTGTGGTTTCCTGAGTACGCTGAAGCCACGGGCTGGTGGATTTGTTCCCTTAATTGGGCGCAAAAAACCAAGTACCGTGTAGCTGCCACCCTTAAATAGTAGGGCCCCCCTTGAGGCAGCCTTCTCTGAAAGCAGGAGAAAACATTTCTGAAGGCAGAGTCTGAGGCCGATCTCATCACTGAACTATTTCACACCTTAAACACCAAGACAGAAGGAGGGTGAAGGAGGAGATCAAAGAGAACAGGCTGTAAATTTAAAGGAAATGGGCTCTATTGTGAAACCAAATAAGCCAGGTCCTCACTGCCCTCTTATACCCCAGATTTTCAGTTTTCCTAGTTCTTCTAGAAATGCAGTCAGGTTGATTTGGTCATCCTTTCAATCAGCTCGTTGAGCCCCTGGAATAGAGCGGGTACTGTCTGAGCAGGACAAGAGTCTCCACCCTGAAGAAGGAGAAAAACAGAATCACGAGCAGCAGTTACTGCCGAGTGATGAAATGTACAGTCGAGGTCAGGGCGTGGCACTCCATTCATCGTGAAACGTTATGTGTAATCTTCTTCCTTGTTTATTACAGCCCTTCCGGGTTTTAAAATTATTTCATGCAATGGAATATATATGCGTACATGGATACACACACACACACTAAAATATAGAGAGTAATAAACCCCTCTGTGCCTGCCACCAGCTCCGTGCCTTTCCTTTGAGGCGCTGTGTGCTCTTCTTGGGCCCTGTCCCATCCCCGTTTGAGAGTGGGAGCCCCTCTCCTGAACTCTGTGGATCGTAGCCTTTCTCTTCTTTATCCTCTGTACCTTTATATAATAATAAATGGCATTAAACTGTATTCTTCCGACACTTTATGTTCTTTGCAGTTGGGCATTATCATTTTGGAAGAAGTATCCTGGTTTCTTTTCACTGCTAAGTACTACTTCATGGTATGACTGTATCACAGTTCTTCCCTTCTCCTGTCGCTGGATATTGAACTGCGTCTTTCTTTGACATAGAAAAAGGCAGTGTTGCTATGAACATTCTTTTGTATGACTTCTGGTGCACATAACCAAGACTGGATGTATACCTTGAATAGAATTGCTGTGTCGTACAATAAAGCACATTATCAACTCTAATAGATAAGGCCAAATTGTTTTCCAAAGTCATGGTACTGGCTTACACTTTCACTGGTATCCTAGAATTTTCAGTACTCTATGTCCTGCCCACATTCGGGATCATCAGAATCAAATTTTTGCCAAGCCGAAAAATGTAACACGGTATCTCATTGTGGTTTTGTTTTGCACATATCTGATTACTAATAGTTTGAACGTGTTTTATTATGGTAATTCCTAAGTAGGAATTTGGAAATTCTTCTTTGTGTCTCTTATCTTTTTTCCTACTGTGTTTTGTTTTTTAATTATTAATTTTTTAAAGTTCTTTATACTTACCTTTTATCAGTTAACGCTTATTTAACTATTAAAGAGAATTATATTTAGAGTAGAAAAATCTTCTGAAGCAATTACCAGAAGTATGAAAAGCATGTGAAACTTTCTTCTATTTGGAGAAATAAAGTTAAGTGAGTACATCGTGTGTTCTTATTGTGTGCTGATTTTCAACTTGTCCACATATTAGCCCAGAGAAGATGTACCTTGGAAGTCGCTCTATGCTCTGACGGGGTTCTTTCCTTGAAGCTTATTGCAAGGCTCATCAATTCTAGTTATTTGGTAGGAAATTAATATCATATTTGGTTTTCTGCTATAAAATGTTATTAAAAGGAAATCTTTATATAGACTGCATATGTATATGTGCACATTTCTTTAGTTTACCAACATGTAATAGACTTCCGCTAGGCCAAAATGATACTACACTTAAAAGGACATCAAAAAAGTTCATTTAAGTCATAGGAGATTGTTCTGAACCTATACTCATAGTTAAATAATCCTTAAGCCGAATGAGCTAGATCTGTAGCCTGTGAATATAACCCAGTGTGTTGTGCTCACAGCATGTTTTCAGTGTGTGAACTGACTGGTGGGTATAAGAACAAGAAACTACAATGCAGTCTTATCTTCTGAGTCTCTAGCTGCCCAGGGGACAGCATTTTTAATAGACTAAGAATCCTGGCATACTAGAAGATGTAGTATGAAGGAAAGAGTGTAAAATAACTTATTAATAATTTTATATTGATTGCATGTTTAAATGATAATATTTGGGCCATATTGGGTTAAATTAAATATTAAAACAAATTTCACCTTTTTTAAAAATGTGGCCACTATAAAATCTTTAATTACATGTATGGCTTGTGTTATAGTTCTCTTGGATGGTACTATTGTATACCAGCCTCTTTACCTGAATTTACAATAGAATTTACAAAACCTTTCAAAGGTTTTTGGCAAAATGCTCCTTCTTTCATTTGTAAAATGAAAGAAAATGTGAACATCTTTTGGAATATAATTTTTTAATACTACTGCCAAGAGAATGTTTTCCTTGTTTTGCTTTTTTGTCCTTCTAACTTGAAGCACTTTTGTAGTGAAGAGGGAGGTTCTTTTTTTTCCTGGAATAAAGAGTAATCTGTGTGTGCTGTAATATGGGGCTCTCTGTGTATCTAACCTCTTGTTCCTTTATTGCCTTACAAAGTGATGTCTCCGCTCTAATTGGTCCACTTCTGTGAACAGAGTCATGGTGGGGTGTGTGTGTGTGTGTGTGTGTGTGTGTGTAATTTCTTTTTTTAAAGAGGAAATTTAATGAACCATACAGTTGCATCTATAATCTGCAAAACAGTGATGAATATCAATAGAATTTTATCCTAGATTTCCTAAAATGTTAATTGTCTGTATCTATAAAACTCATCTGAGCTCATAGGAATATATGGATAATCTACTTTTTGAATGTTTCTTTCTGGTCTCATTGCTAAAGATTAAAACAGAATGTGAGTATTAAGGAAAAATATCTTTCTTTTTTTTTTGCCCACGGTTTTAAACCATTTTCTTGTTGCTACTGTCAATGAAATAGTTTTGGTGGGAGGGGGGGAATGTGTATTACTTTTATCATTAAAAAAATTGAAGGTGACAGTTTTTAAGTAGGAGAATGGGTTTTGTTTTGTTTTGTTTCTTAAAGATTTTATTTATTTACTTGTCAGAGAGAGAAAGAGCACAAGCAGGGGGAGCAGCAGGCAGAGGGAGAAGCAGACTCCCTGCTGAGCAGGGAGCCTGATTGAGACTCGATCCTAGGACCCTGGCTGGGATCATGACCTGAGCCAAAGGCAGTTGCTTAACCGACAGAGCCACCCAGGCACCCTGGGTTTTTTTTTTGTTGTTGTTGTTGTTTTACCTTTTTTTTTTTTTTTTAATTATCTTGTTTGGGACCCTTCCCTGAAATGAGAGTGATTATATTATAGCCCTTGTATGTCAACAGATGCCAACTATCTGTGTTTCACTTAGCTGTTTTGCATGTTGCTTTGGGGCTCAATATTTGTCATTCTCATGAACTACCATACATATATAGGATTTATCCTTTCAGGATGGATGGAATAACCCCACAGAATCTGTCTGAGATAAATTATAGATGAACATTTCTCATGTTAATTTGATGTAGCTTATTGATATTATTATCCCAATCTGTTAAATTGGGGTAGTATTTTTCTTCATATCAATCCATTTCATGCCACATATTAATAACATCACTAGGCTGAAATACAGATTCTGGGCTCTGGATTCAAAGCCAGATTCCAAAGATGACTGAGACCAATACGTGGTGCAAAAAGACCAGTAATTTGGCATTGACTCTGTTATCCTAGATCAGATGTACCCTCTTCTCTCTCCCTGCCTGTCTCTATTGGTAAACCACTCCTCAACAATCTGCTCCTGGCCACATCCTAACCAACTAGTACGGGTAGCAGAAATGATGACAACAGCGATATTTTTACTCCCCAGATTGGCAGACAGAAGGAATGCCTCCAGCTACAGCGTCCCTCGCTCTACTATTTTACATGCCTGGTAAGTATTTATTATTATACCGTCAGAATCAAAAATGAGAAACTGAATCCTGACAGGTTTCCCATCCTAGTCATGAGGTGACCAGGCAAACAGAAATTTAGCAGTTACATATCTGGCGGGTGAAATGAATGCACCCACCATATTCAGGCTTGTGGGTGGCTTCTGAATGACAATAGAAAACCTGTTCCCTATCATTGACCCGTTTAGAGACCAGGCTGCCTCTGAGACAATTCCAGAGGGGCTCCATCCTCTAGAACCCCAGCATGTAAACCAGTAGGTACATCTGGGGTGAGGGTGGACAGACCTCCTGCTGGAATCAGACGGATATGCAGGTGAAATGACAAGTTTTGATAGGGGAATTTGGGTGGGTGTGGGGTCCACCTCAGGAGATGGCCATCTTCCTGAAAATGGGTAACTTCAGAGAATAGATTTTAAATGATGGGGAGGATCTGTTCTCTCCAGTGTTTTCACCATAACGGAAAACTTTATTGCATTTTCATTGCAAATAGCTCTTTATTAAAGAGTATTTTCAGTACAGTTATAATTTACATTCTAATTTTTTGCTGATTGGAAGAGCATCCTTCTTGTGATTTGTGGTAGAACTCAGAGTCACCAAATAAACTGTCCAGCCAAAGCCCAAATACTCTGTGCTAGGAGGTCATATTTTTTTTCTTTGTGCCTCAGCTTATATTTTTTACCTGGTAAACATCGGAGAAAGAGAACAACACTTTACCATTTTAGGGAGGGTTTAACCACCAGTCACCAGTTAAACCCAAATATGCCGTTACAAAAACCAGATCCATTGTCTCTTTTGTATTAAGACCAGTATGTGATTTTGTTGATACCCAATATTGATATTTATGTGTGTATGATGTTGGTGAAAGTGTAGTACTCTTTGTAATTTAGCTGTGAGCATAAATGTTCACTGCTTAGTATCTCAGAAGCTACTTTTCTTGGCGTTTTTTATTTTATGCCATTTGGTTTGGGTCAGCTTTATATTAAGAGAGATGAATTACTTGTATGTCCTTTTTTAACTTGTATACAATAAATTTGTTACATAAAAGCTGACCCTACTGTCAAATAAAATACATGGTTTATTCGTATGTGTTCAACAGTCTATTTGATAATTAAAAGCATGGCCATGAACTGAAAAGTCTAGTTTTTTCCTTATTGTATCACTAGTAACGTCTATTCCTTGTGTCCTTTCTGCTGACAATTCCCAGTTGCTAAGTGAAGTGTGTTTTTATCAGTCTGTAACCAAGCAAGAGGTAAACACATGGTTATTTGCACAGGAAATTAAATATAAAGAATTCCCAACCACTGAGAAAGGAGTGACTATCAGATGTAAGAACATAGTGTTTCCCCCCCTGGGGCTAAGAGAGAGTACCCAAGGAAGTCCAAACTTGGGAGGGAAGCGGGGCTTCCGAGCTCCTGGGAGAGTCACAGTTGCAGCTAACTGGATGATGGCACTGAGGTTCACTGGCTGGCCTACAGTCATATGCAACAGCAAGCAACCTCAATTGTGGTCAGGGGCCTGGGAGCCCGGGCCAGGCATGCACGCTTGCAGAGGGAGTCAAGATGCAGGGCAAATGGGAGACCAGGAACCTGTGTCCATGTCAGCGGGGCTGCAGGAGGTTATCGCTGGGCCAGAGCTCCAGGTCTCTGTGGGACCCTGTGCTCTGCGACCCCCAAGAGATTGCAGCACCATCAGACCCACACTGTGCAGCAGCCACACAAGAGAGCCTCCAACCAAGAAAGCTTAACCTGGACTCACGTGAGGGAGACATGCTTAAAGGGACTCTGTCCGGGATTACAGAGCACGTGCTGGAGCGTGAATTTGGAGCTAAGATGTGATAAACCGATAGCTGGCATGTATCATAAATTAATTTCCTTGGTGACTTCTCTTCAGGAATTAGCCCATGTTCATTAAGAGCAGAAGGGTTTTCAGTGTTTTTTGAAGTTTAGGCAGTTTAAGTGAAAATTTACATTACAAGCAACACTGATGACTTGCTGTCAAGTATCCAAAACTTCATTGTGGGAAGTTGGCAACTCAGTTGTGAATGAAGCTGGCGAGTGTCATAAATATAAACGTTACAGAAAGATGCAAATCTTAGGATGTAACGTGACTTCTAGTCATCCTTACATCATGGTTCTCAGTTTCACGTTGAAAATGAAATATTATTTAAAGGAAGAAGCATGATGCTGAAGTCCATATTTAAAGCTTCTAGAAAGGACTCTTCATGTAACCAGTTATCAGAGAATATGCAACAACCTATTTTTAGAACATTGGTCTTAGCCTTGCACTAGAATCTCAATTCCTCAACAGTAAATACCAAGAACCCAATACTTCCATAAAGGACATAGCTATTGGCTCTTAATCTTCTTGTTTTTAATTTACTCCTGTGGCAAACAGAAAATTGAAAAACTTCTCTGTAAAGTCTGACCTATCCACTCACCCTAAAAGATTTTACCTCTAATGGAAGACAAGGCAGAAGGTTATTAGGAAATAGAATGTGCCAGATCCAATTAAATCCAATGATTATGTGCATCCCCAGACTCTCAGTTCATGGTGGCTAGTGATTAAGCAAGTGGGTAGATGGAGAGATAGATGATCCTGCCAGATATTCTTCCTTTTATTAACTTTTAAGTGAACCTGAAGTGAAAGAGATTAATTTTGCTGAGAAAGTAATTGGCTTCCAAGGACGACTATTCCAGATTAGTACGTTCCTTACCTGTGCCTCTCTCTAGCCTTGCTACTGGAATGCTTGCTTTGCCCCTGTTTTCTGTTTTGATTTTTCTCACCAGTACTTGAGGGATTTGTGTGACATAGAGACATGTTTACTAAATCAAGAGTAACAGATATTCAGAGTACCAACACCATTCTAGGCTTGATTGGGAATAGAAAAATAACTTCCAGCATGTCTGTCATATTAGGGTCTTGCAGTGTTGATGTGATGGTGGAACCGCCAAGCCCACCCGGAGAAGGGATTTCTGCGGTGGGTGGGTGAGGAGCCTCACTAGAGAGACTCTGCACCCTTTTAATTCTTGGGCTCTATGGTATAGATTTTACAGGTGTCTATAAATCAGTAGTAACACTCTTGGTTCCAGGAATTAATTACGCTTACTCCACAAACCCAGAGTTTACCATCCATTAATATACATGCAAGGGAGGTATTATTTTATAGGATGATTAGCTCACAAAACACTCTAATTTCTCTAATATGCAAATGGAAGGGTCACTGCTGGCTTACAATAAAAATAGAACAAAATCTGATACTAACTTTTATTATACAACTACCCATTTTTTCAACTGATAGTCTTTAATATATGCACTTTTTTTAAAAAAAAACCCTTAACTAGCACAGCAAATTCAGTCAGTAACGTAACCTTTGTGTTGTTTCTCTGTTCAAGGAAAACCCCTGGCCTTCCTGGGCTCCTTATTAATTTTAGCCCTGAAGTCAGAAATCAATACGAATCGCTTTTAGAAGCCTGACAGAAGTCTGCCAGTTTAGCAGTAACTAGATATAGCCCTTAAAATGAGCTAACTGCTGTTCAGTATTTTTCTTGGGGAGAGCAAGTGGGTGGATGATAAAAACAGCATGTTCTCTTGTCTTACAATAACCTTCATTATAGTCAAAGTTCTTTGCCTAACAGTAGCTTTGGTTATATTCAAAGCTTTCAGAAAATGACTGTATAAATATTAAATGCAAGATTTGGAAAGCTCTCGTTTTCTCTGTGTGTGTGTGTGTGTGTGTACACACATCCATCCATATATATCTCAGTGGAGATTTGTCTCAATTTTTAGTTCTACTAAATCTTAGCTTAAAGGAAAATGAGGCAAGAAGTATCTTTAAACGGAATGTTCTTTCCAGTTATTCCGTGTAAGTCTTGCCGTAGCCTATGAAATGTGACCTATAGCAGCCATCAGAAGCAAGCTGCAGTGATTACAAAGTCCGGGACAAGAATCGCCGGGAGACAGTGACAAGCAGCAGAGCACAAGGTGGTGGCAGAGCCGCGGCACAAATAAGGACACGTGAACAGAGCAGGCAGTTCTAGCGTAAGGGGAAAAGCGGGAACAACGGAACTGATGATTTTTGTAAAAGTCTGTCACACGTTTTGAAGTCAAAGCAGACCACTCTTCTGGATTTGGCAAGATGGAGAAAAACGATGAAATCAGAGAGGAGCGGTCCTGGAGGGCAGGGTTTTCAGCTTTCTGAGCCCCTCTGAATTCTCCCACCCAGATTTTGAAATACCATATAGTTATATTTATGTATTTATTTTTAAAGATTTCTTTATTTTTGAGAAAGAAAAGGAACAGGGGGAGTGGCAGAGAGAGAGGGAGAAGCAGGCTTCCCGCAGAGCAGGGAGCCCGATGCGGACTCAATCCCAGGACCCTGAGATCATGACCTGAGCAGAAGGCAGACGCTCAACTGACTGAGCCACCCAGGCACCCCATATATTTACATTTATAAGTTGTAAAATTTCAGAATGGGGAAGAACCGAGTGAGTGTTAGTGACTAGTGAACTTTCGGAGTATTTCCAGAACTCTAAATGCATCCACTCTTCAATGTTTGCTGCTTTCCACCTGGTTTGAAAATCAGCTCAACTCAGTAGCTTCCAAAACTGTATGCAGATCTAAAGGAAGGGAAAACATTAAAATGGAGTTGTACAAGAAAAACAATTTTTTTGTGAATTTATGGAATTGGGTGCCCCTTTAAAGAATATTCTGAGAGTCCAACAAAATCCGCCATGTTCCAGTGCTGATATGGAAAATAAAACAAAAGAATAAAATTGAAAAGTCAATACATCTATCATTTATTCTCTTAGTTTGAATTTTGCACAGAAAACTAGAGCTAGAATGGAATATATAAATATATATGTAACGGGAAAAACCATATATATATGTAACATATATATATATATGTTTTATATGTATGTATCTATTGCACCCCCCACCCCCACCCCGGATAATCAAAAAAAAAAAAAAAAAAAAAAAAAATACGACATGCTCCGCATGTACCTACAGGGCCAGACACCCTTCAACAGGACTTGGCTGGTGGCGACACCTAGAGGCCTGACAGCTGAGTACGAGTCAGAGAGCGGACTGTTCGCATTTCACTCGTCCCCTTAGTGATTGAAAAGCCCTGTGAGGATAATGGTGAAAAGGAAATTTTCCATTTAAAAAGTCTTTTTTAGTATCCATTTATGTACGTTAAATCGGAAATGAAGGCCTGGGGAAGGGAAAACTGCAGTATTCCATAAAGTTACCTAAGTGGGTCAGGACACGTGTTCTCCAAGGAGACGGGCATTCGGGCACCCCTGGGCCAGGCAGGGAGCCGGGGGAGAGCTGGCGGCTGGGCGCAGGAGCTGATCGCCAGGTTTGAATTTAATGCGTGCTCATTCTCAAAGAGTTGTAGGGAATTTGAAAGTAAACTATAGACGAAATAAGATTTCCCGCAGCACCAACCACAGGATCTTGTACCAAGGTGATAGAAAATATTGAATTAAGTGTGGCTTTGTGTTTTGGTGGAGTGAGGTAGTGGGAAGCCCCCGCCTCCCCGCCCAGCCCTGACCCAGCTGGACTAAGCAGATCTCCCAGAGCCATTGCCTGCGGCTTCCCTCACAGCTCAGGTAGAAAGAGGAGATAGAAATAACACCAGGACAGAGAAGATGACCCTGAGGCATTTTTTAATTCAGGCGTTCTGTAAAAGAACATTAATTGAGCACGGTATTAGTTTCCTACTGCTGCTGTTGCTGCAAATTACCCAAACTTCATGGCTTGAAACAATGTATCTTGGGGTTCTGGAGGTCAGAAGTCCAAAATGGGTTCTTACAGGCTAAAATCAAGGTGTTGGCAGGGATGCATTCCTTTCTGCTGGTTCTAGAAGAAAATCCATTTCCTTGCCTTTTCTGGCTTCTAGAAGCTACCTGCCTGCCTTAGCTCAGGGCTGCATCACTTGGCCTCTGCTTTCACTTGACATCTCTGATTCTGGCTCTTCTTCCAGAATCCTTCTAAAAGGATCCATGTGATGACGTTGGGCCCACTCATAATAATCCAGGATAAACTCTCCATTTCAAGATCATTAATTCCATCTGCAAATTCCCTTTGGCCAATGTAAAGCAACACATCCACAGGTTCAGGGGATTAGGACGTGGACGTCTTTGGGAGGGCGAGGGCATTATTCTGCCTACCACAAGCACCTTATAGGTGAACACTGTGCCAGCCAGGCACGGGAGCTGGAAGGTCCTGCCTCTGACGGGGCGGGGATGGGTCGTGCAGAAAATCAGATCTTTCAGCAGGACCAGCTGTGGTTATGTAAGGAACTCAGTAAGAAGCTAGCTCCACTGAGGCAATCAATTTGGGCTTCCTAATCCCAGGTGCCATTTGACCTAGCTCTGAAGCATAAGGGAGAGTTAGCTAGGGGGGTGAGGAAGAGAGTTTTAAGCAACGCGAATAGCATATGCAAAAGTACAGAAAGGTGCAAAATAGCGCAGCAGCTTCCATGATTAATAAGATGTGGGCTTGTGCTGCTGGAAGTGGCAGGAGATGAAGCCGAACCTAATGGCTCAGCTTCATTATGAGAGACTGTTCTTCCTATGATATTATCTGTTCCGGGCTCAGAGAAAGGGAAGGTCGATCTTCTCTCACATAAACATTACTTCCCCGTGTCTGTGGTATAGGAAATTACGTTCAACCCTGATCAAACAGCCAAATGTATTTTAATCTACCTTTTTATTAGCCACTTCTAATGATAAAAGGAAAAGGAGTCATAAAGCTGGAATGAAGATAAGCAATTGATAATCCAATGAAAATATTAAAAGACAATATCTAGAGAATGATGTTGAATATATTTTTCATAAGACTCTTAATATAGTTCTGTTCTCTCATCGCTGGCTTCATGAAAATTTTAGTGAGATTTTCATTAAGAAAAAAAGATTGCCATGGTAAAGACCCAAAGGTGAATTGTTAAGAAATGTGAAACAAATGTGATATTATTGAACCATTTCACACTAAAGAGCTTGTAAAACATATATTTCCCTGCTATTATGGAAATTTTATTTGATTTTTATCTTTTCAATATAGACTAATCCCCAGCTGGTGCTTCCTGCATTGGCCTACAAATGAAATGAGAAATGTGGCTAGAAAACCATGAGGGTCAGTGGGTCAAGGTGGAATAAAGGGTTGGAAAGACTGAGGCATCATAGGTGTTTTCCTGACAATGTCAAGAACTGTAGCTATCACATAAAGCAGGGAGCAGACTATAAGGGGCTATGGGATTTGGACATGAGTCTAGAACTTTTACTGCTCAAAATGTAGTCCAAAGAGCAGCAGCGACACATGGAAACTGCCACACCCCAGCCCCAGTCAAAATCACATTTTAGCAAGCTGCAAAATCACATTTTAGCAGAGTCATGCTGAGGTTCAGAAGTACTGCTGGGGATAGTAGAACGTATTGGAAGATTTCAAGCAAGCATGTCCAAGAATCATGTTTGCATTTGTATAAAACCACAGAGTTGGCAGTGAGAGAAGATGGGCTGTGGGGAAGGGTGATCTGTGAAACAATAAAGGTGGAGATCAATTAGAAAGTGAATTCAGGGTTGATAAGGACTGGAACTAGAGTCATGGCCATGGAGATGCCTCATTAGCTGTTAAGGAGAGGGAGGAGTGAAGGGTGACACCCGTATTTGCTTGTTTGGTTGATGGATACAATTAACTAAGATAGGGGAAATTGTGAGGCTGCTTTCAGACACTGAGTTTGAGAGGCAGGTGAAACACCCAGATGGTGAAATTCTCCATTGGACAGCACAGTGGCTGGGCCGAGATAGTTCAGGAAGTCCTAGAGAAGGGAAAATGAATGACCACCCTGAGAAGTAGGGAAAACCAGTGAAAATACTGTGTAGAAAGCTAGAGAGAGAAGAGTCTCAAAGAAAGGTCAAACGAATGCTAAAACACATCCTTTGGATGTGACATTCTGGAATTTTGGGGTGAGCTCCTAAGTATTTATATGCCTAGAAATATGAGAAAGAATTGCTGCAATTGAGAGATAGAGAGTAGAAAAGGAATAGGACCAGTGAATGGATAGAGAAAGTTACCGAGGAAAACAAAGCTAAGTTGGGGCGAGTGGACTTGTAGCAGCAGGTGTGAGATTTTAAGGACTCTTAGAGCAGCAAGCAAGCCACTTGAAGAGGAGCATCCTTCAGCCAAAATCTTATAAAAGCCAACTGAAGCACAGGGAGCCAAGAAAAAAAAGAAATGAAAGTGATAAAATGTAGATCAGAGGAGTTAGAGGCTCTATGGAGATTTTTACAGAAGGAAAACAGAGAAAGAAGTTGGAAATAAGTGATCAAGACAGGGGTGACTCTAAACTGTGGCCATTAAGAATGCCTTCAGTTTTGTGCTATCTCATTAAGAGTGTGGGATTAAGCCTGCCTATTGTCTGGCAACACTCATAACTTCTCAGTTGGCTATATGCGCTACACAGTGTGTTGGAAACTCTCCACCTACGAGGCCCCCTATTACCTCAGTGTATTTCACTCTCCGTGTAATTTTTTTAGTGCATTAGAAACTGGGTGGACTTCAAGTTATTATACTTTCTTAATGTTTCACAGTCCATGAGCTACAGAGATGTTTTTATCATGGCAATTTATTTAGCATCTTCAAAAAACGTATGCTTGGGGGATCTGTTCTACGTAGGAAGCAAAGCCCACAGCAAGGCTTCTCTAGAGGTGAAAGGTAGATCCTCACAGACACCTGGGTGACTAGATAGAGATATATAGATTTTGCCTTCTATTCTAGTCTGACTCAAACTTGATTTTGAAGCTATACCTTTGTTTCCCTAATTTTTATATTTTTTTAAGTAAAACTAAAATGACAGAGTAATTACTATCTTTGTAGGAGTCTCTCTTTTCACTCAATCATTACATACAATAATTTCCTTCTCTAAACAAAACGTCATAAATCTGAAAGGCTTTAAACTGGCGCCTAATTGGTTTAGTTCGGTTGTTGGCCATACAGGAGGACCTCTCGTACACGGTCTTCATTCATTGAACACTATTTGCTTACTGTTCTCTTTCCCAGTTAACACATCTCCTTTCCACTTGCATCGTGTACATAATTGAATTCACCCAGTACCTAACCCAGGTTCTATCATCTTTCCTTAAACCCACCTTTATCATCATACCAGTACTTCTCACTGGGTAACCTGGTGTTTATTATCAGTCCACATAACCGGCACTTGTGGCCAACTCTAACCCAAGGATAACTTGGATGTGAAGCAAATAGGACCAAACCGTCTTGTTAAATTTGAGCAGTGATAACAGAATCCTGATTTGAGGACTGAAGTTAACCCGTTAGGCACAAATGGATCGTGGGACTCCAGCCATTTGCCAGAGCTCTTTCTCTCCAACTCTCTGTTTTAGTCTGTGTCTGGTCTCATTCCACAGTGTGTACTCCACGCTAAAGGAAAAACAGCTCTGGGTTCCCATAGTCCTTAAAACGAAGAACCATATGCCAAATATCAGGGAGGACCTTGGCCAGTTTGGGTCACATACCCACCCTACAGAACAGCTTACCAGAACCACATGGAGATGGAGAGGTGGCTCCCCAAAAGAAAAGTTGGGGGGCTATTGCCATTTGTCAGTAGCCATGCTCATCAGAGAAAAATGACAGATATCTGCTACATCCCAAAAAATGAATGAAGTTAACTATTTGGAGATATTCTGAAAATGATCAGAAGCCACACAAATCAAGAAGCAATAAGACCTTGTGAATAGTAGAATTTGATTTAAGGTAGAGTTAGGGACATGACAGTATAACAGAAGATCATACCCTAAGTGATCACAATATGATACCAGAAGTAATGTGAAGAGAAAGAGAGATGTCCTTACAGAGAAAAAGACAGATACAGGGCAGAAATGTCGGTGAGTTCCAGATGGGGCCCTGACAGGATGATGCAAGTTATTAATTAGCAAACACATTGAGTGCCTACTATATTCTAAGGCAGTAGCTCTCAAACTTTTTGACCATGAGCCACATTGAGAAATACATCACACATATCAATTCCCCAACACATACATACCATATAATTATAAAACTGTATTAAACAATATTTACTCTTTCAATATACAGTGCTCCTTGACATTTTCCATTGATTCTATTGCAAATTTCTAAAATTCCTGTGTATTAGTTTGCCAAGGCTGCCATAACAAAGTAGCACACACAGGGTGGCTTGAACAATAGAAATGTGTTTTGTCACCGTTCTGGCTGAAAGTCTCAGATCAAGTGTCAGCAAGGTTGGTTTCTTCTGACACCTGTGTCCCTGGCTTATGGATGGCTGTCTTCTCCCTGTGTCTTCCCATGGTCTCTCCTCGGCATGTGCCTGTATCCAAATTTCCTCTTCTTATAGAACACCAACCATATTGAATTGGGACCCACCATCATTGCCTCATATTAACTTAATTACCTCTTTGAAAATCCTGTCTCCAAATACAGTCACATTCTGAGACACTGGGGATTAGGACTTCAACAAATGCATTTTAGAGGACACAACTAGGCTCATAACATACTGATTTCTACCCAGTAACTTAGTTTCACAGCCCTCCATTGTGTGTGACATGCAGTTTGTAAACACTGTTCTAGGAGAAACAGAGAATACCTTCTGTCAAGTAACTCACTGTCTGGCTCAGGGCTCAGTATGCTTTTTCTGTAAAAGGCCAGATAGTAAATATCTTAAGCTTTGCTAGTCACATATGGTCTCTGTTGTGTATTTCTTTGTTTTTCTTTATAACACTTTCATTCTTAGCTTGGAGGTTGTACACAAACAGACTATAGATTTGATTTAGCCAGGGGACCAGTAGTCTAACTGACTGCCCACTTGGCAGGCACTTCCTTTAAGCCTCATAAAAGAGGACACCATATTAAGATAATCTAATTCCTCCATTCTGATTCTAATTTTCCTTATGCAACTTCCAGAAATAATTTGGCTTTCTACCTTCTAAGAAAAGATATACAGATCAGAAAACACAATATTCAGGATTACTTAGCAGCTATTTTTCCAATTTCCAATTAGTAAACTAACGATCTGATTGTCACATGTGTGTGTGTTTGTGTGTAGCGTGCTTGTTTCAGTGAATCAGCTCAGCTCAGCATAGGCTAAAAATTTTAATCTAGAAATCTAGACCTTAGAACATGGTCACCTCAGGTTGGCCATTCTAGGTGGCCCAGTCTAGGAAAACATGCAACATCCCTTTTCCCAGCAGTATCAATTTTCTACAGGGTCAAGTGATTAAATAGTGCCTGACTAGAAAGAATGGCTGAAATCTGACAGAGACAATGTGTTTTATGTGCCAGAAGAGCGAACACCTGGGTTCCACTCCATCTTACATTTTTTTTGTCCTTTTAGGAACATCCATCTCTTTGCATGTAGACTGTCTACCAAAATGGCTGCCAACACATTTTCCATCCTTCTACTGACAGACCACTTGCCCCATCGAGAGATAGAGTCTGTTTCCCCTGCCTTTATTTTTATTTATTTATTTTTTTTAATATTTTATTTATTTATTTGACAGAGAGAGATCACAAGTAGGCTGAGAGGCAGGCAGAGAGAGAGAGGAGGAAGCAGGCTCCTTGCCGAGCAGGGAGCCCGATGCGGGCCTCGATCCCAGGATCCTGAGATCATGACCTGAGCTGAAGGCAGAGGCTTTAACCCACTGAGCCACCCAGGCGCCCTCCCCTGCCTTTAAATCTGGACTGGCCTAGTGGCTTGCTTCATCCTGCACAGTGTGATGGGGGAGAGACTACACTAAGTCCAGTCCTGGGCTCTGCGAGGCCTGGCAATTTCTGCTTTGCTCTGGTGGGCTCTAGCTACTTTACTGAATAATGGCTACATTACTGAATAATGGCAGACCAAGTGGTGAGACCTAGTCAACACCCAGCTGAGATGTGGGATATGGAAGTGAAGGCATCTTGGGTGTTCTTGGGTGTTCCCCAGCCCCAGGTGCATGCCTGGCTCATGCAGCCACCCATGTAAGCCCCAATGATGCTATGTGGGTGGAACCTCCCAGCCAAGCTGATCCATCCCACAGAATTATGGGAAATAATAAATTGTTTATTATTAAATTATTAAACAGTTGTCCTGCATTGGAAGACAGCAGAATGGAGGAAGAAATAACTCAGGAACACTCTCTCGGTAATCCTGATGCTACCTGTGTCTGTCAAGAATAGTTTGGGCTGCAACTACTGATTACAGGGGCTTAAACAACATGGAAGTTTACTTCCCCATCATGTGAATGCCTAGAGACACTGAAATAACTATTCAGAAAACACATTTGTAACAGAGTGTTACAAATTTTTCTACTTTGGTCATGAACATGCCTTTTCCAAGAGTAATCCTATCACCCCATCTGCCCCCTCCCCATTGGCATTCTCAATTTCAAGATACTAAGCCAATGTTTACCCTTTCAGAGTTGCCCCCACACTAACTCTGAATAGAAGTACACGTGGATTTTAACTTAGAACCCCTTACGGGAAAGCTCCTCAGATCTAGTCTCAACTCATGGCTTCAGGTTTGAAGAGAGACCAACTAATAAGTATCTTTCTGGAGAACCATGAAGCCTCTGGTTGGATTGCCCAATAATCACAGAGGCTAATTCGGTCACAAGTGTTTAGCTTCAGGGCCTTTCACTGCACAACCTTCTTTAAAGGCTATGGGTAGAGGCCTAGCAATATGTTCCCATATCATCATATATTTGTATAAAAATAACCATAAGGCTGGCCATGACTGCTGTCTCTTTCTCTTCTGACATACTCTCTGCCATCCTTTCTTTAGTGTCGAGTGTATCAGATTGGCAAGGGGCTAAAATATGGCTAAGGGGAAGCTGGACTGGTGATGCACTTAGTTTGAGAAATATTTGTGTGGTTGGCAGTCACTTCTTTGTGCAGGGACATTCCTGCTAGCTGGCTCAGCATGGGATGAGCTCTAAGAGTACTCCCACTTCCCACTGTGCTGACTCACAGCACTGCAGTACAACAACAGGGCCAAAGGTAGGATCATGCTATAAACATGTCCTACTGCAGTAGCCATCAAAGCATATGGGCATAGAGGAAAAAAGAAGGTTTGTGACATACAGAGCCATCAGCTGCTCTGTGGAAAATTATACTTGTCATTGGCGTGGAACATTGCAGACAAAGGATTCGGTGCTCACTGATACCATGCCAAGAGAGTTCTTTCCAGTCAGGGATGTAGACAATAAACAGCACACATAATTATAAAAGCACTACACGCTTTTTTTCACTTTTTGATGGGAATTATGCAAAATCAAATGTAATGGAATTTCTGTGTTTGAAAATGCAAACCTGTGGCAGATTAGTGAGAACATGTGTACATGAATTACACATTTTAAGCATCCTAACATAGCGGATATAGTCTTAGCAATTCTGATACAACTGTCCTGCCATAGTCCAGTGGCTCCAGAGAAAATGACCCACATAACAGAATGGTATCAGTTCAAATAATAGTTAAGATTAGTCACTCCCTACAGAAAAAAAATCTGAAATCCCCTGAAATCCTACAACACACGTCTTCCATTTAAATCTAAGTTTCTTCAATTTACTAGAAATTTTCTAAAAATATATAGGCCATTAACAATGAGTTGTGTAGTTAGAAAAAAACTTTTCTAAACTACAATTTTTTTTAAAAGATCAATCATCTCTGCCAGAGGAAAGAGTGAATTATCTCTAATTTTTCTACAGAAAGTTGAATTAAAAAATACTTTTCATGGGGCACCTGGGTGGCTCAGTGGGTTAAGCCTCTGCCTTTGGCTCAGGTCATGATTTCAGAGTCCTGGGATCGAGCCCTGCATCGGGCGGAGGGCCTGCTTCCCCCTCTCACTCTGCCTGCCTATCTGCCTACTTGTGATCTCTCTCTCTCTGTCAAATAAATAAATAAAAATCTTTAAAAAAAATACTTTTCATAGAAAGAAGTAATCAAAGAACATACAACCAAAAACATAGGAAAAGGCATTTTAGATATGTGTTAGACATTTAATTACTAGATATATACTTGTTTTTAGATTTGGGAATGTTGGTATTAATCCATTTTTTAAAACATGTATTTTAAGGGATGTTCTTTCTTACTCTCACCAGTGTTTACTTTCATACCTAATTTTCAATGAGCTCTAGGCGCTATAATATTTGAATCGACTCCTGAACAGTAGAAGAAAATCTCCAAAGTTCAAATAAATAAGAATAACCTGTCCCCCCAAAGAACGAAGCTTTACGTTACCGTGTACAGATGTGATGCTGACATTCAAAGTTGGTGCTTTCTGGGCTCACAGACAACAGCCCTCCCAGAGCTGTACCTGGGGAGGCTCCCAGGTTGTGTGGAAGTCATCACACTGGCCGCCAGCCCGCTACCCTGGCCTGTGCTGGTGTACGGTGTGTGTGGCACTTGTGCCATATGTGTTCAACACACTTGTTACTTGAAAAGAAAATGGTGCTCCCTTTTGCTTTTTCCTGGCCAAAGCGAGTGTTAAATAAACTTTAAGTTAAAATTCCATCTACATGCGTATCTTTACCCCATAAAGAGTGAACTTCACTGTCTATACCTTCATTTTCCTGGTTTCCGGCTTTAAAATAAACAATTGTCTCAGAGCTATTTGATTTTAAGCAGAGAGGAGAGAGGCATTTAATTATCAAAAATAATTATTACCCAAAATAAGTTCTTTTCATTTGAAAGTATATTCCCTGGACGGTATCTCAACTCCAAATACGTTAGGTTAGTTAGCAAAAAACGTTTTATGCATCATCCTCTCATTAAGGTTCAGGAAGTGGTGCTCCCAGCAGACAAGGAAAATATTCTTTTATTTTGACATCGCACCGTTGTTGAATTTATGGAGTTGGATTAAGCCCAGAATAACTATTCACCACTTATTAGTATTCACTGTGGGAACTGTCCTGAACTTCATGATTTTAAAATAACTTTTTAAATAAACTAGACATTCAAGTGTGTTTTATTTTCATCTGAAAGATGCACAGATAATTTTTTCTGAGCTAGTAATTTGTGGTTTCTTTTGAAGTTTTGTTTCTTATTTACTTTTGGAAGGGTTTCCTAGAGTTTTTATAATCTAATTCTAATTGCCTGAGAATGACATCAAAATGTAATGAGAAGAATTTAATCCATAAGTTATTTTTTTGATGGAAAATGGAAGAACTCTGACAATAAACCAGTTGCATAGTAACATTTTATTTTTAAGTTTAACCATCTATCTTCCCGCTCTGTTGGTAGAAATTAATCATGGGAGACTAGATCATTAAATCGTCTTATTCCTTATAGAATTTAGCTTATTTAGTAGTACAACTGCTCTATTCTACAGAAATTAGTCTACAAACATTTCAATTTTAGTGCCATCAATTCCCATTTATTCTAGTCACTGATGTAGTTGTGGTTTCATCACCGAAAGGTTTAGATGTTTGGGAAAACTTCATAAACATAAAATTCTATAGTTTGTCTTCTCACCATCCACACTAAATTTACTTATACAAAGAAACAATTAATTCTGTTTACCAAGAAATAGTGGTTTGAAGTTTTTGTTACCATTCTGTTTTTTAACAAGCCCCTTTCCTAAAGTGTGCCAGGCCAATCTAGTAATTGGGTATTTTCAATTTCATACCTATAAGAAGCCATCTTAATCACGGAATAATTTTTATTTATTTTTTTCTGGTCAGTTTGTTCTTATGCAAACACTAAGTACATTTATGGTCAGCGTTGACAAGAACCTCCGTGTTTGGTATACCTGACCTTGCACCTATTGATTCTAAGCCCATTTAATCTGCTCAAATCAGGGCTCACTGACATGGCAGTGAAAGTCTTCTTTAGTGCATCCCCATGGGGAAGCTGACTCCTAGTAAAAACCATACATGATGCTACATCTGCTGGTAAAACTAACAAAATTATTATTCTTCAGTTTATAAAAAATAAATTTGTCTTGTTGTAGGAGTCAAGATTTTTAGGGTTGGTCACTAACTTAAATGGTAAAAAGCTTGGTTCTTTTTTTTTTTAAGATTTTATTTATTTATTTGACAGAGAGAGTGAGAGAGAGCACAAGTAGGCAGAGAGGCAGGCAGAGGGAGAGGGGGAAGCAGGCTCCCGGCTGAGCAGAGAGCCCCAATGCAGGGCTCGATTCCAGGACCCTGAGATCATGACCTGAGCTGAAGGCAGAGGCTTTACCCACTGAGCCACCCAGGTACCCCAAAATCTTGGTTCTTAAGGGCAGTATAAAAACAGCAGCATCTACTATTAGCCATTTTAGTTCAATCTCTGCAATGGAAGTCTTTTGGCTTCTTTTATCATCTTTAAGGACAAGGGGTCATGGCCTTTCCTATGTGCACTGAGCACCCCTTAGGATGGTATTCTCCAAGCTTCGAGGCTCTGATCACTGCTTCTCAGCATTACCAAGGGGGATGTGGTCACCTGTTAGCTGCAGAGGTCAGTGGTGTGGCAACTCATTCACTCTCATTGTTGCCACACTGAACTAACTGGTCAAGAGAGAAGGTGTGGAAGAAAAGGTGGAGATGGTACTGTGTTTTCAGCAGTGTCCCCAGTACTAAAGAATTTTTTTTTTTTTAATTCACTGAGGATCATTACATTCTCTTCACTGCCTTCTTCCCAGGAATTTAGAGAGAAGCTCTGGAAAGGCTGTGTCAGGAACCAATAACATTATTCAGGGCTCCAATCAGAATGTCTCACTCTCCCCCATTCAGGCTTAGTAGCATTAGCAAATGTTCTCTGAACCTCTCCCCTCTTGAGCCACTGCCTTTTTTACTCTAATCCTTTGTTCAGAAGAGTAACAGACATCTGTGATTCCTCAGTCATGTAGGATACTTTTTAAGGAGCCAGTTGTCTGAGCCAATGGTTCTACTCATTATTTTTTCAAAGAAGTTCACCTTCTTCAGATCCTTGTGTAAATAAAGCCATTGGCTGTGTGGCCAGCAGTTGGCTATTTCATGATGTGCCTGAATTCAGAGAGCTGGCTGCACAATTCCCATCTTTATTCTTGGACTCATGTTATATTTTGTCCTTGGAAGCTCTAGAAGATGTGTTTGTTAACACAATTTCTTTCCTATCTTGTCAAGTCTAAGGTGTGCACTATTTCTTATTGTTCATCTCTCTCTTGCTAGAATATCAACAGACTTGTCTGATTTCTTTGTGCTCACATAACTTTTCCCTGTGCTATTGCTTTGACGAATACCAATTTCTTATCCTTTTTCTTTACACAAACACACTGTGTTTCTCCCTGTCAATATGGGAAACCCTTTTTCCTGGCTTTCAAAAACCTCCCCAAACTCCTGTCCCCGTCCTGTTTTTCTTTATCTCCAGCTTCTCCCCATCATATCACCTGCTGCAACCTAGCTGACCTCTCCTCTTTTAGAGAGATCAAAAGAGGAGATCTCTCTCCACCTAATGCCCAGCGATTGCTTGTCTACTTCCCCATCTGGGATGCCTTTCTTCCCCCCCCCCCTCCTCCCAGTCAGCCTTCAAGCTGCAACCCAACTCCTTCCTTCTTTTGTTAAGACGTCTTTCTTGACTACTTCTGCTGATTCTATCTCAACTCTGATTCTATAACTTATTTCCAGAATTTCTCATTTGGCACATTTATCACCAATAATCCAATATGCTTCCTTATCTCCACAAGGAGATTATATGGGTTTTTTTTGGAGAAAAAGGGCCCAAATTTAGGTTTCTGATCCTTCTTTCACATTGACTTTAGCACAGGGCCCTCCCATAGGAGGCACTAAATAGGCCTTTGTTGAACCATCTGGTGCTGGACTTTTCTGAATCACAGATGGACATTTGCCTGAAGTTGAACTGATCCTCAGAAAGGTTAGATGATCGATTGCCTTAGGTCACACAGTTTTCTTTTCATCTGTCCAATTTCCTGCTATCATCAGCAATAAAAATGTAGACATTTACATTTGATGTAGAGGTTTCCTTCCTGTTAAGTAATTCTCTACTCCTCTCATTATCCCTAATCTTCTAAAACCTTCTCTTTTGTAATGGTTCCCCATGAGGCAACCTTGTTTTAGTGCAAGCCATTCCTGGCCTGAATGTTTTGTGATATCTTGTATGTAGATCCCTTCTCTCACTATACTGATGAGATAGTACAGGAGTTGGGAAACTTGTATAAAGAGACACAGCATAAATAGTTTAAGCTTTGCAGGCCATTTGGTATCTGCCTCAAACACTCAACTCTGCCATAGTCACACAAAATCAGCAATATACAATTGTAAACAGATGAGGTGGCTGTGTTCCAACAAAACTTTTTATGAACACTGAAACGTGAATTACATATAATTGCCATGTGTTCATTTTATTCTTTTGATTTTTTTCACAATCATTTAAATGTGTAAAAACCATTCCTAGCTGGTAGGCTTTACAAATACAGATAGGTGGGCCAGATTTGGCCTGCCAACTCCTGATATAGTATATTAAAGTATAGTCAGGGTACTTTAATTAGAGGTAAAGTTGGCTTGGTAAACCTGGCTCTCCAGCCTATGGAATTTCAAATCTATCCCTAAGGTTCCTATCTTCTCGGTGACATATGACCTCCTCCACTTCTTGTTCCTTCTTCCTTATGTCTGGCCTCTGTTCTACACCATGATGACCCCCTCTATGAAATAAAGCCCCTTTACTGAGTGCCTCAAAAAAGTCCCCACCCACATAAGTCATCATGAACAAAATAAACTTTATTGAAGTTTTCAGAGAAGTTCATCACAGAAATCTAAGACATGTCAATGGAATAGGACATTACACTTCTTAAAAGGTCATTCTATCCCTTTACCCATCCCCCCTCCCTCCCAAAAAATATGTCTTCTTTTAAAAGGAGTGGTTCAACTTTTTATAAGAGCAATACTTTTTCTCCCCTTTCAAATTTTAGGCATCCATCCATTCCTTCATTCAAGATGTATTTATTGAATGTTCACTACAGTGCTGTCTAAAGAAACTTTCTGTAATGATGGTAATATTCCATATGTACACTATTCAATACAGTAGCCACTAGTCACATGTGACTACTGAGTACTTGAAATGTCCCTAGTGAGACCAGGAACTAAATTTTAAAATGTATTTTATTGAATGAATGGCTAGTGCTACCATCTTGGATAGCACAGATCTAATATGTGCCGGCCGCTTAGATACCCTAAGAGGTTCTATTCATACTCAGTCCCTAAAATTTAACACAAAGTTGGGACTGGGCCTTCATTGCCAGTGTGCAGGATTTAATTAAAATGCCATTTTGTCATGGCTGTCTAGTAATCAGTAATGTTCAAAGCATTCATTCTTCACTCACGTCGTATAACTGAAGATAGTCCCTGGCTTTCAAGGTTCTCCCCTATTTTCCACTTCAGTAGTATACAAATGCAAAGGTTCATTTCCCTCAAGGGCACATTCCTCACAAAAAGCACATCTTCAGCCATGTGTCCAAATGCTATATTGATTCCAGCTGGGTTTTTTTTTTTTTAACCAAGTACATAGATACAACAGCTGGTCTTTGTTTTTAATGCCTCTCCATTTAGGCTAAATATTTCATCTTAAACACTGTTTTAGTATGTTTACATGGGAATGATCCATATGGAAACTATCCTATGGAAATATTAATGGTTTGTACACAGAAGGATTAATTTAGGTGAATTAGAAGACTTCAAAATAGTGCTAGAGTATTTCTCAGAAATGTTGATGGATGCTTAATTTAATCACTATAGATAAACACAATCCCTTGGGTAATGAAGCCATACTTTGGCATTGTCAATTAACCTATGCATTATAGCAAAACTGGAATCATTGTTACCAGGCCACTTGCAACATTCTTCCAGAGATTACAATATTCAAATACCTGTGGATCTTGAAGAAGCTTGGATCTACAACCCCAGTGTTGGAATCCACTCCAAAATTATGGCTCACAATAAGGTAGTATCTAAGAGGGCCAGCATATTCAGACCAGTTATGTTTAGCCTTCTCTAGTTGTTTGAGTCACTTAGCAAGTGGTAGGGCTCAAGATACAAGATACTGATAACTACTTTCCGGAATAAAAAATAGATTACCTATAAAACACCTAGTTAATATCTTATCATATAATAAACAACTGACAAATCTTAGTTCCCCTTACCTGATTTTGCTCCCTGGCCTTTTAGACTTCAGTTCCTAAGGAGGTGCATATCTAAAAGAGCCCTCTCCCAAGGATACTGCGACCAGACAACCCACCTCTCTGGAGGGTTTGTGAGATAGGACAGAAGTGAGAAATGGCTCTGACTGAATGGTTCCAAACAAGGCCACAAGCAGTAGGAAAGGGTATTCCTCTCTACTGTCAGTATTTAAAACCCAGAACACAAAAAAATTCTTACAGAGAATGTTCCAGGAAACATGAGCTCCAGTTAAAAACCAAGTTCAAATAAAGCCATGAAGTGCAATGGATAGTGTGGTGGAAAGAATACTGCCCAGTAATCAGGAGAACTGTGTTCTAGCTCTTACACTCTATGGATCCAGTCTGAACACTTTGACACTGACTCTTAATTTTTTATTTATGAACAATTGGGTGTTGAACTAGGTGGACGCAAGGCAGTATGACTCTTTGTCATTCTGTAATATTTCACTACAAAAATGATTTTGGTAATATTAACCCTATTAACAAAACAGCTGTAGCAGTATCTTTAGCTACATTTGAGGAAACAGTATCACTAGGGCTCCCTGACTCTCACTGTGGTCTGAGTCCACCATTAAACCAGGCCTGACTTGTCCTTTCACACAGTAGACTCTAGGGTCCGTCCATAAGACCTTTAGGGACCATGAAAATGTTGTAGTTTTAATTTCTTTTAAAATCAGAAAAAACAATGAACATAATGATGAATATGTAATAATAAATGCAGTCTTGAGTATATTATTTTTATACCAATTCTGTCATAAAGTATAATTTAAAATTATTTTGTTTAAAGGAAGAAAGGGTCCATGGTCATAATGTAGTCCTATCTGTTATAGATTCTGATGTATACAAATTTATAATACTTTTTTTTAAAGATTTTTATTTATTTATTTGACAGAGAGAGATCACAAGTAGGCAGAGAGGCAGGTAGAGAGAGAGGAAAAAGCAGGCTCCCCACTGAGCAGGGAGCCCCACTGAGTGGGCCTCGATCCCAAGACCCTGAGATCATGACCTGAGCCAAAGGCAGAGGCTTTAACCCACTGAGCCACCCAGGCACCCCAATACTTCTGATTAGATAAAACTTAGGAGCGTCTATAAAGGTCTTTATGCTTTAGGTCCAGTAGTTGGCACTTGGTGGTGACGCTTAGAAATAAGGTTACATTTGAAAGTTAAAATCAAACATATCAACAAATAGCAAAATAGCAAATCAACAAATAGCAAATCAACATAGTGAATGAGGCCAATAATTTACAAAAGTTACTTAAAGTCCTGGAAGCTTCCAGGAAGAGCCAATTAGGATATCTGTGGTAGTAATTACAACCATTATTGGCCATTTATGATGTACCAGGTGTTGTGCTAAGTGCATTGTATGCATTAGTTCATTTACCCTCACAACAACCTCATAAGGTGAGTATTATTATAAACTCACTTTACAGAGGAATAAGTAGGCTTATAGAAATTAAGTTTACTTGGTGAATGTCAGACATTTGATAAATGGAAGAAATGGAATTTGAACATGGAATTTGATTTGGGAGAACACAGTAAGGCCCCAACAAAAGCCCCTCATCCAGTGAAAGCCCACTCAAGCCCCTGAGTATTAGTAGAGTTCAGCCTTGGGGGAGAGAGTCTGCATGGAGCACAGGGAAGCGGATCATACAAGGTAGACTCCAAATGGTTGAATCCTAAAGATAAAAAGTAAAACGTAAGGCTAATCGAAGAAAATGTTATTTATTTCATGACCAAGTATTAGATAAAAACCTCAGAACACAAAGCAGTGGAACACTTGTCCCTCTGCAGATCAGCATGATTCTCAAGTAGGTAATTGTCAACGGGCCTTGCATGAGAGAATCTTGAAATTTTTTTAAAAAATTGACAGATTGACAAGGTTGTAGTAATATAATTGGAGAACATTTGCCTTCTTAAAAATTTAAGTTTGCAATGGTTATGGATCAAAAGAATGAAGATATTTGAAATTAGTTATAAGAAATATAAAGAAATGACCATTCCAACAGATGGATGGGAATCATGAAAGAGAGGCCCAGCAGAGGAGGAGATAGCAGGACAGAAGTAGAGAAGACAAAAACCAAAAGCTTCCCTTAGCCATACTGCTAAGCATTCTAAGGATTCCTAGTAAGATAACACTGGAAGTTATTATAAATACCATAGCACATAGTGTTCATAGTTTATAGTAAAGAACGATACCCAAGCTAATTTAAAGTAATTTGTTTACAGTCCTATTCCATATGGTCTTCATTAAGTTATTCTCAATTCTTTATGATCTTTTTTAAGGGTTGGATTAATGACCTTCTCTAATACTCTAAGAGCATCAATGTCTGTATCTGATGGACCTCACTCAGTTGGCATATTAACCATATGTTCTATTTTCTGACTGTTTGACATCTTGGGACTTTGCTTTCCCCAAAGGGAGTATCCCTCTCAGGATTAGCTAATTCCTAGAGACAGCAAACAACTCACCTGTAAGACTACCCTTCATGTGCAAACCAGCCAATCTAGTGTCTATACCCCTCAACCATATCTTTTTATGGACTCTCACACTCTGGGCCACTATCTGTCTGCCCTAATCACCCCAGGATCAGGTTACAACCAGGGACACCCACTATGTGCCAAAGCCGACTGATATTATTTAAAACTTCTCAACCCTGAACCTACTTACCCTGCCTTTCCGGTTCCTTCCCATGGAAACCACAATAAAGGCTAGTGCCAATATTTTTCCCTTGATCCCTTCGCCTTTTGACCAAACCTGGTGCCTCCCAATGTGGTCTCCTAAGGCATGGTATGCCCCCTCCTTTAGGGAACTGTGAGTGTAATGAACTATTTTTTCTATGGCAGTTGTTTGTCTCCTGATCTTCTGGCTTTGCCATACCCGAATAACAACAAAATCTGTATTTTAAAGTGATCGGTAATTGTCCTTAAGATTCTGGTAACCTGGGTGGGAAGACTAAGTTAGAAGCTCTCTTCACTGAACATCACCTTAGCCAGCTTTCTTCTTATCTGCGTTGGGGTACACATTACTAAGGACCTTAATGGCACTTTCCGCACTGTTCATAGAAGAAAAATGTTGATATTCTGGCCACTAAAGAATTTCTGTGGTAGGGTAAAGTGGGTATCAAGGCCTCTTTGACAGCCATCAGGGAAAGCAAAGAAGAGGGCCATGATTTGGGCATGACCCTTTCAGTTTTAGTCGCTTGGGAAATGCTTAAGAGTGCACTAGAGAGAAGGGAGGGTGTGATGCACTCGATAAACTGAAGTCAGGAGCATTAGCTGGCACACAGTGAGGGTAAAAATATTTAAATATGAGGAATATGAATCACTTTCATGGGCCAGATGGAGATTTAGAGAGTGGGGCAGGAATAAATTATATCTCAGTATGATGTGTTTCAGTTTACATAGTTCAGGAGACAAGTGGCCCCACGCTGGATTGGAATATACCACTAGTCCCCCGGTCTCTATGTCACAGAACCAGAGATCCCTTTTCCCTTCCAGACCCCACTGCCCCTCAAGGGTCAGTGGATCCAGAGAATAGTTGACTTACTTCTCTGAAAGCTAAGACAAACCTGGAGAAGGAGTCAAACCCTTCACCGTGAAATGGGATGGCTATGAGATAACAGGGTGGAGAAGACCCTTCACCATTTCTGCAGGGAACAACAGTGTCACCGGTTCCTCATCTGCCAAATATGGGTAACAGTAACACTCCCTTCTGAGCGTGACTGTCAGTTGAGGGATGTGGGCAAAGCCCGGGGCATGCGGCCTGGTCCACACAGCTGCTCATCGAGAGTTAGTGATTGCTGACGGGTGCGCAGGTGGGCCGCAGGCCTCCCGGACACAGTGGGGAGTGGTTCCCATGGCTGAGCCCACCAGCTCCTGCCACTCACTGGCTCTGGCCTGGGACGGTCTGCCCCTGGCCTAGGGCCCTACCTGGCGGTGAGGGAGGAGGTGCTGGAGGCAGCCGGGGTCCACCGCGGAGTCGGAGTCCCGGAGCCCACGCAGGATCCTGCACTTTTCCAACATGCATGCGCGCACTTGGGTTTGGCCGCTGAGAAGGCCGGCTGGGAGCAGAGGGAACCCAGCTGCAGGCTCAGGGGACCTCCCTCCAGGGAGAAAGGAAAGGGCAAGGGAATGTCAAGACACATCTGGTGCGGTGGATCAAGATGTTAGAATATGCGGAAGCAGGAAAGGACTAAATATGATGAATTGAAGTTCGGTTCAGACTTGAACCCCAGGGAGAAGAAACCAGAACAGTCAGAACAAGTGTCCGATGGCCCGTGGAGTCAGTCACCCCCGAGAACAAGCCCGCTGGTGCGGAGGGAGGGGCGGCCGCTTCTCCCACAGTACGGGCAAGAAGAGGTGTGCTACGCGGACGCCACTGTGGGCTCGCGGTCCAGGAGCGTGCAGTCCCTACCGAGCCTTTCGTTGGCGCTCAGAGGGGCCACGGAGCCCGGGGATGGGGGCCGCAGGGCCACGCGGGCCCCCGGGGGGCTCAGCAGCGGTGAATTGCTGCTGGTGAAACAGAGGGAGGAACAGACCGAGAGAAATGTGGCAGGCAAAGGTGGCAAAGAGCGTTTGGGGGGACTGGGTGCTGGAGCAGACCCCTTCCTGTGGAACTGTGAGGACGGGAAGGGCCATGAAGACAACCCGACTGACAGTGTGCAGCACAAGGAGCAAGGCGGGAAGCTGCCCGCCAAACCTGGTGCCCGTAATGGAGGACCAGGTGGAAAAGGAAGAGTGCCCCCGAAGATGCCTTCATTTCAGGTCGACTTCCTGGGCTCAGGAAAGGATGGGGAGGCCTCTCCAGACCCTCGAAGATGCCCTGGAGAGGGACCCACCATGAGCTGCAAAGCCAGGGGGTCACGCTCCAGGGAATTTCAGCCAACCTTTGGGATGTGGTGAGGAGAGGCCCTCGTCCATAGTTGGAAGATTCTACACCTCAACACAGGCCCCTCAGGTCAGGTTATGACCTGAGTGTGCTGAGCCATGTCCTTTCTGGAGGGCCAAACAGAGGCTGTATGGGGCCCAACCTTTAGTTCCACCTCCCAGTGCCTGCCCTCCTATTCTGTCAGTGGCACCCATGCACATCCAGGACCCCGGCAGCAGCAACTTGACCTGCCTCTGTACCTTCCCCACAACCAACAATCATGGGATCCCCATCTCAGTGGTCTTCACTAGCACTGAGCCTGCCCACATGGTGCCCTTCTTCTGTTCTGGTGACACCACTTTTATGACCTTGACACTGGCAATGTCCTCCTCATACTGGAGTCCAAGGGGAGCAGCAGCCCAACCCAAATCAACCAGGTGGTGAGTTGCTCAAACAAGCCCGTCATCATCACGACCCATGATGACAGAGGCATCCACTTCCTGGACAACCAGACAGGGAAATCTGGGCACTCTATGGATGTGTATCTGGATGTGGTCACCTGCCTAGCCATGCACCCCACCTGGGTGGGGAGTGGGCCAGGCAAGTGGGACTGAGAGAACTCCCAACCTCAGTCTGGAGGCCAAGAGGCCTGGCCTCTTCCCACCTTCCTCAGCGTCTAGTGGTGCTTTCCCCTGGAGACCCTTCCCCATGGCCTACCCCTCCTTAAGCATCCAGCCTGAGGAACAGCCTCCTTCCAGAATCATCCTCCAGGATGGCCTCTGGGAGTTTCCTCTCTGTGCCCTGGGGCCCAGCCCTGGTATCTGAGCTGCCTTCTTGGGCACAGCACGACCAGGGCGGGGTGTCCTTGGGGATCAGCTTTCCCAAGATGCCAGAAGGTTCCAGGTACTCTCATTAAATCCCCAACTCCTCTTTTCCATCTTCCCAGACCTGAGTCAGAACTATGCTGAGAGAACCCCAGGTGCTCCTGCTCTGGGTCCCCCCAGATGCCACAGAGTCAGCTGGACTTGGCACTGTCCGCAGTGAGAGTGACAGGCCTGGCATACCCCAGAAACCCACTCAAGCCAATACCCCTACCTCCAGTTACCTCAACAAAGCTTTCCAGAAACTACCCAGTGCCCCCAAGGCCAGTAACTGTCTGGGGAGCAGATAATGGCTTCAAAGGAGATGCTCACACTTACCTCTCCTACCCATGGAAAGAGGGCTTTCTTTTGCCTCTCCTTGGGGCATGGAGGGTAGGGAGGGGCCCCTCATAACTCCCTGTATATCTGTATAAATAAATGGGATTTTAATGGAGCCCTGCCCCCCTCCATGTTATCATTGCGTGATAATCTGTTATCTCCTCTCCTGGCCCTCTCCTCTCTTCCTTCATTTACTTCATTTCCTTTTTTGGGTTCCACCCTGAACCCTTGGTCTCTCTTCCAGATTCCCCAGGTTTATAAGCCTCATCCCTTCTGCCGTGGACTTGGTTGTGAAACTTGTCTCCATAAGCCCTTTGGAGTAAGAAGGAAAAAAGTTAGCTATTGCTATCATCTACATTGCTATTATCTATTATCTTCATTTTACAGATGAAGAAAGTGAGGCTGTAACCAGAGGTTACTGGTGGTAAATGGCCAGGCTGAGCTCAAACCCAAATTCGCACACCCACCACTATGCTGCTTCTTACATAGCAAAAGACATTCTTTTTTGTGGGACTCCAGTGAGACCTATATGATTTACATTTCTTTTTTTCCCCTTCCTTCGTTCTAACTCCAAGCTTGCCAAGCAAGCTTCTGATGCCTTCCTGGGATCCTGGTGTCAGAGGAGGTGCTCTGGGTAGCAGAAATGTATGACCTGACCGTTAATCCCAGGATTAATGAATTGACACTATGCAAATACATAAGAAGTTTTTGGTTTGCTTTTTGGCTTGTGTATCACTCAATCCTGAAAATTCTGGGAGCACTGGCAAAATTCAGTTCCTGACCCTGGAAAGCTGGTGCACAGACCTTAGCTGCGGTGAGGGTAACAAGGAATCACCACGTTATGCACTTGCCCTTTGGCCTAGTCAGTCTTTCTACCTCATCCCTCTCCACCTGTCTCATGCACCATGAAATTCTCCTGACAAGGTCCCAGTTTATTTTTCCATCTATGTCATTCTATGACCTTAACATGGGTCAGTAATTCATATTCTTGATGCTGACATAATTTCCCATCACCACAGCTGTTTTTACCCCAGTGAAGTTTTAAATGCGGTCATGATACCTGATTTTTCACAATTTAGAATTCCTTGATAACATTCCTAGGAAACCAAGGATGCACTTCTGAGTAGGGGGGAGTGGAAATAAAGAGAGACCTCTATGGTAATCCTCCAACTGCTGGAGGGGAAATAGTGGTATTGAGTCAATGAGATTTATTTGCTTTATTCCACATTTGTGAGAATATTGGGAATTACTGTCTATAATTGGTGGCATCATGATGATTGGTTTTCTGGTGCACTTAAGTTCAAGCCTCTGCTGGGATATGTTGGTAAAAAGGAATACAGCAGGCCCCATCCAGGGCAGAAGCTTCTCCCTCAGATCATCCTGACATCGGGGACAAGACTTGGGCTTCCGCTGAGGCTCAGAGAAGCATGAATGTTTAGATAAAACTGGGCTTAGTACCCTTTTTCAGAGAAGGTTTCCTACCTCCTATCTTTTTTTTGGAGGAGAGAGGCAGCCTTTGCCAGGGTTCCAGCCAATAATAGACCTACATAAATATAAATTTGTTTATGTGGAAACAAACAAAACCCCTCTGTGGGTAAATGGGGGGAAATGCTCATCTAAATCTATTATAAAAGACAATAAAAGTAGTCATGCCCAAATCTAAATGAATTTAAAGTTCAATCTTTTTGCAGATAAATGGGGAAGTTATTTTCATCTTATAAAGTTAATTCTTCACAGGAAGTTTCCTTTAAAGGCTGGACATTGATTAATCTGAAATAACACAGAAAAAAATATACACAAGCACAACTTCAGACACATCCTTTTTTTTTTTAAGATTTCGTTTATTTATTTGGCACACACACAGAGAGAGAGATTACAAGTAGGCAGAGAGGCAGGCAGAGAGAGAGGAGGAAGCTTGGCTCCCCGCTGAGCAGAGAGCCCAACGTGGGGCTCGATTCCAGGACCCTGAGATCATGACCTGAGCCAAAGGCAGAGGATTTAACCCACTGAGCCACCCAGGCGCCCCTCAGACACATCTTCTTCCTTCTGCCCTGTATCTGTGTTCCAGCCACATGGCGTGTTCCTCGTCCCTGAATCTACCATGCCAGTTCTTGCCCCTGTGCCTTTGCACAAGCTGATCCCTTCACCTGGACAATTCTCTTACACATTCCACCTGTTGGAATTCTACTTGGACTTCTAAGCTCTTTCCAAGTATTAACACTCACATGACACTTTTAAATAGAATTGATCTTTCCTTCATGTCTTTCTACATCTTCTGTGTGTGGTCATTGTGAACACATTTTCTACTTCCTAATTATGAGGTCTGAGTTAAAGGACCAGGGTTAGACTCTGTGTACTTCCCACTCTTACATGTCAATAACTTGTCTTGCATAGAATGTTCTCACATTTCCCCCCCTAGGTACCACTTACAGCAGGAGACTATACGCCTTAAGACTGCTTTAAGATGGAATTTCTCTGAAGCTGTTCTTTGTCTTAAAAATTCATTGTGAATTGTACATTCAAATCTATCATGTAGTATTGATAATGTTAATATAAAAATGTTTAAATTTTCTCCTGTGTAAAATCTAGACTCCAGAAACCACCCCACAGTTTATGTTTTACCTACTTAGTCTTTCTAGCACATGGCCCTTGGGATGCACTTCTCAGTTGAAAAGAGTATAAGTAGAAGCTTTAAAATGTTTATTGAATTGAATTAAACAAGTGTGATGTAATGTAAAATGAAGCATTTATTCCAAATGCCAAATAATTGAGAAAATATAGTCAAGACAGAGGCTGCCTTGTCATTATTACGCTTAGAATAACATTTCAAAGAATTATTTAAAATAGCATAAGCTACCAGAAATACATCATACTCATATCTGCTAATGTTCCCCCCCTCAACCCCTCCAGTTCTAATGTCCAACTTATGAAGTGATTATGTTAACCTGCTTGCATTTAGCTGCTCTGAAAACCTACAAATGTACAATCCCACAAAAGGCCCCTGTTTCCTTTTGGTAGATATTTTAACCCATGAGCTTCTAGACCCATGTCTCTTTCTGTAGTTACGTTAGAATCGAACTGAAAAGACTTTATAAATAATTGACACCTAGTATTAATATCTTATCTACCTGCTGAGAAGTATAATTCAGTTTTAATGGCCATGTCTAAAAGAGATTTCTAAAATGGTCTGGGAGAATACCCGATCACCTTAGGGAATAAATAAATTGCTGAATTGGAACGTGTAGTATAAATAAATAAAACACCCCTAACTCTGACCCTCTGCTGAAATAGATACTAATGGTCAGGCATTTGAAGAAATCATTTCCTAAACAACATTCCTATGCCCCCAAATATGCTAAATGCCTCCCAAAGTAAATATCTTTGTGATAACATAATAATAATGGAATCCAGTGTAATATAGAATTCTCTGACTTTGTTGGGAAATGTGTTTCATGCAAGAACCAGACGTTTTTCCTCAACATCGTCTCTAACTACAGTCAAATTGATAATGACAAAGGGCATTTTTGACCGAGCAGGGTTACCTGAGCACAGATGTGACCTGTTCCCTTTGCATTCTTCACATATCTCAGCAAGATCTTTATTAACATTTGCTGAATGGAGAAGGGAAGTAGACCAGCACCAATAGCTACATGCTGGGGGTTCTATGTCTGCAGTGGTGCCCCGCCCCCCCCACTCCTAAATTCCTCTTCTAATCTTGCGTGATGTCCTGGGCTCAGGTGTGACACGAGTGCTTTTACGTTTTCCTCTCCTTGAATATTTGCTTGTATTTTTCCTTCCTTGCCTGCTTACAGAACTAGCAGAGACGTGATCATCTTTGGTCGGCTTTGACGAGGGAATGAAATGCTTGGTGTCCATTGCTCCTTTCCTAACGCTTATCAAGCTTCCCTGTTCCCTGCATCCGGGATCTCTGAAACAGCCATGCTGTCACTTAAGGCTTGGCTGTCTTTCTGGTACTGCTCTTAGTCTAAGTATTTTCTGTTGCATTTGGCTGAAATTGTATATATGCAGTAAAATCACTGAACCAAGGAAGATCTGACTGCCTGTTTCTCCCGCAAGGCAAACAGCATCAGAGGAGCAGCTCATCATGGATCTAGTGATATTTCAATCACACTGTGACCGCGCAGGCGGGTTTAATCAACTTCGCCACACGTGTAATTCACAGTGGATCCCTTTTGTTTCACTTATCATCAGAATGACTACACACAGGAAGCTCATTTAGCCCCCACCATTTGTCATCAGCTGCCCTATCAAACACTGATTTTCTTTTCCTAGGTCAGAAATGATGAAATCAATATCGAACATGGCAAGTTTGTGTTTGCTCATACTTTTCATTCAGACTCTCCGACAAATTTTAAAACATTTTACATCGCATAAATGTTTATAGATTTAAATGTCAGTAAAGGTTAAGAAGTAATTGCACGTGAAACTGACTGCATTAAATTTTTAAGTGAAAGTGGTTATTGCTAAACACATATGGAGATATTGTATTATTTTATTGTTATGATCCACTAACTCACTCATTAGTTTATTTGTTCATTCTTCATTTGATATATGTTAATGCAGCATTTAGTATTTTTCAGGGTGCTTGAAAGTAAAAAGTTAAGCATTGACATATAAAAGTGTTTTCAAACTATTAAACTTCATAGAAATATTGTATCTGAAAGTCCTTTTTGTGTTTCAAATATTCACTCATTCACAAAATGTTAGGCATTCACTGTGTATTGCCTAAGCCCTGTGGTAAGAACCGTAAATTCACAGACAGGTAAGAATCAATCCCCTTCCCAGCACGGCCCCTTCAGGAGCTCAGAATTTCAAGGGAAAGAAGCAGGCACAGAAAAAGACAGATCTGGTAAAGAAGTCATAGATGAAGTTCTCTATAGTAGACTCAGACTCATAGGTGGTCTCCTGCTCCACAGAGGGATGGAGGAAGCAGAAACCAGAGAGAAGAGAAATGTCAGCTCTGAAATGGCCTAAGGCATTTAGGAATGTTGAAAAACTGTAGTGCCTGGAACAAATAATAAGAAAAGTGACTAGAGAATTGGAAAGAGGAACCAAGATGTGAAAGTCTATTTGTGGTACCTTGACTTCACCCTTTAGTCATGGGTCCAGTTGCCATTCAATAGCTTTGTAATCTTGTGTAAGGCCCTTGGTTTTTCTGAGATCTATTTTCCTTATTTATCAAATGGGGGTAATGATACCATAGTCCGAACAATCTTATGGGACTATGATGAGAATCAGGTTAAATAACATACATGAGTCATTTTTAAGACAGTGAAACATGACACAAAAAAAGAGGTATTATGATTATGATTTAAAAGCTGAGGTAAACTGAATTCCTTGGCAACAAGTCATCAGAAGCAATCTTCTTTCCAGGAGCACCAGAGAGTAATAGCTAATTTACAAACATATAGTAGAAATGTACTTAAACATCGATTCCTTGACTGAAAATTGACCAAAAAAAATGTCTCTAAGTGAATTGACTGAAAGTAAGTAGAAAATAAATGGTTCATAGCCTCTGGTGTGAATGGTGCTCCTAGAGTTGTGCCGTGTGTTACCTGCACTAGGCCCTTTGCCAACAAAGAGCTTTGATAAGAGAGTAAAGAGAGAATACTGGAAAATAACTACTTGAAGAGATTTGAGCCAGCATTTTCCAGAGTTGAAAGGCATGATTTACTGACCAAAGAGCACACTAGGAGTAGTAAGCATGATAAAGATAAATACACATTTCCAGCTCTACCACTAATTGGCTGTGTACACTGACCATGGTACTTCAACACTCAGTGCTCTAGTTTCCTTATATACAACACGAAATTTATTTATTTATTAGAGAGAGAGTGCACGAGCAGAGGGGAGGGGCAGAGGGAGAGGGAGAAGCAGACTCCCCGCTGATCAGGGAGCCAGAGGTGGGACTTGATCCCAGGACCTTGGAATCATGACCTGAGCCAAACACAGATGCTGAACAAACTGAGTCATTCAGGGGCCCCCAGAACATGAAATATTAACACTTCTTTCTTCATAAGTTTGTTGTGAAGTATAAGTGAGTCTGTACTTGTGTTTAGCACACTGGTACAGAGCAGGCACTCAAAAAATGTTAGCTATTTTAACAAAGGAATGACAACTAGATTGACAGCCTTATCAAAAAGAAAAGAGAGAGGACTCAAAATCATGAGTGGAAGAGGAGGGATCACAACCAACACCACAGAAATATTAACAATCATAAGAGAATATTACAAAAAATTATATGCCAGCAAAATGGGGAATCTAGAAGAAATGGATATTTTCCTAGGAACATACAAACTGCTAAAACTAAAATGGGAAGAAATAAAAAATTTGAACAGACCCATAACCAGCAAAGAAATTGAATCAATAATCAAAAATCTCCCAACAAATAAAAAGCCAGGGCCAAATGGCTTCCCAGAGGAATTCTGCCAGACATTTAAAGAAGAGTTAATACTTATTCTTCTTAAACTGTTCCAAAAAAATAGAAATGGAAGGAAAACTTCCAAATTCATTCTATGAGGCCGGGATTACCTTGATTCCAAAACCAGACAAAGACCTCCACTAAAAAGAACTACAGCCCAATATCCCTGATGAACAAAGATGCAAAAATTTTCAACAAGATACTAGCAAATGGAATGCAACATTACATTAAAGGAATTATTCACTATGATCAAGTGGGGTTTATTCCTATGCTACCGGGGTGGTTCAATATTTGCAAATCAATGTAACACACTGCATTAATAAAAGAAAGGATAAGAACCTTATGATCCTCTCAATAGATGCAGAAAACCATTTGACAAAATACAGCATCTATTCTTGATAAAAACCCTCAACAAAATAGGGATAGAGGTAACATACCTCAACATCATAAAGGCCATTTACAAAAGACCCACAGCTAATATCATCCTCAATGGGAAAAAACTGAGAATTTTCCTCTACAGTTCAGAATAAGACATGGATGTCCACTCTCACCATTACTATTTAACATAGTACTATAAGTCCTAGCCTCAGCAATCAGACAACAAAAAGAAATAAAAGGCATCCAAATCAGGAAAGAAGAAGTCAAACGTTCACTATTTGCAGATGACATGATACTCTATATAGAAAACCTGAAAGACTCCACCAAAAAACTGCTAGAACTAATACATGAACTGAGCAATGTCACAGAATATAAAATCAATGTATAGAAGTCTGTCACACTTCCGTACAGAAATAATGAAGCAGCAGAAAAAGAAATCAAGCAATCTATCCCATTTACAATTGTACCAAAACAATAAGATATCTATGAATAAACCTAAGCAGAGAGGTAAAAGATCTGTATTCTGAAAACTATGGAACACTTAGAAAAGAAATTGAAGATGACACAAAGAAATGGAAAAATGTTCCATGCTCATGGGTTGGAAGAACAAACATTGTTAGAATGTCTATACTACCCCAAGCAATCTCCACATTTAATGCAATCCCTATCAAGATAGCACCAGCATTTTTCACAGAGCTAGAATAAACAATCCTAAAATGTGTATGGAACCACAAAAGACCCCAAATAGCCAAAACAATCCTGAAAAAGAACAGCGAAGGTGGGGGCATAACGATTCTGGACATCAAGCTATATTATAAAACTGCAGTCATCAAGACAGTGTGGCACTGGCACAAAAACAGACACATAGATACATGGAACAAAATAGAAAACCCATAAATGGACCCACAACTATATGGTCAACAAATCTTCAACAAAGCAGGAAAGAATGTCCAGTGGAAAAAAAAAAGTCTCTTCAACAAATGGTGTTGGGAAAACTGAACAGCAACATGCAGAAGAATGAAACTGGACCAATTTCTTACACCACACACACAAATAAATTTAAAATGGATGAAAGACCTAAATGTGAGACATGAAACCATCAAAATCATAGAGGAGAACAAAGGCAGTAACCCCTTTGACCTCAGCTGCAGCAACTTCTTACTAGACACATCTCTGGAGACAAGGGAAACAGAAACAAAAATGAACTATTGAGCTTTCAAGATAAAAAGCTTCTGCACAGTGAAGGAAACAATCAACAGAACCAAAAGACAACTGACAGAATGGGAGAAGATATTTGCAAATGACATACCTGATAAAGGACTAGTATCCAAAATCTATAAAGAACTTACCAACTCAACACTCAAAAAACAAATAATCTAGTCAAGAAAAGGGCAGAATACATGACTAGCTATTTCTCCAAAGAAGACATCCAGATGGCTAACAGACACATGAAAAGATGCTCAACATCACTCATCATCAGGGAAATACAAATCAAAACCATGATGAAAACCACCTCATACCTATCAGAATGGCTAAAATTAACAACACAGGAAAAAAAACAGATGTTGGCGAGGATGCAGAGAAAAGGAAACCCTCATGTACTGTTGGTGGGAATGCAAACTGATGCAGCCACCTTGGAAAACAGTATGGAGGCTGCTCAAAAAGTTAAAAATTGAACCACCCTATGACCCAGCAATTGCACTACTAGGTATTTATCTAAAGGATTCAAAAATACAGATTCAAAAAGATACATGCACCCCAATGTTTATAGTAGCATTATCAACAACAGCCAAACAATGGGAAAAGGCCAAATGTCCATCAGCTGATGAATGGATAAAGAAGTAGTATATATATATATATATATATGATGGACTATTACTCAGCCTGCAAAATAATGAAATCTTGTCATTTGCAATGACGTGGATAGAACTAGAGTGTATCATGCTAAGTGAAATTTTTAAAAAGACAAATACCATATGATTTTACTCAGATGTAGAATTTAAGAAACAAAACAGATAAACATATGAGGAGGAAAAAAGAGAGGGAAGCAAACCATGAGACTCTTAACTATAGAGAACAAACTGAGGCTTGATGGAGGAAGATAGGTAGGAGATGGGCTAAATGGGTGATGGGTGTTAAGGAGCGTACTTGTGATGAGCACTGGATGTTGCATGTAAGTGATAAATCACTGAATTTTACTCCTGAAACCAATATTACATTATATGTTAAATAACTAGAATTTAAATAAAATTTGAAAAGAAAAAAGAAAAGTGCCAAAAAATACATCTGTCAACCCAGAATTCTATACCCTGTGAAAATATCCTTATTTACAGAATACTTCAGTTTAACAGTGTCACAGGATGCAAAGTTAATATGAAAAAATCAATGGTATTTCTATACACTAGCAATGAGCAATTAAAAATTGAAATTATAGAAAACTGTCATTTACAAAGAATTTAAATACTAAGTATAAGTCAAACAAAATATACACAGATTCTCTGTGCTGAAAACTATAAAACACTGATAAAAAAAATCCAAGTAGTAAATAGAGAGAGGGGCCCATGTTAATGGAAGACTCAATACTGTTAAGAAGTTAATTCTCTCCAAACTGATCTATAGATTTAACAAAGTCCTAAACAACACTCTGACAGGAATTCTTTTTAGATAGAAAAAAATTCTAAAATTTATATAGAATGGCAAAGAAAATAGAATAGCCAAAACAATTTTGTCAAAGAACAAAGTTGGAGGGTGAACACTACCTGATCTCAAGATTTCCTATGAAGCTAAAATAATCAACACAGTAGGGTAATGGCAAAAGACAGACCTGTAGATCCATAGAAAAGAATCAAGAGGCCAGGTATGGACCCTCTGAAATATAGTCCATTGATTTTTGGCAATGAGGCAAAGGCAATTCAATGAAGAAAGAATAGTCATTCAGCCATATGCAAAGAGAAGAACCGTGACATTATACATATCACACAAAAAGTAACCCAAAATAGATTATAAACCTAATGTAAAATATGACACTATAAAACTCTTAGAAGAAATCATAGGAGAAAATCCTTGTGAGCCCAAACTGGGGAAAGATATCTTAAAAACAACTCCAAGAACATGACCACACAAAAAAAAATTATTTAACATACCTCATCAAAATATAGAAACTTTTGCTCTTTGAAAGATGATATTAAGAAACTGAAAAGCCAAGCCATAGACTGATAGAAAATATTTATAAAATATACATAATGACAAACAACATGTATCCTGAATACGTTTTTAAAAATCTTAAAACTTGACAAAAAGAAAACAAATAACCCAATAAGAAATGGGCAAAAGATTTGAGTAGACACTTGACCAAAGAATACTGATAGGCACCTGAAAATATACTTTTTTAAAAAAAGATTTTATTTATTTATTATTTGAGAGAGAGACTGAGAGAATGAGTGGGAGGAGGGACAGAGGGAGAAGCAGATTCCCTGCAGAGCAGGGAGCCTGACGAGGGACTCCTCCCAAGACCCTGGGATCATGACCAAAGCTAAAGGCAGATGCTTAACCGACTGAGCCACCCAGGCCCCCAGGCACCTAAAAAGATACTTTAACATCATTATTCTTTGGGGAAATTCAAATCAAAATCACAAGATCCCATTATACTTCTATTAAGGTGGCAAAAAACAAAAACAAACCCCTAACAATATCAAGTGCTAGCAAAGAAAAAGAGTGGAATTATCATATGTTGGTGGTGGGTGTGCAAAATGGTACAGCTATTTTGTAAAATAGTTTGGCAATTTCTTATAAAACTACACATGCAATAATCATTCAGCCCAGCAATTCCACTCCTGGGTATTTTACCTAAGAGAATGAAACAAGTTCATACAAAAACTTGTACACAAACACTGATAATGAATAAAACTATCACCAACAACTGGAAACAATCCAAACACCTTGCAACTATTTAATGGATAAATACAAACAGGCAACAAGATAGATGAAACTCAAATACATTCTGCTAAGTTAAGGGCCAACAAACTATTTGGTCTCTAGGCCAAATTCAACCACATTTATTCATTTATGGATTGTCTGTGGCTGCTTTTGTGTTACTATGGCAGATTTGAATAGTTGCAACAAAGACCATATGGCCCACATGTTATGGTAGCTAAAAATATTTACTACCTGGCCCTTACAGAAAAAGCTTGCCAATCCTTGTGCTAAGTGAGGGAAGATAGACACAAAAACTACGTGTTATATGGTTCCATTTATACAACGTCCTGGAAAAGTCAAAACTATTGAGATAGAGAACAAATTACTGGTTCCCAGGGGTTAAGCTCAGTCACAGGAATTGACCATAAAGAATCAGTATTTTGGGGCGTGATAGCACTATTCTGTATCTTATTATGGTGGTTGTTACACAACTGCCTGCATTTGCTAGTTAATATAACTGGTAAAACTGCACCTCCCTCCCCCACCCCAAAAAGTGAGTCTTCTTATATGTAAACTACAAATTAAACTAAAAAAAAAAAAGGCAGAAATTAAGTGCTGTAAAATGGCACATATATTAGTCTGGACTTTTTGGCTGCAAGTTGTAGAAACTCCAATGATTTTTAAGCAGAAAAGAAAAGAGATGATTCGTTGCTCAGAAAGCTGGAAGGGCTACGTTGGTAAATGACAAACCCAAAGTTTGGGCTTCAGGAGCCAGAGCTAAGAGATGAGACCCACAGATCATTGCGGCCAGGATTCTTTTGGGTCTTATATTCTTGGTTGCTCTCTCCTATTGATCTCCTTGTGGCAGGAAACCTGTCCCCTGGCAGTCCTAATTTAGTAAGCCAGAAAAAGAGAGAAATTTTTCCCCTCTAATTGTTTATTTATCCACTCCAGGGAAAGATGATGACCTTTGTGGTCACAGACTCACACCTTGATCAATCTCTGTAGCCATGAGAGAAAAATCACTAGGATTGCTAACCCACCTCCGGGGCTAAAGAACTAGGTTCTGTTTTGAGAAGAATGGGATTAGAAAGCTTCTCAGGCAGGCACAATCCAGTTGCAGTTTCAGTCAACTTCATTAACATAAATTAATAAAAGAAACACAATGTCTAGTGAACATCTCTTTATGGTTTCATAGTTGTTTCCCTATACTAGGCAAACTTGATTTGAAAGGCAGGTCAAACAAAGGCATTTAAAAAAGGCTTTGAGGCACTTAACCCATGGAGTCTGTGACTTCATAGGACTGGGAGCCTATCTTAATTAAATGTGAAAATATTTATTTCAGGTCCCAGTGGATTTCATTGAAGTACTGATACTTCACAAAAATGAGAAAAGGGAAATGGCCTAACGCTGCTGGTGCAGCCCAAACTAAAAGACCTTATTATGTAAATCAAGCCCTATTGTATCACCTTTCTGATTAAGCTTTTTTCCTTTGAAGTACCAATCTTTAAACATTTTGGAATTGTTTTTTAAAAATCAGATCTAGATAGCCTCTCTTGCTAAAAGATAATAGATGTTTAATTTAATTTTTTTTTAATTTTAAAGATCTCCTCAGGAAGCTGTTGATCATGATAATTGAACTTAGTTTACTAATTTTCCTGCCTCTGTGTCAGTGAACCAGAACCAACATTCTCTTTAAATAGAAGGTAGACTTTCAAAATCCTTCATTTTTCTATTTTCCTGCAATGGATATTATAAAGACATCATTAAACAAAGTGTAAGTCCTCTTCCAAAGCAAAAACATCTAAGCTTCACTGGCTTGTTTTTCTCTTTCCCACTCTGAATAAGACTCCAAGGGCCCCACCGGGAAGGGTTAGCTCACTCAGAGTAGGCCACATACCCACTGATCTCAGGTGCCTAAATTACCAACCATATCAGGAGGGACAGAAAAACAAAAGCTGGCTTCCCTTCACTTAGCCTTCTGGCTCATCGACCAAGAAACACAGCTTCGGCTGCTCATTTGCAGTCTTGCATTGATGACTTCTTCCCAGAAGGGAACCACAAAGAGAATCATTCACCCTCAAATGCTCATACTTTCTAGCCTGGGGAAGCAAAAGCAGATGAAGAAATTGGAATAGGACTTGCCTGAGAGCAACTCTGAACGATTTCAGAGAGGATTTATGTCATGTACTCTCAAGTTTTTAAACCTAATTTAATAAGTATACAGCTTCTTTGGAAAATAACACTGGGCATATCAACCATTTTTTATCTTTCCAACTGGAAATGGAAGCAAAGTTCCCCCTTATTGGCAAATCCCGTCAGTATTACAGCAGCTGCAAAGTTAATCCATCTTATTTATTTCTCCTGTGCAATAAAGTTATATTATCACTTATTTTAAATTCCTCTACTAATCTATTTTAAAACTACAAGTTTAAGTGATGTAGAATACTTAAAGTTGGAAACTAAAAAAAATGTTATTAGGGAAAGTCATTTTATGTTCATATGAAGTAATGCCAATCTGGTATGATCAAGTTTAATAGAAGTGATTCAAGAACTGGTCTACTTGTTCTATAATTTGTGGTGATTGTGAGGGGTTGATCAAAATCTTTCTTGTCTTCTAGAATTGAAGACAAAGGCTAATTAAGAGAACAAATGGTATTATGTACCCCCACATTCTAATTCAAGGAATAATTAGAGGTGTGTCTAAGGGTTTGTTGATTGACTTTACTGATATAAAACCACCATTTCAACCTTAGCCTCCCGGATTGAGGAAAGATGAGATGGTGCAGAAGGCAGAGGGAGAGGCTGGGTGGAAAGCAAGTTTGTGAGGGAAGGCTGAAGAGGAAGGGGCTCAAGCAGTGGGGTATCTGGAGGCCCACCCATGGCATTTGACACCCAGGATGGATAGTTCATACCCCTCTCCTCTCTATCATGAAAGTATTTCAGGGGCACCCGAGTTGCTCAGTGAGTTAAGCCTCTGCCTTCTGCTCAGGTCATGATCCCAGGGTCCTGGGATCGAGTCCCGCATCAGGCTCCTTGCTCAGCAGGGAGCCTGCTTCTCCCTCTGCCTTCCACTCCCCCCTGCTTATGCTCTCTCTCTCTGACAAATAAATAAATAAAATCTATTAAAAAAAAAGGTACTTCAATAATCATTACAAACTGAAACAAGCAATAACAACTGACAGGAAAGAGATGCAAACAGTGAAAAATGCTTTACTGATTTTTGTAACTATAACTATGCCCGGAAAAAAATTATTAAAAATTAATAAAACATTGCAGAAACAAGATAAAAGTAACAGATTAATCTATTTTAATTATAATAATGCAGGTTTTGAAAAAAGGGGAAGATTATGCCTTTATGTTGGTCTGGCACAGTAATGAATGACATTACGGTTTCCATCTTTAAATCTTAATTTTGTCAAAACAGATCTTCTGCACATATTCATGTTTTGCCAGATTTGTCGACCTACCTTCCCTTCCCGCATGGTTGGTTCAAGAACTATTTTTTTGTTCATTTTAATTTCAAAAGCTTTTTTTCACATGAAGTAATACACATACAAATAGTAGTGAAAATTCTTAAACATAAAGATAAGTTCAGCATAGAGTCATAAAAATCCCATTTCACAATAAATTCCAACAATTACAATACTAAACATGTCATCGTTTCCTTGGGATCTATTCTAACAGCTTTTCAAAGTCTCCAATCAAAAAGATTTCACTTATCTTTACTATAAACTTAACATAAATTTATATCATATTCCATAAAAACTTATGAGGTTTTCCTTCTGCAAAAATAAGAGACATTATTTTATCCCTTGTTTAGTTCTTAATAAGAATAATGAGATGGTTCAATCTCAGCCTTTTTTATATCTCCTAGCAAAGTAACACCATCTTTTGTTATTTCTCCTGGCATTTTTTTTATTTGACTTTTTTTTTCTACATAAATATCCATTTTTTTTGTGTGTTGTTGGAAGAAAAAACTTTCTCCACCAGCTTAGGTCTGAGTGGTCAGGGGTCTGCAAATTAATTGACAATATACACATTGATGGGACAAAAATGTACTGTGCGTGTAAAAGTACTCTACGTAGACATCTAGGGATCAAGATTTATACACCAGCTTAGTAAGGGGAGGGGGCGCTGAGTTAGAGCTTCAAAGAGTGGGAGCTTCCCATGAAGGTTGTTTACACAATTTTTTTGAATATTCCAGTGCCCAAGGACAGTTGCCTCCTTTACAGATAATTCTTAAAAAGCTCTGCTTTAGTCAGATAAAAGAAATTCAGATAAGGTTTCTTTCTGTATCTGTTGTAGCTCAGATGTTTTCACTTTGATAACATTTTGGTGGGTCTTTCTTTGGTCCTTTCAATCCTATGTGCCGTAATTACAGCTTCCTTCAGAATTTCTGTGTGTTGACCTTCAAGCAACAGTTTTAAAGTCTGCTGTGTCTCTATTGTTCAAGGCTGATTTGGGCTGTTTACAAATATTTTGGGGTCTTATTAACCTCATCTAAAATTTCACAAAAAAAAAAAGATAACTCAGGGAAGAAAAATTGCATGCAACACCGAGAAATCTTAAGCTAATCCTCTTGGGTCCACATTTTCTTTCAGATTATCTAGTACTTTGAAGATTGAAATTAACTTTTCAAACTTCTTTTGACTGTGTAGCTCCATAATAAATAAGCCCTCTAGTCTGGGAAGATCTTTACAGTTTTTACACACAGTCTGCACTGGTTTTCATCAATGAAGTGAGAATTAAATGAATGAATACATTTTTTCCCAAAGTTCCAAAAAAGCCACTCATAAAGTGATGTTTCCAAAAGAAATGAACTCTGCAGAATTTCAAAGACTAATTTACACAAGACCTACATAAAGATGGGGAGTGATTTCTTTGATTGGTGCCTGACATCATTGTGAGTATGGGCTGTAATTCTGGCTTTGTCATATCATTGACCATGACAGATTGACCATGATTCTGCCCATCTGTCACCATTCAGTTGTTTCAACAACTCTTCCATGGGCTTAGCAACAGTTTTCCAGAAATAGCAAAGAAGCCCGAGAATTATTCCCTTATTTAAACTTCATCATCTTCAATATGGAAGTACCTGAACACTTTGCACATTTGATCAGTGTGTGAAACATGGGGAGTGCTAGCAAAAGTAATTCTGAAGTATTGTGCTCTTAAAATATCTGCTATTCCTGAATGGTACAATTGACTGAATGCTTTGTTTTCTTGATTCATTTCTTAGTTAACATTTTAAAAAGGGGGATATAGTGCAACTCTATAAAGATAGAATTCAAACTCTGTAAAATATTGCATGTGCACACTAAGATGTCCACATTCCAACCAGATACATCACACCTCACACTTTGCAGTTTCACTGTTTTAATGATAAACAAAAAAATCCACATGGTCACATAGAATAACAGAATCAAAGTTCTCCACTTCTATTTCCTTCCCTTTACAGTAGCTGTGCTATCGTTTGACTTTGAGTCTTTGGTTAAAAGTAGGACCGTGGAGTACTATAATGGTTGTGTCTAAACTGAACCATTATGAACTTATTCTTAAAAGGAGTGCATCTTACAGAATCCTTGTGTGTTGGCAGCTAGCTGATCAGTGGAGAGTTCTTAAAATTAACTTTCATGTAGAATAAATATTTATTAAAGGATAAGCAATAAATACGTATTAATTTGGGGGGACCTGGGTGGCTCAGTTAGTTAAGCAACTGCCTTCCACTCAGGTCATGACCCCAGGGCCCTGGGATCAAGCTCCACATTGGGCTGAGCAGGGAGCCTGCTTCTCCCCCTTCCTGCTGCTCCACCTGCTTGTTCTCTCTCTCTCTCTCTCTCTGTCAAATAAATACATAAAATCTTGTTTAAAAATGCATTAATTTGAAGCACATGTGCACGTAGGTGTACACACACACACACACACACACACACACACACACACACACACACAGCCAGTAATTGCTTAGACTTAAACCAACAAAAGATATTTATAGGAAGAAAAATTTTATCATTGATGTTATTCAGAATTGCCAGTCTGAGGTGATGATAAAAGGCATACCGACTTAGAGTTGGTTTTATTGTTGTTTTTAAGTTCTCTACAGTTAATGTATTGCTTTATTTCCTGCACTGGAGTGGACCCCTCCCACCACCTTATTCTTTGTACAGCATTGGTCTCTAATGATTCTCCAGCCAAGAGAATAATTTTTTAAGGTCTGTAGTCTTGCTTAAAAAGGGGGAACTGGTTTGTTGTTTCCTGATTGAGTGTTTGCTTGACTGTTGGGGGGCTTGCTGACATGCCTTTGTGTTTCCAAATGGGAGAAAAAAAGTTGGCATAGTAGCATAGCCTGGTGGGGAAGGGACAAGACTGTCCCCATGTTTCTGAGTTGTGTGCCTGTGACTGAAGCCCCAGAGTTGGGTTATAGTGCTTAAGGAAGTTGTTTGGAAGAAGTCTAGATCATGAAACTATATTAACAAAAGAATAGGAAAAGCAACCAGAGACCAGCGCTGTCCTCTTGATAACAAAAAAGGAAACAACTAGCTCTTATCACCACTTAAAGACTCATTATCCGGGATCTTCTCTATGGAGGCCTCCCTATGGAGGCCTATGGAGCCTCAAACTGGTCTATGCTAGATAATAGGAGTGAGAGAGAGGAAGGTGGGAAGACTTTTAAATTGAACATCAGATTGAAATTTTAAGTGGGGAGGATTAACTCTCAACAAAGAAAATGTCTTAATAACCAAGTGTGTTTGACAAGTTCTGGAATCAGTCTAAGATGTCTTTCAGGGAGTCTATTATCTACTGGGAAAAACATATGCAAGCCAGGTGTCAATGGAGCTGAATTAGTAGAAGTTTTGGGGGGAAAAAAGTGGAAACTTCCAGTTTTTTACTTGGGTAAGTTAAGATTGCTCACTGGGACATTTAAAAACAGTTCTAGTCTATTGGGTACAATATGTGTTGATACACTTTTGGTCCCCAAGCTGCTGCTTGGTGGGAACCTAGAGAATGTTTTCCTGACTGGGTCTCTGTTCTCATTGTCTTTCGTTTCTAGGACATGGTCCATGACTCTTTTTCAGAGATTTGCTCTGCTTCCTTTGACATTAACCTTCAGGCTTTGAGTTTATCCCATCACCTAAGGTTTCAAGAATCCCAACAGTGAACCATTTAGTTCTGGAGCTGTTTCCAAAGATATGTGCATGGGTCCAACACACACAAAAAATCTCTCTCAAAAACTAGCCAGAAGTTGTTGTATAAATCATGGCAACTCATCCTTCTTCAAATAATATGACTTCCCCTTTTCGTTTTCCAACTTTCCGCTATATCCTGTTTCTTCTTCCCATTTGTTCTGCTCTGTATTTCTCATAGAAGTACCCCATAATTTTCTTGTGAACTGGATAATTATAAAGTCTAAATGAGTTCTTTTTATGTGAACATCTCCTAAATTGTTAACATACTCAAGTTTCTCATTTAAATAATGACTAGAAATTGTTAAATTTGAGTTATGTATGCATAAAGCATTCCATCATTGGAACACTGGAAAATCTTTTGAGGCTATTGATTGTATTGGGCTAAGAAATTGCTTTTCTTGTCTGTGTTTACAGAGAAAAAAAGAACTATGCTATTTCAAAAGTGTTTTTTATCTTTGGGCTTATTTCTCTCTAAATGTGTAGCTGTTGAGTACTGTATCTTTTGTGACAAAGATTGTAAGTCTGTTGTAAAACAAGATGCTAGGCAAATTTTATCATAGCCATTATTAGCTTAGAAGACTTTGGAAATTATTTTTTAGGTTTCAGATTCTCGTGACAATATATTTGCTGTAATTAGGAATAATGAGGAGGATCCAAGGAAGGCAGAGATTGTAAATCCTCATTTGCCATCATAAGGCATACTCCATAAGGGCTTCTGGTGCATATGTGTTTCCCAATTTAAATGTCCATCTGAGTTCCCTTCCTGGATTCTGTCAAAAACCATATTTCCCTGCAGATCCCCAGACTTCTGTAAAACTAGGTCACATAATACACCCTCTAGGAATGAGACTCTTCTCACAAGTAAGAGATAAATTGGCTGTCCATAGGATGAGACTTAAGATAGATTGGGCCAACTGGGCTTTTGGCACCTTTTCATAAGCCCAGGGAATGAAACAATTTCTGGGAAATATATTATCTATATCTTCCAAAACTCCAAATAATAATGATAGTCTCATGTTCGTAAAGCCCTTTATAGTTTACACCACACATTCATGTTTTGTTTTTGTTTTTTTTTTTTTTAATTTTTTNAATATATTATCTATATCTTCCAAAACTCCAAATAAAATAATAATGATAGTCTCATGTTCGTAAAGCCCTTTATAGTTTACACCACACATTCATGTTTTAAAGTTGTTCCTCCTAGGGCACCTGGGTAGCTCAGTTGGTTAAGTGTCTGCCTTTGGCTCAGGTCATGATCCCAGGGTCCTGGGATCAAGCCCCAAGTCTGGCTCCCTGCTCATCAGGCAGTCTGCTTGTCCTCTCCCTCTGCCCCTCCCCNAGCCCGATGCGGGCCTCGATCCCAGGACCCTGAGATCATGACCTGGGCCGAAAGCAGAGGCTTTAACCCACTGAGCCACCCAGGCGCCCCACATTCATGTTTTAAAGTTGTTCCTCCTAGGGCACCTGGGTAGCTCAGTTGGTTAAGTGTCTGCCTTTGGCTCAGGTCATGATCCCAGGGTCCTGGGATCAAGCCCCAAGTCTGGCTCCCTGCTCATCAGGCAGTCTGCTTGTCCTCTCCCTCTGCCCCTCCCCTCTGCTCATGCTCTCTCTCTCTTTTTCTCTCTCTCAAATAAAATCTAAAAAAAAAAATTATTCCTCCTCACAGTAATCCTTTGAAGTAGGTATTATTATCCTTATTTTGTGAGATATTAATTTACTGTCTTAATGTGGCAGCCCTCAAAGCCTGATCCCAAGTCAGTTGGTGCTTTTCCGCTCTTTCACAACTTTGGTTCTACTTCTCATTAGAGAAATCTCTCATTGAGAAGTCTTAGGACAACCTCCTGGAATATTTCTCTGCTCCAGCACATAGAAACCTCTACATGACTGATGGTATTGTTGCAGTGACCATCTTGGCATATAAAAAGGGAGATTTCTCCTCCCAAAGTGACAACACCCTTCATGTGACCCATTGTGACATTTAGGTAATCAACCATTTTAAAATTGATAAACTTAAAAAAAATTAAGAGAATCTCAAAATATAAGCCAGTAAGATATAGGATAAATTTCATGTCCTCATTCAATTTGATCCCAATTAAAAGAATCCAATACCCTCTTTTATTCACTCAGTGTGACATTCCTCTTCCAGGTTCCATGTACAGTCCAGGTTGTGATTCTTCTAACTCATCCTGCTGCTCCTCAGCTAAAGCTAAGTTGCTCAAGTCCCAAGAAAAATGGGGACCTTTTCTGTTTGGGTATTAGGGCTCCCGCTGAGGCCCTTGGAGTAACTATTCTCTAATTGGTCATCTGGCCTCTGATTTAGCACCAGTAAGTCTGTCCAGGGAAATATTCAGAACTCACAGCCCCTGATGGTTGGCACTCCGCCTATTTCTAGCCTTCAGTGGCTAAACTCTTAGAATATCAGGCAGACTCTAGGACGAAGGTAAGAATTCCATCTTGTTCACCTTTATATTTCCAGTAGGAAATTTCTAGTACTGCCTGGCACCTATTAGTGGTTCTACCAACATTTACTGAATGAATGAGTGAGGATCTGTGTGTTCTCATCTTACGGAGGGAAAATATTACAGTGAGAGTGTTCAGTGAATTGTTAAAGTACGTGGTTGTTAGTGCAGAAGCAGGACTTGGAATCAGATCTGTTTACTCTCATTCCAATGTGTTTCCTCTGACATGTGTTGGCGGCCCTGTCAGTCATTTCCCTGTTCCTATTCAATGTATTCCCAGAGGGCATATTTCCTTCACTTTTCCTAAACTCAATGAGCTAAATGACTTCTTCTGTGTAATCTATCAGCCTCCTTCCCGCTAGAACCCATAACTTCTCTAAAAGTTCTACTGCTTTCATCATTATGGATGACATCCCTTACTCACCTGGGCAACATGGTGCATCAGTAGGGAAAAGTCACTTAACCCATAAAAGCTGCTATGAGATGGTCACATCCCTTGCCTCATGAACAGGACAAAAATTTTTTATCTTTAAACTATTTATTTTGTTACAAAATAACAACTTCAGTAAAATTTCAAATACTTTTGAAAGGGTATAAAATGAAAAGTAAAAATTTCACCTCCCTTCTTTGATTCCCTGTGTTTCTTTCCAGATGAATATTATTAACAACATCTCATGTGTACCACCTGGAAGCTGTCTTGCAAAAACAAGTATATACATGTATCTTTTTCACAAAATACACAAGAGACATTCACACTCAAAAGTGATGTTAAGTGAAGAGAACAAGCTTCAGAGTGATAGAGGAATAAGAATGCAAACTGAAGAGGTCATTACACTTACGCAAATTTAAAAGGACCCACCAGGGGCACCTGGGTGGCTCCATTGTTGAGGGTCCAACTCTTGATTTCTGTTCAGGTCACGATCTCAGGGTTTTGAGATCAAGCCCCATGTCAAGCTCTGCGTTGGGCATGCAACTGCTTAAGATTCTCTCTCTCTCTCTCTCCCTCCCTCTGCACCTTCCTCCCATCCAAATAAATAGGCACACAAAACAGTGATATTATATTCATGTTACCTATATATGCATGAAAAAGTATAAAAATACATGAATCAGATACACATTAAGTTCATGTAATTCTTTAGAGATGAGTAAGGTACAAGGGATAGAGGATGAAAGATGAAGGGACTTCAAGTTTGTCTGGAATTTTGTTTTATACACACACACAATGAAGGAAATATGATCAATGTTAAGAATTGCCAGTTTCAGGAGTAGGTTCTGGGTGAAACTTATTCTCTGTACATTATTTTTAAATATATTTCAAATAAAAATTTTAAAGGCAAAGTAGATTCATCTTATACTGTTCTGCACTGCATTTTTTCCATTTAACCACATATCTTGGAGAGTTTTAATCATTTTAGCATACACAGACCAACCTGAATTTTAAATGGATGCATATCACTGGACTATACACTTAAGAATGATTAAAATGGACAATTTTATGTTACATATACTTTACCACAATTTTTTAAATCACAAAAAAAATGGTGGCATGGTATTTCTTTATATTTTAATTATTTTACCATTCTCCTGTGGATGGACATTAGTGTTGTTTGCTGTTTTTTGCTGTTACTACTGTAACAAATCTAAACATACATTTATATTTTATCACATGCATCCTACTATAGGTGAAGATATTTTTCTAAAATGACTTTGACTCACTATGGAATTTAAATGATCAGTCCTAGCTGATATGAATTTTAGGTGACATTCATTTATAGTTACAGAATTTAGCCAAGGTATTTCATTCACGGACATTATTTATGCTTTGGGGCAAAACTGCCAGTCTTTAATATTTTTAAGTTTAAATTCTGCTTATTATCATGATTTTGGTTAAAATTCTGATATCAGAATTGTTTTTAGTGTTGGATTAAAGCTTAACCCTGAGAAAGCCAATCTCCAGTCGTTTATACCTTATCACAATTGAATTATCAGCTCATTTTCTAAGATTTATAAGTAAATAAAGCTTGAAGACAGAAGACATTATAGGGGTAGAAAGAAAAATTACCCAAAAGCAGAGGCTGGGGCCTCCATAGAGCAACTTAGCTCCTTCAAAGTTTTGTGTAGGGCAGACCCAAATATTTCACAAGTGTTTTAGTATATTGACACCACGCTGTCACTCAACTCTCAAAGGAAATTTTTAAATTATAGCAGCAAAGACTTTGAAATCTGTCAGCTGAGTATAGATTTTTGAGATTTCTGTTGTTGTGAAATTTGCCCTATACATTTTTGTTCTGAACTTTTTCTTCAGGCTCTATCATTAGAGGGGCTATATTAAATATTTCTACTCACTCTCACTCTTAGGCTTTCACATTTCAAAGATACTGTAAATTACGGGAATAAACATTTGCCTGGAAATTTGGGTGAATGCACATTGTGTTTGGTAAGGGCAATCATGTGGCCAATACCCATAAAGGAATTGCATGACCGATGTTGCAACAGTACAGATTTCCATCTCTCTCTCTTTCTCTCCTCTCCACACACACACACACACACACACACACACACACACACACCCCAACCACCACCTTGGATGATGCACTGACCAGCATTTCCCCCATATTTGTAGGCATTTTAATATTATTTTTTAAATATGGTGAAGAGGAGAGGGAGTAGTATGTATTTTTTAAACAGAGTGGAATGGGAACCAACGGACAAACAAAAACACCCATTCTTGAAAGGTTTAGATCTTGATTCAGGGGACTATGATCTTAACATCAGTGTGCCGAATGGTTGCAATTTTCCCGTGAAGGGAGCTAGCCTTCACTTCCTGACCCCATCTTCCTCGCTCACAGAAAATGCAGTCTACTTTTTAAATGTATGCTTTTGTTTTCGCTGGAGCCATTGGGAGTCTACAAATTCTGTCATGTGGCTGTGCTCCGTAGCCCTAACAGCCATGCTGGAAGCTGTGTGTCAGCTCAGATGAAGAGGGAAAATGGAAAAAGAATAGAACACGTTAATATCCTTTGGCGGAGGGGTGGGGGTGGCGTTCTCTTGCTGTTCAGAGACAGATGTAAGCTTGGGATCAGAAATGCAGATATGATTTAATTATGTTAAAGTCATGTTATTTTTGCTTCTCATGTCACTTCAAGGATTTGCATGCTACTGGCTGTCACTTGGTTATTGAAGAAATAGCTTTAATTCGGGCTCTGATAAAATATTTTTAAAAGTACAAGTAAAGAAGGCAGATTTTAAAGTCTGCGGCGAATGAGCTGCTTTTTGGAAAAAACTGGATATATGTACTATTTACATATAAATAAGTCACACAGCATGCAGGTATGTATACATCCATGTATAATTTTAAATGACAGGCTCCAATTTTATGCAGAAGCTAGGGCTCATTAGTTCCCTGAGAAGGATTGATTCTCCATAGCTGGAATGGTGCATACAGTTCTTAGATAATTTGTAATGAATTGAATTTTCCTTCAGCATACCTAATTAGTGACTCTTTCTTTTGCTACTTAAAAGGATATAGAAGTTTAAACAGATAAATGTTTGGAAATCTGTTAAGATGCCAGAAAGGTATTAAGCCTCCGTGTGCATGGGCTCTGGGGGGGGGGGGGGAAGCGTAGGAAAAGAGAACACTTCGTTCTGGAAAAATTAAGTTGTCAGGGTTTTGCTTTAAGAGTGTCATACGTTTTCTGACTATTTGCAGAATTATTTGGCAAATTTTATGTGACGTATGTCAACCATCAACCATGTCTTTTGGTTTCCTCTTGGTCTTGTACCTGGATGACTGGCTCTTCAGCACCCCTCATGGTAAAGCGTGGGAATCCCTGGGGGGCATTTCTTCCTCAAAGTTCAGTACACAGAGAGATTTGCTTTTCACTACAGGGACATGTAGACAGGACCAGTTCAAAGAGATTCTGGACGATGTTCTGGGAAGTAGACTAACAGATGTTTTTTTTTTTTTTTTTAATTTTATTTTTATTATTTGCCCAAGGGGTACAGGTCTGTGAATCATCAGGCTTACATCTTTCACAGCATTCACCAAAGCACAAACCCTCCCCAATGTCCATAACCCATCCACCCTATCCCTACCCTCCCACCCCCCAGTAACCCTCAGTTTGTTTTATGAGATTAGAAGTCTCTTATGGGAAAAATAATGAAACAAGATGGGATGGGGAAGGAGACAAACCATAACAGATGTTTTAAATAAGCCTTTACTCTATTCATAAATGTGTTACACTCAATGGACCCAAGACCCTGAAATTGTCATTTCTGCCAACTCTGAAGATGGATGCTGTAGTAATTCAGACTTTGTCTCAGTTTTTCTTGGAATTATTGTTTCAAAACCTTACATGGCATAGATTAGGCATTTAAAAGTTGATGTAGTAATTTTAATGACATTCCATCTTAAGATAAATTATAACTCTGTCCTGTTTCTTATCACCAAAAGCACCATCTGTATCAAACTATGCCAGACATTAACAAATAATCAGTCACTGCTCAGGAAATGTAGTGGAAGTCAAGAAAGTAGAGATAATTCAGTGGCGGTCTGATAGTATGAATGAATAGAGAAACGTTCAGTGTCTATTTCCTTTCAGAGAATAATGAATCCGAACGCATATTATCATGTCAGATGGAGATTACATGCTGTGGCCATGGATGAGGAGATGGAGGAGTTTTCTGAGTGGCAACAGAAAGGACCTGTTTTTCCACATTAAAATGATTTGGATCAGTAGATAGCAAGTCTACCAGTGTTGGGATGGAAGAGGAATTGATCACCTCTGAAGTTAAGATATTTAAGAAAAGAACTTTTGTTCTGAACTGAGTTTTCCAGGATGTCATTTTGAGCAATAGTAATAATAATAATAATAATAAAATTAACTTAGAATAGCAACAAGAAATGCATAGTGTTTACTTAAGTGAGAGGAGTTCCACTTTCGTTCAGTAGTTTAATTGAGGAGCATTCTTTCTTGCTTTCTTTTTTAGATATTTTCTTTTTCGTGATCTGTGTTTTCAAATTTGCAAGACTCAAAAAACATCTATAATTACTGTTGATAGAACTAATTATTACATGACGCAAGATTCTAACAAACTTCAGTTCCCAAAAGAATGAGCCACTCAAAGCTCAATAGAGGGAAATCAGTGTGGATAAAAGTGGAAGTGGAGTGAGCTCCATGACCAGATGGACTGAGCTGGTACACACTCCACCAGCCTCACTCTGTGGGAATAGGACAGCTGCCTAAAAACATTTGGAGAGTTCTCATGTGGAAAAGTCAGAACGGGCCAGTGTTCTTCAACCTTTTTTTTTTCATAATTACCTCCCTAAAGAGCCTTTTTAGATATTTTTATCCTACTTGCTCCCCCCTCACCAGGAAATCTTAATACCACATATACACTATACTTCTGTTTCTGCACTCTATTTCTGTGCTGGATACATAAGAAGAGTTAAAATTCCTCTTGCTTCCTCTCCCAAAGAACTACTTCTCCCTCTCCTTGGGGGCCATACTGCCGCCATGGAGAGAACACAGGGATAGGCTGAAATGATTATAGTAGCTCTCTCAAGTGAAAACAAATCCAGACTCAGCAAGGAGTGATGATTCAAACGAATTACTGAAAAGGGGAGAAGGGAATGGATTTCCAGGAGTGTGGGCCTCAGGTAAAATTCAACATTGTCAGTTCCTTAGTAAAAGCCTCGGAGGGACAGATGTTTAGCTCAATGTAAAGAAGTTCTAAGAGCCAGAATTTTCTGAAGGCAAGTGGGTTGATATTCCTGGACACTGAGTTTGTTTGTACAACTACTGACTGACCCCTCAACCTGGATGCTATGAATCATGCGTCAAAAGGTTGATTCTAGACACAGACTGAAAGGCCTGGCTGAGTCTGGGTTTCTGTGGCTATAAAAGCACAAGACACCGAGAATAAAACTGTCCCCTTTGAAACTACCTTGGGCATTATCTTACAAATAGACTTCCTCACCAAATTTAATCTCAAAGATGTTTGAACTTTTCATTGCCCATACTCTGTAGGGTCTGGTTCTGTCCACAGGTTCAGAGGAGGAAGCGGAGAATTCAAATCCAAGGGAGCTAGGAGCCCACAACCCCACAGGAGAAAACAGAGCTAAAATGTAAGCGGGTAAACTGAGTCCTAAATTGAGGAGGGGTGAGAGTCTCTATGAGGCTGGGGTAGGCCTGGAATCTGAAGGAGGGAGGAAAGAGTAACTCCAGATGGTTGTTGGGGAAGTTGTGGACACCTGCCTATAGCATCGCCTTCCAAAGGAGTCATCCTAGGTGGGCCAGGGGGCTGGCAGGGCAGGACTGGAAGGTGTGCATCTGTACCTCTCAAACAGCTCTCACTCCATGCCCCCTGACTGCATACTTAATTTATTCTCCTGGGCCTCTAGGTCTTATCTGCCAGATGCCCGACAAAAGCACCAAATCATCCCGGAGGTCCCTTTCTGGTTCAGAAATGCTAGAGTTTTGGATCCTTTCAGATCTGCATCATTTCTTTCAGATTTTTGTTCTTATGGAACATCAGCTATCATTGATTTTTAAAAGAAGCCTCACAAATACAATATGATTTACATGCCCCATTTCTGACTTTTTTTGTGAAGTGCTTCTCCACTTGGATTATCCAGAATCTTGAATAATTGGTTTTTGGCTTTTTTAATTTTTTAATTTTTTTTTTTACTTTTCTTAATTGAAAAAAAATCTTATGGGCTACACAGATTTTGTTTTGCAATTTAATTATGTTTGGACCTAATGTCAGTAAAATAGTTAAATACCGAAAAGACCAATTTAATTTTTGTCACTAAGTAAATTTAAACTTGTTCTATTTAGTTTCCAGAGAAAGAACTCATGAAGAAAATACCTTCTGTATTCTCGTAAAAGTATTGAATTTTAATTACATATGGAATTTGGCTTCATATCATGCATAAAGGGATAAAACCACATTGTAGAAAATTAAAGGAGCAATTTAGAAAAAAATCGTGCTTGAAGTATTTTACTTAAAATCTTCAACTCCGAACTAAATAACTACTTAATTTCTTTAGATAACAAAAGAACACTTAAATAGAAATTAAGAAAATTGTTTTTAGGAGTTTGCAGTTCGAGGAACCCATTAAATAGATTTTATTGATCTTCCCTTGAGTATATACAGACTATTTTAAATCTTATACCCTAACTAGTTAATTCAACAATTGGGTCCCTATTATTTTCCAGGCGACGTGCTAAGCATACATCCATGAGTACAGCTGGTCTCTGCTCTCAAGGCCTTAATGCTCTTCTTCTCCAATGAGACAGCCAGGCAAATGGCTCAGCTGATTGGTTGTTGACCTCAGCCTGATTACCTGGGTCAAACTCCAGTTCCACCTTTCACTAGGGTAAAACGTTAGACAAGTTGTTGACTCCTTCACAGTTTTAATTCCTTCATCTGCAAAAATGGGGTAACCAGAGACTCCCATAAGAATGTTCTAGCTAAAATATTGGGAATAATGTTTAGAGTATGTTAAATATTTAGAACATGCTGTGATGATCTTTTTGATGTATTCACTTGGTTAGGCTCCAACTCCCAGTTATTCAACCAGACACTGGTCTAGGTGTCATGGTGAAGGGATTTTGTAGATGTGATGAAAGCTACAATCAGTTGACTTTATCCTAGAGCATCTGGATGGCCCTGATTCATTCAGTTGCAAGGCCTCAAATCCGTGCTGAGGCTTCCCTGAAAAACACAAGCAGTTCTGCCTATGGTCAGCAGCTTCGGCCTGTGCAGGAGAGTTCCAGGCTGCCCTGTGGATGAGTACTTTTGTAAGAAGAGCCACCTCCCTTATATGAGAAAGGAAGAGCGCTTACTTCCTCCTTTTCTCTCCTCCTCATGAAGAAGCAGGGAGAGAGCCCTCACTAGAACCCAGTCGTGTGGGCACCCTGAGGTCGTACTTCCCAGCCTTGAGAGCTGTGAGAAATTAATGTTTGTTATTTTAGCTACCAGTCTATGACGTTCTTAGAGAGCAGCCAGAACTAACAAAGCCAGTGGGCCACAGATTCTGCCCAGAGACCCAGGAACTCTCAGGTTCTTCCCTGTTCTCCTTGAGGCCTACTTCCTTAGTTATTTGTTCTGTGACCCACTCAGCAGGCTTCCAATAAGCTCTTCTGTTTTCTTTTGCTTACTTTTAATAGATTTGGCTTTTCTATTCTTTGCAACTAAAAAGCTCTAATTGGTACTTTAGATTTTGGCCCTGAGGTCTCTCCTCATGGCACCTCGGTCTTCCTGGGTATCCCATACTCTCATGGCTTCAGACATTCCCATGTGTTCTGTACTCCTCATGTATGTATCTTCAGTCTGGAGCTCCCTCATAAGCTCTCCACCGGCACAGATGATTACCCAACTGCTCTTCTCTTGGATGGCTCCCAGGAACCCCGAACCCAACATATCCCAAAGTGAACTCATGGACGCTCTCCCTAATTCTGCTCCCTCCCCTCCCCCACTCTCTACTTCAGTGACTGACACTGCCATCCCCTTAGTCACTCAAACCCAACACCTCCTGCCCCGGTTCTCCCTCAACAGACTAGCAATCCCTCAGTTCTGTTGATTTCCCCTCCCAGTACCTCTTCCATGCATTTACACCTCCCTACACCTTCTCCCTGCCTCAGTCCCTCAGCATGGCCTGGACCACTGTGGAAGCCTTCCCCCCTCCCCTTATTCTCACTTTCCTGCTCCTCCCTATGCACCTGAGCCAACCCATGCACCTGAGACTTGTTCCTAAAGCAATATCTGATTAGTTCTCTATCCTCCTTAAAAGTCCTTCTTTCCTACAGCCTATGTAAAAAGGCAAACTCTGCATGGCAAACAAATCTGCCCAGATCTTGCCTCTGCCAGATTTCCCCATCCCTCTTTCCTCATTGTAATCCCCTAAACTCTAATCATGTGGATGCAATTGCACTTTACTTAAAATGTCACCTATTCTCCCTCTTCCTCCAAACCATCTGTGCTTCTGCTGCTCCCTTTGCCTGGAATGGCCTTCCCTGCCTGTCCCCAGCCATCTGCCCGGTAAACACCTACCCATCTCTTTTTCCCAAAAGACTATAATGCTTTTCTTATTATAAAAGTAGCACATATTTGTTGCAAAAAAAGTCAAAGTGTACAGAGAAGTGTAATAAACAAAGATTACCTAAAAACCCACCACCCAGAAACAAGCCTAGAACTGGAGTGAGTGAGCATACACTCCCGTCCTAGCTTTGCAACCAGGCCATGGCGGCTGGGTATAGATCCACCGGAGAAGGACCAGGATCAGCCTTCTGGAGCAGGGCCTGCGTGGGTGGGGTGGCACAGGGACAGTCAGTCACAGAATGACTTCAGGTAAGGATCAGGTAATCTGGACCCTCCCTTCTCCCACCCCACTGTTAACACTTAGTCATGGCACACCTGTGAGTATTTGTATTCTGATCTATGTCCTTCTACACCGTTTCCTCTGCAAATACCCACACACCCACACCTACACCCACACCCACGCCACACGTACCCTCTCTTAATAAAATGCTGTTTGATAACCCACTTCCAAAAAATAACCATTTTAAGTAAGTCTCGATTTTTCACTTGTTTCATAAAACTACGCTGTACTGAATATCGTCATACACATTCTTTTGCACGGTCATCTATTTCATGAATTTAAATTTTCAGAAGTGACATTTCTAGTTGGAGGGTATGTATATGTTCATTTAAAATTTAAAATTTTAAAACTTATTTCTACACTGCCCTTCACAATGATTAAACCAATCTTCTCACTTTCTTCAGTGTATGGGAGTTATTTTATCCTAGCTTATCGTTAATTGGTATTAACATTCTTTTTTAAAAAAAGATATCTCACATTAGGTTTAATGGAAATATATTTTTAGACTATAAAAATAATGCGTACTTATTCCTATAAAAAACACCACACCATGCAGGCTGCTATCAATTGATTGTGCTGTCCCTCTAAAATCTATGTTGAAGTCCTAACCACTGGAACCTATGAATATGATATTATTTGAAAATAGGGTCTTTGCAGATATAATCAGTTAAAATGAAGTCATACTGGAGTAGTGTGGGCCCTAAATCAAATGACTGCTGTCTTTACAGAGAGAGAGAGAGATTTAAAGACACAGACACAAGCAGGACAGAAGGCCTAATGAAGACAGTGGCAGAGATTGAAATGATCCATCTGTAAGCCAAGAAATGCCAAGGATTGCCAGCAACCACCAGAAGCCAGAAAAGACAAGAAAGGAAGTGTGCCTAGAACCTTTAGACAGAGCCTGGCCCTTCTTGATTTCAGACTTCTCCCCTCCAGAACTAGGAGACAATAAATGCTAAACCACTCACTGGTGGTGGTTGTAAGCCATTCAGTTTATGGTACTTTGTAAGGCAGCCCTGGGAATGAATACAGAGGCCTAAAGGGATAATCACGTTGACAGTGTGATTAATATTTCAAGAAGGCCCCTGAGTCTTGTTCAAGATCGGCCTAGACACTGATTCCTTCATGAAGCATTTCCTGAGCATACCAGGTAGAATTTACCTCTGTGCAACCACTGGACAGACCATGACCTTGGTAACTAAAACTATGCCACACAAATGTGTTCATGTATCTACCTTCCTCTGCTAGGGTCCTTGAAAGAGAACACTGTATTTTTCCATCAGCATATCTTCAACGTCTAAAATACAACCTGCCATACAGTAGGCACCCAATAGTTGTTCTGTGTTTGAATGATGAGTCAGGCAAATGGCCACCGTGTCATGCAGGGTGTAAGCTTTGGAATCAGACCAACTTGGGGCTGACTTTCAGCTCTTTGTGATAAATGACCTGGGACACTTCTCTGTGTCTCATTTCCCTCCCTGACCTCGGCTTTACCTTTCTCCTTTCATAAGCTCCACTCCAGCCACATTGACCCCAGTGAACATGACAAGCACACCTGCACTACAGAGACCTTGGCTCTTGCTATTCCCCTCTGCCTGAGATGCTCTGGCCCCAGAATCCGTGTGCATTGTTCCTGCTCTTCCTTCAGCCTTATCAAGGAGGCTTTACTCCTATATAAAATAGCAACACTTCCACACTGGCACCCTGCTCTTTTTCCTCCATAGCACTTCTCACCATCTGGCATATTATGTATCATTTGTTTATTTTCTAGATGTCCCTCCACTCCTATTACCATGCAAGCTAGTTGAGGACAAATGCTTCATCTGCCTCATAATAGCAGGACCTTGAACATGCTTAGCGTATAGTATCACTTGTAAGCACTTGTTAAATGAATAAATCCATTTCTGTTTCAGGGATAATTTTGACTTCCTCAGGGGAAACTGTGAATAACTCAGAGACAGCCCAGGGAGGTTTCTCAGATGAGGCAATACTGATGAATAAGAGCTCATCAGATGGAGAGGCAAAGATGAATATTCTAGACCTAGTGATGAACAGGAGCGAAGGAGCAGTAGCCATGGCAAGCTGGGGGACGGTGAGCGGCTGGTATAGCTGAGATGTGGACTGGACAGAGGGGAGTAACTAGAAATGAGCTGGGAAAGTAGAGCTAGACTGTCAGTAGCTGTGTGTGCCTTGCCACCTTTTGCCAGGGATCAAGGAACTAAAGAAGGATTTTTAAGTCATGAAATTATGGGATTCTTCTACATAGATATCTCCTGGAGCAGGTAGGTACACAGAGTGAAATGAGATTGGGCACATGGAGACGATTTGAGAGGTTTGGCCCCAATCAAGATGGACTCAGAGAAGTCTGGATGAGTTTACTTTGCAAATAGGGAGAAAGGTTCTGATTTCAAAGGAATTTTGTAGATAGAGTCAGTCGTCTTGATGAGCAATTGAATATGGATGATAGTTTCTAGTTTAGAAGGGCA